>SNQJ01S0001020.1:32743-43898 GCA_010110895.2 Picea sitchensis | reverse complement strand
ACTCATTTCTTAGTTCTTCCTTGAACCCGAGAGATTAGTCTCTCATCTCTACACTCTTCACAAGTCTTCCTCTGCACACCACGTATTCCTTTCTTTCCTTCCTCATCAATATTGTGTGTGGCCTGAATTCTCAGTCTGTAGTTAGGTCTGGAAGTCTTACATATGGGCGATCTTCCCTATCCCCTCATCAAATCTTGAGGAGGTCTTCACACCTACTAGCCTGATTGCAATTCATTCTTGGGTCAGAGGGTTGATATGATCCTGAGAAAATTAATTCCAACAAAGTATTGGTTTGGTGGAGGTTAACGCAACCATTCATGGTCCCCTTCACCATATCTTTCATAGCATGTGTGGTCTCTCTTAGCACACTCCCCCTTCCAACAATCATGCAACACTTATCCATTTTATAGTAAATAACAAAATTTACATTCATTGACCTTTTATTCAAAGGTCCATCAAATCAATCATTCACACATATTGAGTTTTCCATAGTCTCTTGGCCAATATAGTTATATTTACAAACTGGGGGAAACACAGTGTTACAATTCCCTCCCCCTTAAAGGAACATCGTCCTTGATGTTCTATCTATCAACATGCTTTGTATATACATAAGTAAACAAAAATGGATATGCATGTCTCATGGCATACTCCATTTCCCACATAGCCTCATCTGGGCCAAAGTGTTCTCACTGCACCTTGACCTATGCAATGGTTCAGTTCTTGAATGAGGTTTCCCTCCTGTCTAGTATGCATTGAGGTTCTGGTAGGAATTCTCTCTCCGGATCCATCCGGATCACAGACCAGTCAATTCTATGATTAGAATCATGTACATATTTCTTCAATAATGAAATATGGAAAACATTATGTGCCTTTACTGTGGGAGGGAGTGCTATCCTATAGGCTACAGGTCCCACTCTATCTAAGAATTCAAAGGGTCCACAATACCGAGGTGTCATATTGGCACAAGCTCCCATTCTCAGGGAACTCTTCCTGGGCCTAACTCTGAGATAAACATGGTCTCATGTCTTGAACTCTCTAGGACTTCTCTTTTTGTCGGGGTAAATATTCTGTCTATCCTGAGAAATTTTCAGATTTTCCTTTATCTGAATCACTTGTTGTTCCATTTCCTTCAGTGTGTCAGGTTCGATTGTAATTCTATCCACTGGATTACTCCAACTGATTGGAATCTTGCACTGTCTACTATAGAGGGCTTCAAAAGGGCTCATCTTCAGTGACTCTTGATAATCGTTGTTGTAGGAAAATTATACCAATGGAAGGTAGTCTTCCCACTTCTTAGTCTGATGCATTACATGCATTCTTAACATGTCTTCTAATATGTAGCTTACTCTTTCTGTCTTTCCATAAATTTGAGGGTGATAGGTTGTGATAAACAACAACTTAGTCTCAAAACCAACCATTAAAGACTTACAAAAGCTTGAAGTAAATTTTGTGTCTCTATTAGATACAATCTCCCTAGGCATGTCATGCAGTCTGAATATCTCCTTCATGAAGATGTTGGCAATATCTATTTCCTTACAAGTTGACTTGACAAGAACAAAGTGGACAAACTTTCTAAATTTTTCCACCACTACTATGATGGCATCGTTCTGCTTGGTCAATTTTGGTAATCTGGTGATGAAATCCATGGAGATGGTTTTCCATTCTAAAATTGGAAAAGGTTGTAACAACCTTGCTGGGTGCCGATGTTCTTCCTTAACTTGTTGGAATTCTAGACACTTAGCTAGATAGTCAGCTATGTCCTTTTTCAATCCAGGCTAATAGAATTGTTTCCTAGTGGCCGTGATCATTTTATGATAACCTAGATGACCAATATATGGTCTCTTGTGCAGTTCATCCATTATGAACCTCTTCAAGTTGTCACAACTTGGGATATCAAATCTATTTCTATAAGTCAGCAGGCCTTCATCGAGCTTATGATATCCTTCATAATTTATCCCTGTAGGCTCTTGCCTTAGGTATGAGGTCATGGTCTTGAAGAATGCACTTGTTTCTTGTGCATTCCTGACTCTTTCTTTGACATCCATTTCACAAGTGCTTACCGCTGCAAGATGAATCGTTTTCACACTTCTGCTAAGGGAATCAACCACTCTATTTTCCTTTCCTTTGATGTGTTTGATTTCAAATTCAAACTCACTAAGAGAGCCATCCACCTAGCTTGTATAGCATTGAGTTTTGGTTGATCAAACAAGTGCCTCAACCCACAGTGGTCTATCATAAGTACAAATCTCCTACCCAGGAGGTAATGCCTCCACACTTTTAAGGCATGCACTATGGAAACCAACTATAGATCATGGGTCACATAATTGATTTCATTCACATTCAATTTTCTGGACTCATAGCAAATTACACGTCCTTCTTGCATCAAGAATCCTCTGAGTCCTTCCTTACATGAATATGTACACACGAGGAATTCATTATCAAGGTCTGCAATCTTCAACACGGGTGCATGGGTCAGAAGGTATTTCAGTTCCTGAAATATTTCTTCACATTATGATGTCCAAGTGAATGTAACCCCCTTTTTCTGAAGGGCAGTGATTGGACAACCAAACTTGGAAAATCCTTTTATGAACCTTCTATAGTATCCTGCTAATCCCATAAAGGATATGATATCAGATACATCCTTTTGGGTAGGTCATTCCATAATAGATATGATCTTGTCAGGTTCTACTTCCACTCCTTCAGAAATAACATGGCCTAAGTAATGGACTTGCTTCTGGAAAAAGTCACACTTGCTAAACTTAGTGTAGATTTGATGCTCTCTTAGTACATGTAGAACTAATTTAATATGTTCTTCATGCTCCTCTCTATTCTTGGAGTAGATTAGGATATCATCAATGAAAAACAATACAAATCTGTCTAGAAATTTGTTGACTACATTATTCATGAAGAACATAAAAGTGGCGGGGGCATTGGTTAGTTCGAATGGAACCACCACAAATTCATAGTGACCATACCTTGTTTTGAAGGATATTTTTTGGATGTCTTCATTGTTGATTTGTAATTTATGGTATCTATACCTTAAGCCAATCTTTGAGAAAATGGAAGCACCCCCTAATTGGTCGAAAAATTCTTCGATTCTTGGTAAGGGATACTTGTTCTTTATTGTTGTCTTATTGAGTTGTCCATAGTCTATGCATAGTCAGAGTGTGCCATATTTATTTTTCACAAACAAGGCTGGTGCTCCCCATGGAGACACACTGGGCTGGATGTAGCCTTTGTTCATCATCTCCTTTAGCTATATCTTGAGCTCATATATCTCTGGTGTACTCATCCTATAGGGTGTTCTAGATATTGACGTTGCTCCTAGTGCAAGTTCTATCGATAAGTCAATGTCTCTTCTTGGAGGTAGACCATGTACCTCTTTTGGGAACACGTCTTTACACTCTCTTAATATGGGGTGGTCTTCTAGTTTTGGTTTTTCATCCTGAACATATTCCAACACCTGTATTGCATATAGAGGGCATCCCTTTCTGCAATACTTTTTCATTTGAATGGTTTATATTCGTCTCACTGAGACAGGCTTCTGAATGCCTTGGAGAGTTATCTTTATCCCTTCTTCATTTACGCATTCTAAAGTTTTATGGTAACAATCCAACTTAGTTTTATAAGTGGATAACCAATCCATACCAATCAACAGGTCATAAGATCCTAGGGGAAGTATGTTAAGGGTTGCTTGGGTGGGAAATCCATCCATAATGAATTCACAAGCTGGTATGACCTCTGTTACTTTTCTTTTGGTGCCAGTGGCTAGTTGTACCAACCATGGCTTAACATGTCTAACTAGTTGTAGTTTACACTTACAAACAATCTGAGGGGACACATAACTCGAATTAGAACTAGGGTCAATTAAAATAGAAACCAAATGGTTGACAATCATCCCTTCCATCTCCACCACTGAATCTTGGTGGTCGACTTGTTTATTATCCATAGCTGCATAAATCCATGGCATTCTCCTTGCCACATCATTGACTATGGTAGCTTCTTAGATGTTGTAGACTCTCCTACTGTTCTACTGTCCGTGTGGGAAATCTCTTAGCAGATGTTCTTCTCCACAACCCCAACATTTCAAAGGTTCTCTCTTTGGGTTATCAGTCTTTCCTGAGGTTGCTCCAAAAGGTTTATTTCCACTCTAGGAGGGGAAATTCTATTGATACACACTTTTAGTAGAAAGGATCATCCTAGAGTTCTTCCCATAGTTCTTAAATCTTGAGGATTTAAACACATTCTTCTTGAATCCCAAACTACTCTTCTTCGTCCAGTCCCCATGAGGTTTGGTCTGACCCTTGAACTGTTCATAACAATACCTTGCCTTCTGGATAGTATCTTCTAAGGTCTTTGGCTCATAAAAATCAATATTGTTCTGGTAGGACTGAGGTAACCCACTAATAAATCAATGTACTTTTACCTTTTCATCCTTTATGGTAGGGTACATACCTTATCAACTCAAGGAACGTATTGATATATTCCTCTATGGTGATTTGTCCTAGCTGGAGTTCATAGAACTCTTTAGTCTTCCTGTCAAAATATTTTTCTGACAGATATTTCTTCTTGAAGTATTCCTCAAACTGTTTCCATGATAGATCCTTCTCATGGTTTCCTTTCACGTTCCTAAGGTCTTCCCACCAAATGGATTCATTTCCATTCAGGTTGAAGATGGCTATTCCATCCTTCAGATTTTCAGATTAGACATGGACTTTGAAGTACTTATTTAAACTAAGAAACCAAGATTATTTATCTTCCCCTTTCTTAATATATCCATCGAAAGAGGGTGGTCTGGCTTTCTTAAACTCTTCAGGGTCAGGACCTTTAGAATTCTTTTGCTTCTTTCCTTTCTTTTGAGAATGTGAGCTAGTTTTGCTACTAGAAGATCCCTCGGAGTTGCCAATTTCCTTTCCATAGGAATCTACTGATGAGCGTCCCCTACCTCCAGGTTGGGCCTTCCTTGAGGTAATTCTCCCCTGTGTGGACACTTATGGGACCACGTTTTCATATTTCAGGTGGAATTTGGATCCTCTTCGTACGTCGTTGGTCCACCTGACTGGTTGCGGGTCCTTGCTGTAGTTGCCTCTGTATGTCGGATAAGCTCTGCAACAAGACTGCATTAATTTCTGTTTTTTTTCTTTCTCCTTTATCAATCTCTCGTTGTCAGCCTTGAAAATATGTAATTCATCCATGAGGATTCTTATAGTTTCAATCATATCCAGAGGGGTTTCCATCACCCTCCTTTGGTCAGATTCTTCGTCTCTATTATGGGAGCCATTCCCCACTTCATGGCACATCACCATCCTTTATACTTGGAGTTTCCCATGATTCACTGACTTCTTGTGTGCTGGAAAAACACTTACTATTAGCCAACAGTCTATTAGTTTACAAAAAACACACAGTTCAAATTTCTTAAATACACACACAGTAGAAAGTTTCATTTTTCCCTTCACGAAACGTTTTACCAATCTTTTTAGGAAAAAGGTAAGACAAGGTGTCACCCTTAAAATTACTTTAAATATGGTTTTTACGTAGCTCGCCCATGAGCCCAAGAAAGCCAAGTGTGGTAACCATGCTCTGATACCAATTTGTAACACACCAAACCTCTGAGTAACTTTCCTAGGGATGGGGCATCAAAATTTCTCTCTCATTAAGATCTCAGACCTTCTGTTTGAGGCCTTTATCCTCTTCTACTCGCCCGTAGCATTCTAATGACTGCTACCAGGCTTAAATCTGAGCTTCGAGTTGCAATTTATGGCTTCCCAAAGTTCTTCAGGTGTTCATTGGTTGAGGGCCACATGGGTCCACCACACACGTGTTGTTTCTAAATTCCTTCCTCCACGATGGAAGACCATCCACCGTCTGATCCCATGACTAGACATAATCTCCTTCTCATATATCAGCTGTGGAGGAATTCAATGCTTCGGTTCTTCACTCCTCTCTGTTATCTATGGATGAGATCTCGTGATCTTGCCATGTGGTTCCAGCCTTCATCCCTTTCAGTATCTCTACCATACTACACCGCAAACCCTTTGGAGTCCCAAAGGCCCAGACTATCAGAGTCCTGGTCACTTCACCGACCACTTAGGCTAGGCGAGCATGTACCACAAGATGACATGTGGAAGGGCCAGGGGTGACACATGTCACATTCCAATGGGTCTATAAGGTACGTCATACACACAAATCCAGGTGACACATGGCATGTCTGTTACACATTATTTTGGTCACTCTGATGATGACCCTACATGCATGTGTTCATTCTCTCAAAACAATCTTTTACATGAGGAAAATGACTAAGTTCCCCTACAAGGCATATTTTTAGAATGACGCCGCAGGCTGACAGTGGTACACAATTCAGAAATCCTTGATTTTCGTAGGCTTATCTATGTCTGGCTCGTGGGATTTTCACATGATACTATATAGGCAGGGTGCGGCGACGTATGAAGCTGAGAAAAGGAAGAAGTTTCACGTAGTTTCTAGAAGGATAATCTTCTAGAATGTGAGGTGGCATCCATATGGTTGTGGTCTTACTAGCTTCTCTGATTTGGTGGGATCATCCTCATCCTTGTAACCACTTCACATTCTCCTATATAATGATGGGTTTCTCATGGAAAAGGTTAAGCAAGATTGAGCAAAGAATTATTGAAAGAATAGGTTGAAGACTGTGTGAAGGATCTTGTTACAACTGATGCTTGTGGCCTCCAGTTGTCCATCAAGATTTTGTGGAACATCTTCATACAAATTCAGAGCAAGTGTATGTGTGTGTTGGAACAAAGGACCACCAAAAGGGAACTTGTGACATCAAGGCAATTTGGTTGTATCTTCCACTTTTACTTAATATGATATGGTGACATGTTTCTTTCCCATAAAATCATTAGCGTTTTATTACATGACTGCTTGATCACATGTTTAGGTTTCCATTGAATCTACAATTGTTTCTTTCACTTTGGTTGGTTTGTGTCATTGCAAATCTGATCTCACAAGAGAACCAGAGCGAAGTAGGGACAAAAGAGATATAAGGAAGCGATATCTAAAGAGGTATGTCATCTATTCCTTCTTTGGTAGTAAATTCAATGGTAGCAACTTAGGGAAAGCATCATGTCCTGTCTTGTTTTGTTCTAGATCTAGGTGGATCTAGGGAGATTAGTTTATGTCCGCATTCACCGATTTATCCAATAACAACGTCTATCATGGGTCCAGGTCACCCTAGGTGACATCACTGCACCATGTCATTCCAGACTGACAACCTTCTAACATCCCTCAAATATCACGGTCAAGATCTAGACACGTAGACCCATAGATATACGACTCATAACCCTTCTAGTCAATTTCTTGGGACCAAAACACGCTCATTTCTTAGTTCTTCCTTGAACCCGAGAGCTTAGTATCTCGTCTCTGCACTCTTCGCAGGTCTTCCTCTGCCCACCACGCCTTCCTTTCTTGCCTTCTTCAACAAGATTGTGTGTGGCCCAAATTCCCAGTTAGTGGTTAGGTCTGGAATACTTACAGATGGGAGGTCCTCCCCATCCCCTCATTAACTCTTGAGGAGGTCTTCCCACCTACCAACCTAAATGTAATTCATTCATGGGTTAGAGGGTTGTTCTGATCCAGAGAAAATTAAATCCAACGAAGTACTGGTTTGGTGGAGGTTAATGCAACCATTCCTGGTCCCCTTCACCATCTCTTTCATAGCATTCTTGGTCTCTCTTAGCACACCTCCCCTTCCAACAATCATGCAACACTTATCTATTTTCTAGTAAATAACATAATTTACATTCATCGACCTTTTATACAAAGGTCCATCAAATCAAACATTCACACATATTGAGTTTTCCATAGTCTCTTGGCTAATATAGTTATATTTACAAACTGGGGGAAACAAGGTGTTACATAGAACAACCATCTATTTCTCATATAAAAAGAGGTCGCGGGTTCCCATTTACAACAACAAGAAAGAGAACAAGTAAATTCTGCCAAAATCCCTTCCCCTTCTTAGCCCAAGTTTTGCATCCCTTTCTAAGATTTGGCCTCAACATTCCCCTGCATCCCTTTCCCCTTATACAACCCTTTCCCTTTTCCCAAGAGATCATTTGGTTGTGAGAGGCAAGAATGGGAATGATGAACTTGGAGAAACAATAGAGGAGCCCAAACCTGGTTCGCAGAGTGTTAGCCAAGGAAGGTTGTAATCTTTGTAATCTTCATATTGAATAAAATAGTTATTTCCTGTCCCAAACATTGTGTTTATTTTCTTTCATTTGATCTTTGCATTTATATCTATATCTAAACATTATCAATGATAAGTAGAGATTGTATATCTTGTAGCATTGTTTTCCTAATTTTTTGCAGGTCATCTTTGGGAGGAGACCAACAATCAAGGAAGTTGGAGAGGTGAAAGAGGTTTACACTAGTCGAAAGGACCTAAGGTACACCTACTTTCCTCTCTCTTGTCATTTAAGTTTAGATAGTTTTGGGATAGCTTAGGAATATAATTGTATTTTAAGAGAAGTCAGTGGTCTGCCTGTACCTCGACCCAATATAGTAATAGGGGGATTTTCCCCGCTACCAGAATTGGCGACTCCATTGGGGAGTCTCTCTAGGATCTTAGTGGGAGATTTTGGTTTAAATTGGTTTGTTTCAATTTCTTTTTGATTTTTTTCAGGTTTACTGAGTCAGTTTAGGGTCTCTGGTCACCTTCCAGGTGCCTACCAATATTCCCTTCCAAGTTAGTCTACCAAGCCTTTTTTCTCTTTGAAAACTTTCAGAGGTATACACACCCTGCTTTGGCTCAGCCTTCATACATATGCAGTCTACACAATATACAACCCACGTACATACACAGGCTACAGGTGCAACAATCCGCATCTTTGTGTCTTGAAGGTTCTTAAAAAAAGAAGAGTTTTTCTCTTTCCTGACTGAAGCTTTGGGCTTCTCAGGCCTTTCTTGGACCTTACAAGGTTTCTGTTAATGGTCTTTGGTTGGGTTAAAGATCCAGTTTCAACTTTTTCTTGATCTTCTTTGTTTTCCTTATAGGTTTAGAGTTGGCCTATAAGTGTTAGATCCTGCTCTGGATTCTTGTGAGTCCCTACGTTTACACAGTGCATGGATGAATTTAGGGGCTAAATTTCGCTCATGGGCTAATTTTCCAAGGTTTTTCCCAAAAAAAGATTCGTTATTCTAAAAATGGTTTCCCAAATTCTATAGGAGAAAATTAATTTACCTTAAAAATTGCTAAAATGTTATACAAACTATATAAAATCCTTTGAAATTTGAATTTTTTTACAAAAATATCGACAAACATTTTATGGTTGGCATATAAAGGATTAGTAATATTCACCAAGGTTTCTACATTTTAAAATAATTTTCCATCCTTAAAATCATCCTTGACGTAGTGGTCTAGGGTCTGTATGAGTCTTGGCTTTTATCTTCTTTATATCCAGTTTATGCTTTGAAAAACAAAAATAATCTTTTACTTATGTTTTTCTTGTTTAAGCATTTCAAAAAATCAAAAAAAGATTGCATTAATGCATTTAGTTTGGTTATAGTAGTGTAGGTTGCCTTTTTACAAAAAGAAAAGAGTTTTGTTTCAAAGTTCCTTCTTATTTTTCTGAAATTATAAGTAGTTTTGCATTGTGAAACGAAAATCTCTTTTAGGAAATTTTCAGTTATAGGATCTTGGAATATTGTTTTGAAAAGTTGACATTCACAAAGATTTACAAGCCTTTGCTTTAAATTTGAAGTATCTAGTTTTGCAAGACTTTGCTTTAAATTTTAAGAGTCTCAAACAACATAAGTTGCACTTTCGTTCCTTGAGTAAGAAAATCCCCTAAAACGAACGCACTAATCTAAAATATATTAGTAACACTTTTCTAGGGTTCACCAATAGCTTAGGGTAGGGCCTTGGATTAGGTGTGGAGAGGTAAACTCTCCAAGGCCAACCAAAACTTAACTTAGGTGTTTGTGCTAGGGTGTGAAAAATCCACCTTGTAATTACTCAATACAGGAAGCTCCTCTCACATAGGAGTCAAACACGAGGCCACATGGAGGATGGTGATGGAGATATCCACTTTGTTGGGTATGTGTTATATTCTTTGCATGTGTGTGTGTGGGCACGTCAGGTTCGACAACTGCATTTGATGATCCCTCTAGTAGTGGTGTAGGTGTCGTGTGCATCGAGCGCTTTCTTAAGGGGGTCCCAGGGGGGTAGGTATGTCCCCCTGGTTACACGCAACGTTCGGGACAATGCCTCAAAATTTGTTTTTGGGCGGTTTTTGCTATTTTTAACGGCTTACTAAATTAATCCCGGATTAAGGGATTAGGGTTTTGGTTTCTACGAAATACCTAAAAACATTGTATATATTGTATGGTGAATGGTGAAATTCGATAATGAATATAAGAAAGGTTTTCTCGGTTGAGGGTTTCTGGTATAAAATCTCTGTGTACTCTGTGTATGAGCCATTGATTAAATTGTGTTTTGCTTAAGAATCTATATGCATTGCTTTAATTCACAGGTTTAAAACTTACGTGTGGTATCAGGGATCATTTTTGGCTTCAGAGGGATGCCTTTGTTGTTGAGGGTTTGGCTCGGTCTTGACAGATCAAGTTTATCTTGGGTCTATGATAAACCTGGGTTTAGTGGGAGCTTTTTCCATTGTGATTTGAGCGCAGAAAGAGGAATGACAAGCTCTTCTAGAATCGATATAGAGAAGTTCAACGGTAAAAACTTTGAGCTATGGAAGCTGAAGATGGAGGACCTTCTTGTAGACAAAGAACAATGGATCACTGTGGATCCTGGTACACAACCTACTAGTACACCATCTACTAGCACACAGGATACTGGTACACAACCTACCAGTACACAAACTACTAGTACACCACTTACTGGTATGTCGAAGGAAGATTGGGAGAAGTTGGACAGAAGAGCAAGGAGTACTATTTGACTCTACTTGGCAGATTCAGTGTTGTTGAATGTATCAGGAGAGTCTATAGCCAAGGAACTATGGGATAAGTTGGGGAATTTGTATCAATCAAATTCCTTGGTAAACAAGTTGTTTCTTCGAAAGAAGCTGTATCATCTTAGGATGGAAGATGGAGATTCTGTGACAGAACATCTAAATGCCTTTAATACTCTGGTAAGTCAACTTGTCTCTGTTAA
>SNQJ01S0001019.1:639632-699073 GCA_010110895.2 Picea sitchensis | reverse complement strand
TCTTGAGTAACCCTCAAGAAGAGAGACTGCCCTAGACCACTCCCCATGTTAACCACAATGGGAAGTCGTTGTCTATGATACATTAGCAATCTGGACCATTTCCCATGTTAACCACAATGGGAAATCGTTGTCCGTCAGAAATCTCAATCCACTTTTCAAACAGGAAAGCATCTGTCCAAGATGGACTATTTTTCAATCTTGAAAATGAATGTCTTCAATAATATTTTCAGTGCTCCCTCCCAACCTAGGAGTCATCTCTTCCTTTTTCCAATAGGGAAGTCGTTTTCATGAGCTCCAGCTTGAGTACGCAAACTCTTTCATCTTGGATAGAAGCTTTACCAAAATGTCTACTTATCTGCTCACCTATGGAGATATGTATTGGAAAACCACTTTCTCCTTTCTGGACTTCATCACGGATAATGTAATGCTTTAAATGTACTTTAGTCTGGAACACTGATTTTCTGTGAAGGCTTCATGTAGCTCTGAACAATAGAGTATATCATTGTTGGAAAACTGAACATATCCATGTGGCACTTCTTTTGTCATCATGAGATCTGATCTATTAAGTAATCATCTTGAAGGATCTATGCTCGTTTTACCATTGACAATACCCTTGTCACCCAACCATAGGCCGAAGCCACCCTCCGAGCACCTTAACCCTTACAGAGAATCATTCCGGAAGCAAACCCTAGGCTAGATAGCCAAACAAAGGGTAGCGCACCTTTCCCCAAGCATAGCGCACCAACAAGAGCTGATTAGATAGTCCAAACCCTAGCCAAGAGATAGTCCAAGCCAAAACGTAACTGCTAGCTGCAGCAGCTGAACCAGCAGCTCTCCTCCAAACCTGCGCAGAAGACTGCAACTGCACTGTGCAGAACTGGCTCTCTGCAACTGCTGAGATGTGTCAAATGAGAGACCTGGCGCCCTGTATTTATAGTGGTTCTGGCAGACTTACTGGGGCTGACTTCTCCTTCTAGGTACCTGTCTGTTCAGTATATTATTATTATTTCTGGCCGACTTCTTCTCTTGGAGGCTAATAACCTAATATAAATTATCTTCTTGAGCCGACAAGACTTCTAGGGTTATTAGCCAACTCATTAGGGTTTTCTCTTGCTTCCCGGAGTCTTCTATTCTCGTCAGGTTTACACGTGGAGGTAAATACCTCCCGCAGCTACCATAATATCAACAATAGGCTTATAAGTTTTTGTGTTTTTAATTTTATTTTTTGTTTTTCTAAGGGGGGGAGGATGTGCATCAGTACAAAACCAGTCAAACTGGCCGGTTCTAACTGGTTTTGTCTTGAACCAGCCAGTTCTGACCAGTTCAGACAGAAAACAGTCAATTCCAGTTTGGGAGGCCGGTTCTGGCCGGAAACCTCCAAAAAAGGTTCAAGCAGTCAATTTTACCGGTTCCAGTTCAGTTCCAATAACATTGGGTCAAACCACCTTAACCGCTTAGGGATATTATAAATTGCAATGAGACACTCGATGGGTATGGCTTGGCATCTTGACTTGATGCCCTTGAAGGTCCAACATCGATGTGACAATGTCTGTATCCTGTGGCCGTGAAAGCGACTGTAACTCATCCAAGATAAGTCCATTAGCATTCATAGAAGGGAGGCATCATTAAATAGATCAAAATTAAGTTTTAGGACAGTTGTAGGCATCTATTTTTTTGTGTTTTTAATTTTATTGTTGGTTCTTTGGAGGGGGGCAGGTGCACCGGTACAAAACCAGTCAAACCAGCTAGTTCTGACTGGTTTTGTCTTGAACCAGCCAGTTCTGACCGGTTCAGACCAAAAACAGTCAATTCCAATTTGGGAGGCCAGTTCTGACCCGAAACCTCCAAAAAAGGTCCAACCAGTCGATTATACTGGTTCCGGTTCAGTTCCGATAACATTGGGTCAAACCACCTTAACCACTTAGGGATCTTATAAAATGCAATAAGACACAATTTAAGTGTTAGTGAGAGACCTAATGCGGCAACATTAATAATAGTCTATTTTTTATTCTTCTCTCTCCAACTTCATCTCTCCAAATACATGCACCTTAAATTTCTACAGAATATCAAGTCTCTAATTAGGTCAATGGTGAGTCAGTTAGGTAGTAGAAATCAGATAGCAACAATACTAGCAATAGAACTCAGTAGACATTATATGATATATCTTTTCCTCCTTTTAATGTAAAGCTTTTTCTTTGTGTTCTTCCTGTGTATGTGTGATCATATGGACGCTTATCTTTGTATTTGATCTTCCTAATCAACTCATCTGTTTGAAGACAATAGTGATCATGGGGTCTTCATTCAAGCAGCAGAAGAATTAACTATTCCCTTGAATCTTGAACCTCTAAAATATGGTAACAACAGGTTTGAACCAAATGTTTGACCTGGTCTTGCAAAAACGGGAAACTACAGGTTCAACAGAGGCTAATTTGTCGTTATTTTCTGAAATAGCAGAGATTGAAATATATTCTTTCAAAGTGGTCTGCACTTTTTAGGTAGTTCTGGTAGTTTTATGAAATTCTGGAAGATATGCTTTGATTCTATTATTGGCATACTTCAGACAGTCCCAGTAAGGGTTAGGCTGCCTGGATTGCCTTTGGAGTTTTGGCATGATTCTGTGTTTGAAACTATTTTAAACTCTTTGGGGAGTTCCATTTCATCCTCAAAGGTAACCAAAAGGAGGCAATGTGATCAATTTGCCAGAATTTGTGTGAATCTAGACCTGAAGCAGAAGAAAGAACTCCCTGTTTCAGTGATGCTCACTTGCTGAAATCATGTCTGGAAACAAGCAATTGATCATGAAAGCACTCCCTTCAAATGCCGGGTGTGCTTTGAGCATAAGCACTAGGCAAGATCCTGCCTGAAAGTGGAGAAGCAAAACACAGTGGAGGATGGATGGATGATAAAAGGAAAAATGAATAAGTGAAGAAAACAGGAAACAAAGTTAAAGAAACCAAGGAGTTGCAAATAAACCAGAATGACTCTTTCAAGATTCTCAAGGAAAATCAAAAAGAGCCTCATGAGTCATAGTGATTGTCAATGAAGTCTCCAATCAACCTCAAAAGTAGGCTCAAGAAAAACATGTTGAGCCTCAACAGAAAACTGTTGAAAAGCTAATCTCGGAAGAGAAGGTTGAAAGGGTGATTGAGGGAAGAGATGTTTGCAGCTGCTAGAATAGGAAAGAAATCAAAAAACGCCCTTTGAAGCCATGGAGAAAATCTCAAGTTTCTAAGCTAGCAACAGACCATAGAACAAAAATAATCCACAAGAAATAAAAAGAACTAAGATTGATATTAGAATCCCTATGACTTTACTCGAGAGTCCATGTTTTCCAAAGCCAATATGATAGGACTTGATATCATTCTATTTTTTAATGGAGAAAGTTTTTGTTTCCTTGAGAAAACAACAAAAAAACACATATCCATGATCAGCCAGGGAATTTACCAATTAAATTTACATGGCTCTGTACTATATAAGCTTAAAACCCATTTCTCTCTAGCTAAAAGATAGGTCAAAAACAGAAGACCATAAGGCTTCACTGCAAAATAAAGGTTACGGTAAGTTCTTATTGGCTGGAAATTTTCCCCGATTTCATACATGAACAAAGTGTGCATGTGTGTCTATAAATAGACAGATATGTAGTATTTCTTCAAAGATGACAAGCATATCTTGTTAGAGTAGAACCAGAAAAATTAAGAATTAGGCCCTAGAAAGTGAAGCTCTCTCTCACATATTGGAATTAAGATTGTGAATAGGAGCAATATGTTACTGATATTAAACAAAAAAAATAGTGGCTCATGACACAGAAAGACCAATTTGATTGGTTAGATAGCACGATATTTCAGACACTAATAACAACATCCGCCGTTTCCATTTTTCGCAATAAAGGGGGGAGTAAAACCTTTGCAAACACTGGAACTAAGATGGTAAATGATATGGGAAGCATGGAAGCATTATGGTCCCCACTTATATTAGAAAACTATTGGACCCATTCCTCACTGAAGGCCTGGATTTCAGGAGATGACATCTCAAGCAGAAAGGTTCTGTTGTTGGTCCCATCACCAATAATATTCTGGTTCCAGCTTATAAGATGAGATAAGTTTATCAATGTCCAACAAATGACCAAACTAGGTCAACAGCACTGCTTGGTACATAAGTTGCAATACAAAGTGGGAGTGCAAAAGCTACTCTTATAAAAGAAAAAATCAAAGCTAATCTATATGATCTAAGCTCAACTATCTCAATGTCAAAAAGAAATAAAATGCTCTAGGGCAAAGTACAAGGGAAAGAGACTCGGGGCTCCAAATGCTTGCCATGGGATGGAGAGGAGGGGTCCTCTTCTAAAGTCGGATGGGAAACTCTCCTACCGTCCAATGCCAAAGGGAAGAATTACTATATAGAAGACTAGCTGGAGGAATTGCATCTAGCCCAGGGGATGTCCCTTTGTCTAAAAGAGGTGACCCGTTGTCGGGCATTGGTGGAGGGGCATTGCTTGTTGGTCAAGTGTAAACTATCCTAAGATCTCAAATGACAACTGTGTACGGGTCTCACTACTAGGGATCAAGCTACCTCCCGAGGTTTGACAGAACTAAGAATTGAAATGGTGTCGCTCTCTACCTGCCTCTCAGTGCCCCTGTCTGCTAGGATACCGCGAAGAGAGATGTAATCCTTTGAGTAGTGTCCAGTCGAGTGAGGGGCTAGAGGATGTGATATCTCAACCTAAGTGCCTCTCCCGAGTATAACACCAAATACCATTAGTCTAGATACCGAATAAAGGTGGAGAGAGAGCTATGAGACTCCCCAAACAAGCAGTGGAACCCACTGTGTATCTCATAGTATCGGGGGCATCTAAATATAAAGTGTGGAACCCACTGTGTGTCTCATAGCTTCATCCTCTGTCTCCTATCTATGACAGATCCAACATAATATGTCCTCTTACAAGATCTGGTGTTTATAGCTTCCACCCAAAGACTCTAAAGTAGTGTTCCATGGGGAGGCATCCACCGGGTCAAGGGCACACCCCCAAAGCTTCCCACACTCCTGAAACTTAGGGGCACCTGTCGAAACATTTCATCGCATCCCCCTTTTTGGGAAACGTGAGGAAAGGTTTCTTCGATGTGCAAAGCACGTTTCGAAAAAGGGGGACTTTTGAGCCCCCTCCCCCCCCAGCACGTTTCGAAAAAGGGGGACTTTTGAGCCCCCCCCTCTTGAAAAGCGATACATATAAGCACACCCACCCACCCCCTCGGCGATGTTTTGCCAATGACCCTTAAAAAAAATTAAAAAAGACATAAAGCCTTCTAATACCTAATTCTCTATATGATATTTCACTTGCAAACTGATTTCCTCTTGTCCATAAGAAGAGTGAGCATGATGCAAGGGAAGATCATAATGACTTAGGCTAAGATGACCACAATGGTTGGTGGACCATGCATGGGGATGATGTTCCAGATATCCAACATCTTGCTATTCATTTATTGTCTCAGATTGCTAGTTCCTCCGCAACTGAGAGGAATTGGTCCAAATGTAGCTTCATCCACTCTATCAAGAGGAATAGACTTGCCTCTAGGAGTGTAGAGAAGCTAGTTGCAGTGCACAGTGCCCTACATCTTTTGCATAAGGGGACCAACAACACGATGGGATGTGGATCTAGAGGATGGTGCATAGATAGAAGAGGATGGATCAGATGAGCTACAACATGGTTTGGTTGGTGTGCCATTGGTTACGCATGAGAGTGACTCTGACTCAGATAGTGAAACTCCCATTGATGGTCTTGATGATTTCATGCAGCAAATGAATGTAGAGGACCAATTAATGTGATTGATTCATTGATGCTCATTTTACTTTTAGTGTTTATTGTCCATTGTTAATTTTCATTGGGTCTTTGACTCGTCACTCTTTACTATTTTTGAGTAATTTCAATTTACTATTTCAGACTTCAGTATCTACTATTTTGCTTAATACTATTTAGAATGATGAATCTAAATCTATGTATTTTATTTATGAATCAATGTATTTCATTTCTAAATATGAAACATGTTTATATCATTTACAAATTTGAATTTAGTATTTACATTGCAATTTGATGAATTTGCATGGGATGAATTGTTATTGTTGGGATTTTATCATTTTTATTTTTATAATTTTAGAGACAAGGCCCTCTACACTAGGCAACCCGGCGTCCCCCCATCCCCATGAATTACCCTAACATTTGTGGGGTGTCTCCACACAGCCCCCATGTGCATTTTCCCACTGTCGCGTCCCAAAAACTTGGTGGAACATTGCTCTGAACTGGCCTGGGAGATCCTAAGGAGATGTATCCAATGTTGAAGCATGTAACGGGGGTGCACAATGAGGTCGTCTTTAAGCTCCAAGAAGTGCTCTGCATAAAATGCCATCTTGGTCTTAAGCTCCCCCTCCCCCCCCGAGGGGGGCGAGGGAGCAATCCAAGTGACCTAGATGTATTGCTTATAAATATCCTCCCCAATGATCCCATTCATGTATTGCTTCTTAGGCAAGAGGTGGCCAAGGGCATCCAAAGGGTACCTAAACAGGGGAAGGCAATCTATCGATATACTAGCTCATTAAAGAAAATAAAACACCTTTGAGTACCAGCACCTCACTCTCCTGAAGGGGGGGGTAGACTATGATGGCCTCTAAACACCAATAAGCAAGATAGGAGTACCACTCCCTGCCAACCGCCAAGTCGAAAAATTTCCAGAGATAGTGCAACAACTCTACAAATTTGAAAACAATCTTGATCCGAAAAAGGTGTGCCACAAACTTTGCCTGAACAATGGGTTGAGGGCGCATCCTCTTGCATCCAATGATGCGGCAAAGCAAGAGGGTCTGAACTCTCCCAATGCAGGCCCAATCCAAAATGAGCAAACTCACATTTGAACTTTATAAAACTATGGGTTTGATGATGGAGATAATGAGATCTAGTTTGGAAGAGAGCCAAAATGTTGATTTTTGTAGCTCCGAGTAGGTATTCACACGTGCCCTAGGTTCGGAATGTGGGAATCGTTGTGGGCACCACATTACACTCTTCGTTTGGAGAAAACCGCCATTGGAATGAAGTTGGGGCTTCATGGGTTTGGTGATGGGATTTATGGGTTTGTGTTGGGGCTTCACACCCACAAGAAAGCCTAATTTGATGTTGACTTGTGCAGAGGCTTATATGTTGGCCCCTAAGACTTGTATATAAAGGAGAGAGGTCATTGTGACATTTCATAGTGTGTAGAAATTGTGAAGAATGGAGCTATCATAAGTGAGTCTACACTTGTGCTCGGTGACTTGGTGTTTTCAACAAAGGGAAATTCTACAAGGTGGCAAATCTGGCCTAGATGAAGAGAAGTCACAGGGAGTGAATTGTACGGAGGTTTCCGTACAAGGGTTTTTTGTATTTGTACGCGAGTTACAGGAAGGCGAAGCACGTGTGTACGCAGGTTGCAAAAGAGCGAATCGTGTATGTACGCAGGTTGCAATGGGAACAGTCGTGTATACATGGGTTGCAGTGGAGCAAAGCACGTATTATACGTAAGTTGGACTAAGGAGAATCGCGTACATAGTTTTATGGGCAAGAGCAAGTCCATACAGGCTGACAAGTGACATCATCATGTCGTACAAGTGGTCTGCAACAGATTTGTGGGCAAAGGAAGTTTCCTGTAAATTGTTGAGGTTTGGTTTTTTGATTTGTATGGTTATTGGAGGACAAGGTTGTCCTCAGATTTTGGTGATATTTGTATTGGTTGAGAGACAAGGTTGTCCTTAGATTTGGTTATATTATACTAGTTGGGAGGGTTGGTTTTGCCCTCAAAAATTATGAAGTTAACAAGGTTACGGATTGAAATTTGTGTCTCATATGTGTTGATGATTCATCTATGATCTTTTGTATTTCCGTTGCATATAATTTCAGTCAATAATTTTTAGAGTAAAATTGTTCAGTGATAACAGCTAGGGTTTTACAATTAGATCACTAGGTTTCAGATCTGAAAATTAGTCACATAGAGTTGCATGTGAAAATTGACACAAAAAGCATTGGGGGAGTGGTGAAGTGAGGCGCACAATTCACATCTCCTCTTATGTTATGAAGAGGCATTTCTTGCGGTGGAGGAAGCACTAATAGGATGTATGTCCTAGTGTGTAGGAGATGGGATTGTGGAAGGTGTAATGGAGGTGTTCATGTAATGTTTTGCACTCCTCATTGTACCATTTGTTCATGGGATCAGAGTTGGACTAAGAGGAGCAGGAGGGAGAGCTAGTGGTGTAACAGTAAGAGATAAGGGTTGCTTCCCAACTTACTGAGGAAATACAATCATACTTGGAGGTTGACTAGAGGGACTCAAAACTAGAGAGTGGGGGAAGAAGCTCATTAAGGTAGAAAGTGTAGACATCTTGATCCTCGTCCTCAAAAATTATGTGGTTCAAGGGGGACTCGAGGGGGTTTGGGGGTCAAGGGTTAGCACAAAGTGAAAATGAGAGGAAGGCGTGGTCGGTTGTGTGTATCTAGGTAACAGAGAGCTAGCAATTATACTTAAGCATGTCCTCATTGGCTAGCACATAGTCTACTGCACTAGCTCCCTTAAAGCACGAGGGAAACATGTGAAATTGTTGGGATTAAGGAAGCAAGGATACCATTCAAGACCAGCAAGTCATGGGATTGACCTAGGTGCAAGAGGTGTTTTCCATAAGTTGAGAGGGGTCCCATGGCACCATTCAATAACCTATGCAAACCAAATGAGTATGGCTCAATCTCCTGGAGGTAGAATGTATCCTCTAACCTATCATGAAGGGGAACCTGTTGGATCCTAGTATAGGCGTTTAAGTCCCCCAACAGAATGACCTCCCCAACTGTAGAGCAATGTATAATATGAATGTACAAGTCCTCGTATAGGTCCCCATCTAAATCTCTATGGAGGGCGAAGTTTGAAGAGGTAGGTGGAAAGTAGCAGACTACAAAATAAAGGTCCAGACTATAAAATAAAGGTCTCAGGGGATGGGAAGAGGTATCATGAATGACCACCCAAAGATCTAATAACTACCCATTTCCCTCCCTATCGTGTTACTACCACCTATTCCTTACACAGCTTAAGCTCCACAACATAAGAACAAGTGACGTCCTCATCCAATAAAACCTTGTTGGGGAGGGAGAAAAGACTTTGCTTTGCCCAAAGGGCTCACAAAGAATCATTTGATGACTTGAATTAGAGAAAGAACGTAGATTAGAAACCAAATGATATTCTCTCAAGATTAAGGTTCGAAAGATCTGTTAGAATATTGTGCTAGTTTAACCATAGACATTGTCACAGCATTGTCACCCAACCATAGGCACAAAGCCACCCCAACACCTTAACCTTTGACAGAAAGAATGATTCTGGGAAGCAACACTAGACCCTACAGATAACCAAGAGAGAGAGAGAGAGTGCACCTTTCTCCAAAGGTAGCGCACCAAGCAAAAAGTCCCAAACCACAGACCAAGACCAGTACCCAGTTGCAGTCATTGTGGTTGCACTCTTCCTATAGACTTGCGCACCACTTTCTTGAGTGTGAATGTGTTGCCAAATGAGCTCAAGCGCCTTCTATTTATACTAATCTGGCCAAGTGAACATGTGTCTCTTCAAGCGGGGTCGAACTGTCCTTTTCTGCATATAATACTTCAATATTACTTATTCTGGTGAGCCGACTTGTCTTCCAGGGTTTTCACACATATGTTTAGGTTTTCTCTTACTTCCAGAATATTCTATTCTAGTCAAGGGTTTATCCATGGAGGTTAATACCTCCCGTAGCTACCAAAACATCAACACTCCCTCTTAGCTAGAGAGGTATTTAACCATGATGTTCCCTTTTGATCTTCATAGCCTTGCTCATTATGCCATGATCCTCTTGTCATGGTTACGCAGACCATGCTACTAGTAGCACCATCACGTCACACATGGCTACACCCATGTGGACCTATCAATCTTGTCTATGGGCCACAACCTGCTAGAGAACACTAGAGCTACATCCCGTAGTGTGTGTCACCATCATCGTCATGGGCTACACCCGCATGACGTGCTCACCCATGGCTACACCCATGTTGTGAGTATCATTATTACTATCATCATTATCCATCCATCTCACATGGCATGGGCAAGACTTGCATGGTCTTGCAGACCGGTAGCATCACCAGAGCTACACCGGCTATCTCATGATCAGCCAAATCATATTAAGAGCAACACCATCACAACCATACAGGTTCTCGACTACGCCACTAGCGTACCAGATTATCTCATTGATGTAGCAACAACTCAGCATACTAGACCATTTCACTGGAGTAGCCTACAACTCAGCACAAGACCTACAACTTGGCATGAAGCCTACAACTCGGCATGAAGCCTACAACTTGGCACAAGGCCTACAACTCGGCACGAAGCCTACAACTCGGCATGAAGGCCTACAACTCGGCACAAAGGCCTACAACTCGACACGAAGCCTACAGCTCGACACGAAGGCCTACAGCTCGACACGAAGGCCTACAACTCGGCACGAAGGCCTACAACTCGGCATGAAGCCTACAACTCGGCACGAAGGCCTACAAATCGGCACAAAGGCCCACAAGATCCTTCTTTTCAAATTCTACCATCAACTCCCTTTAACTGAGAGAATCCTCGAACCACGCTTTCGTCTACTGCATGTCCCTATGCATCCTGCAAAATGTCACGAAACCTTGCTTCTTCCTGATCACTGACTCCCTCTGAAGCTTGACTCCCTCTAAGTCCTTTCAAGTCTCGGTTTTCTGTGGTAACCTTCCTAGAATACTTAGGATAACCTACCTAAAACATAAACAACAAGAGAAAAAGTATTTCTAATATAATAGCATTTTATATAAGAACATATCAATTTCATGGTAATTCATTATAGCATTACCAAGGTGTCCTTCCTGAGAACAAGAACAAGAAATATATCCTTGAGGAGATGTTAGTTCATATTGCAATTAAGTACAATAAGCATTTATATTAATAGTACATGCTACTAAGTATTCATTTGTTCCTAGCATTAATAAAATCTAAAGGATTGCAATACTTAAGCAGCAATAAAAATATCAAACCTGATATGCAAACCTGGAGTCTGGCTATTGTTCCGCTTGAGTTGCTTTTCTTCTGAGACAAGTATTATTTCCAACCTAGAGAGTGTGTTGTTCCTCTGAATGTATTAGATCTGAGATCTTTCTAGCTCTACGATTGCTTCTTGGACAAACATCCCATCTCTTTCCAAAGATTCAGATCTACAGTAATTGATTTTTATTGTTTCTCCTACTCCACGTTCATGTGCTTGGAAGCTCCAAAAATCAAACTCTTTATCCTTTGACGCCTTCTCTTCAGTCTGCGGTTCCATAATTTTGCCCTGTGTTCTTTGCAAGGATGATGTCAATCCTTGTCTTCCATGCTCTACCATGAGACCATGCTTCTGTTGCGCCACTCTAATTTTATGGAGGAGGTCATGATTGTCTTTGACTTTGACTAGTCAAATCTCGACTTTGACCCAAAAATTCAACTTTGACGTTTTTGGTTGGTTGGGTTAGGGCGCACGAGGATAACCAAAATTAGTCCCAATACTTCACGGAAACTTTCACTACAACTGGCACTGCAACTAGTGCTACAACTAGCATTGCAGCTAGCCCGAAGCAACTGGCACTGCAACTAAAATTGTGCTACAATGAGCTTGACAGAGAGTTGCAGATCTACCTTCCAGTGGTTACACTGTTCCAAAGGTGGTGTCGGCCCATAACCTGTTAGAATATTGTGCTCGTTTAACCATAGACAATGTCACAGCATTGTCACCCAACCATAGGCACAAAGCCACCCCCGAGCACCTTAACCTTTGACAAAAAGAATGATTCTGGGAAGCAGCACTAGACCCTACAAATAACCAAGAGAGAGAGAGAGAGAGAGCGCACCTTTCTCCAAAGGTAGTGCACCAAGCAGAATGTCCCAAACCACAGACCAAGACCAGTGCCCAGTTACAGTCGTTACAGCTGCACTCTTCCTCTAGAGTCTAGACTTGCGCACCACTTTCTTGAATGTGAGTGTGTTTCCAAATGAGCTCAAGCGCCTTCTATTTATACTAATCTGCCCAGGTGAACATGTGTCTCTTCAAGGAGGGCCGACCTATCCTTTTTTGCATATAATACTTCAATATTACTTATTCTGCTGAGCCGACTTGTCTTCCAGGGTTTTCACACATCTGTTTAGGTTTTCTCTTGCTTCCAAAATATTCTATTCTAATCAAAGGTTTATCCATGGAGGCTAATACCTCCCGCAGCTACAAAACATCAACAAGATCCAGGGTATCTCAAAGGAATGAGGCACTTTCCTACATAGGATCTGCCTGACCCGAGGGTTTGGGGGAAGCCCTGCACCTTCAGGTTCAGTTTCTAGACCCGTATAATGCGCTCCTTAATGACTTTGGCCTGTATGATTGCCTCAACCTCGACATGGCCATCAACTTGACATGGGGGAGGGGTATTATCCTTCCCCCTAACAACTTGAACCCGTGACTAGAGGGTTTCAACTTTCTTGCAAGGTCTCTGCCTCTTATTTAAAAATAGCCTGCTAGGAGAGGATTTCCTCATGCTTATTTTTGAGATCTAAGATGCTTATTTTTGAGATCTAAGATCTCCACATGGAGGTAATCTACCAGTGGATGAAGGGTTTCCTATATTTTGGCCTCATCCATGAATTGTTTCAGAAGGAGGTTCTCAAATTCTAAATCCGAAACCTGGTTGGTGAGGATTTGAATTTCTGCCTGTAATTTATAGTTCATCAATTCCAGCATATCCATTCTCTTGAGCAAATCCTATCCACAAATCAAACCTGTCAGAGGACTGATGGAAGCTTGCACAGAGAATTTTTTCCGTAGACCACTTCTAATCCGTTGAGTCACTACCCATCTGCAAGGTTTTAGGGGCAACAAACTACCACGGAAACCCTGCAGATCTATTGTGTCATAGAATCTGTGGGCAATAGGGGGAACACAATCTGATGGAGAAGAGTGGAGATAGGAAGGTAGGGTGGAGAGTAGGGAAACAAGGGAGAGGAATGAGGGGAGGATGGAGAATAGAGGGATGGGGGCGATGATGGATAAGTCAAGGACAACAGAGGAGGAGCTACAGGGAGGAGACGGGGCAACAGAATGGAGGGAAGAGAAACTGGACAGCATTCATCAAGGGAGCAAGGAAGAGTAACTGGTGCATATGGGAGGTCATCATTATCATCACTAAATAATGGAGTGGAAATCCTAGGAGCATCAGCATTTAAAGTGTTGTTGGTCCCATCACCAGTAATATTCCTAGAAACAACTCCCATATAATATTATTGCAGAGAATAAATTTTACTTGGATGGCATTTGCAGTTAGGTATTAATGGTAGGTAAGAAAAATGCATTGATATGGTCTCCCTTAAGTCATCTATGGATCTAGACTATTCTTGATGAGCTAACCCCTATGGCCAGATTGACCTTCTCTGCTAGATATTCAACACAAGGGCTTTCCACTTGCGGATTACTTTTCTTGGCTATATTGGCCAGATTGTATCTCACTTTCTCCCATGACTAAAACAGAAGGCATTCTTCTCCATACTTTGTTCTGTCAATTGAGATTTATTCTCCAGAACTTAAGGTTCTGAGGTCGGTATCCTTATCGATTCAAAATTAACCTCGGACATTGTTTTTATCAGTCATTCTTCAGCAGGAAATGACAGAACTAAAAGGATACTTGCATATAGTAGCTGCATATAAAGGACCAAACTATTTTGGACATAAGGCATTTCTTGGCTATGTATGACAACTGAGGCTGAGATCATTTAGGCCACAAAACAAGGAACTTTCACTGGTATTTAATAGCAAATTCAAATTTGTCAAAGCCTCCTAGAATAGGAGGTTTAAGAAATGAAAATTATAAGCATAGCCTTAAAAACTGTTTCAAAACATAAGCTTCCATGTCATTGTGGAAAGTCGTTTTTATGTTTTAATTAGTTAGAACGTAACATTGTCAACAATTTATTTGTTTAAAAGAACATGCAACTGCTCAACAATCCAAGACATTTGTGGCACTCTAGCCTTGTTGACTAGTGTGCTCACTGTGGATTGTACTTTACAAGTTACCTTGAACATGATTATACTTGCAAGGATGGTAAGTGATGTGAACATCACATAGTAAATAGGTGATACAACTGCAGTGTTAAATGTATCCAGTGCCTGCATTACATGGTAACAGATCATGTCAGAGATCTCAACAAATACACCATCCATGATATCAATGTCAGAAACAATTTAAAATTTAAATAATACATACTAATCGAAGTGATAACCATAAAATTCTTTCTGTTGACAATAGTTCCTTTTCACAAATAGGATAAAATACCAAAATGAAATAATATACATAACTGGGTTCTTGGATCAATCCAACATGGTACACTCTGGATTCTAGTTCTCTTAGGTCTAAACCAGATTCCCAAGATTCCTCAAGAACAATCTTGTAAGAATCCCACAGAGAACCCTGCAGATCACAGGATCCTCCAGCAGAAAACCACTAGAAAAAATAAAAATCACTTTTAAAAGAACGAACCTCACACACTTATTCTAGTCCATGTACAAAGTTCAAACACCACTCCTCAAAGCATAAAACAAAAACTATAAATGAAAAAGGAGACAATATGAGTACTTTTCAGTTTTGCCAGTCATATACATAAATGCTCTACTTTATATATGGCCATGAAATCGTGATGTACAAGTCAAAATCTATATCTATTGTCTATCAATTACTTCTATCATCTATGTTTTCCTGTATAGTATTATGCTTATTTTGATGCTTAGTGTTTTCCTCCACTGTCATGTGTATATTAATTATTAAAGATTTATTGCACCATGAACCCATAACTAAACTTTGAAAATGATGTAAACAAATCCACACAGCACCAGACACCCTCAAACCCAAGCCTAGTCTTACAGAAAGAGGAAGAGGATAGAACACAGACCATCCATTAAAACTAGTCTTCCAGCATAAATTTTAAATTGAAGATTCCAAACACTCTGCACTGTGGGGCTGAAAAGCCGCTATTTTTCAGTAATGAAGACACCATCAAGGAAAAAGGAAATTGAGGGATACAAACCTATGGACCAAGTAACTTCAAGCAATTACTATGGTCGTAGAATGAAAATTCCAGTCTATAGGTTAACATCCCTTGCTTCCATAGAGGTGACAAAAGTTGAAACCTTGGGATACGTACTCAAAAGTCATACATGTCAATGGAGGGTTGAGTAATTACTACTATGTGAGATGCTGGGAGCAACCAAAGAAAGAAAATCCAGTATATTATAGGCACAAGAAACAAAAATCCATGACTAGAATACTCCCTTTCATTTATTCCGAAATGCAATGTAACTCTGACATGGCAAGTTACCTTCTGACGAGCAATAAACAGCCGTAGCAGATTAAGCCTGCATGTTGCTTAGCCCCAAATTTCTATCTTTCTTGATTTGGCTGCAAATATATGACAAAAGTGAAAGGCTTGGAACTGGATAGATGTTGTATAGGAATTTGGAAACCACTATCTTTTTTCCTTTCACAATATTTATTTATATTTTCCTATGTTGCACGAGTTTCCAGAACAGCAGGACAGGAGGGATGAGCTCTGGGGACAGATAGAATTTCCCCCCAAATTTCAGGTGAAGGCACATGTCAATGGAGGGTTGAGTAATTGCTAATGTGTGACTCGTGAGATGTTGGGAAGTACAACACAAATAGAGAGAAATAGTGTCGGTGCCCTTGGGCAAAAGAATGCATAAACTCACTTGAAAAAGATGATCTTACAAATGAGGGAGGTTGTGTATTTATACCAACTCCACTAGTGTTAAGGCACTTGCCCCAAGGAGGACACTAGGATGACCTTACCCTGAAATACAATAAAATACAATAAATTGTAATAATGGGTGGAACAACCCACAAGTCAGCCCATAAAAGGCCTCAACTACCCACATGGTGGGATTGCATGTGGCCACAAGTAAAGACTAGACAATATCTCATCAGTAAAGCCCATGACAGTAACTAGCAACTGTGAGGCACGTGGCCATAGGAGCTGAACAGAAAGAGGAGCATCCTCACCCAGTGGAGCGGAGTTGATCACCATAAAGACCAAGGCAAAAGTTGGAGCTGCGGAGGGTATCTAATAGAATAGGGTTGCACAGGGTATCCCACAGCCCAAAGGTATCAAAAAGAATGTGATCACCATAAATATTTAGATCAAATGGTATGTAGGCACCAAAAAGGGCATAATACAAATTAGAGTCCATTCGGTGACATTAATAGCATAATTATTTCTATTTTCTTACCCATATCTTGCGTATCCCTGAAAAGTTTATATATTTGACACAATATTGTGTTATTATTTATCATATTATGGAGTTACAATGACAGTGATACGTGCATATGAGTTGATCATTGGATCCATTATGACTTAGATGTGGCGATTATATCATTGTGGGCATATTTTCACCATTATAAACCATTGAGGACAATGCTCTGTGGTGAGGCTTTCAGTTGGGCAATATTATGGACATGTTTAACCATAGTGGGGTAATGTTGGTCACATAACCACCTCCCAGTAAAATAGTACACCTGTGGATAGTATTCTATTCAATAGTGCCATTAGGCTTGTGCATAAGCTTGTATTATATTATTTATTATTTCAATTGCATGTGTTTGCAATATGCTGGGTAACATAAAAGTCCGACTAGGAAGAGAGAGGCTGTGCCCTGTGTGCACAAACCCTAATTCTCAGCTGTAAATCGTGAGGTAAGAAGCTCTAGCCACTAAGCTTATAACACCTTCTGCCAGTTGCTATATGGTCAGTAGGTGGATTCAAATTCAAGGCATCATTATAATAATCACCAAGTGATGCGCTAGCATGGAAATGGAACTCCATGGAAGGTTATGTTAGCAATATAACATCCCCTACAGATGGTGATTTCCCATCGTGTAGACGATAATGGCCTTGGTCATCTTATAGCTTTAGCATCTATGCTACTGCTGAGTATAACAATTTGCTCTCCTGTGCTTGTGTCTCAGGTGTGGAGAAGAAGTCCTTAACACATCAGATCTCTTAAGGACTACTTCAAAGGCACCAGGCCTCAAACATCCTCTTTTACTCACAACATTTATCCAAGGTTGTAGTTCCCTTATCTGTCTCAAAAATTTCACAAACATATTACATCATTCAGACCACATGCCTACAATCAATTTAAGCAATTATTGGATTCATGCAGGAAGTTTACCACCATATAGATGCATATTATGTCAGAAACAATAGTCATTAATATGTTTTAAAACTAGTTTCTTATATTGGAATGCACGAAGACAATCAACAAATGCATGGATAAGCAAAATTCAAGGAAAAGGAAATCACCTTATTTAAATAATTCATTTGTGTGATAATACAGGTACTAACAACCAAGGCAAAGAACCAAGTTTGTGGGTATATTAGCTGGTTCAACCCTGAAAAAGTCAGCTTCAAAGCAATACCTAATGCTTTGACACTCATAACCTGTCAATAGATAATGGACATCAGAATCAGTAAAAGAAGAGCACAAAAACAATAACACAATATGGAAGATGAGCATTGACTCATTGGATGATATCACAAACACCTTTTACAAATGTCAGCAATACCTACCGAAAGAGATCCCATAAGAGAACAAATGCCGATGTAGACCAAAACATGTGTATGGCCATAAAGTGGCACAAAGTGGAAAATAAGAACAACAGCCACCGCTATCACAAGAGATGCGTAAAACAAAAAAGCTGTCCAAAGCACATATCAACCCACTAAACCCATCAGAATGCAAGGTTGCATACCAAAATATTTCAAGAAATGCATATTCTTCTCAAAATATGACAAGAAGCATCGCTGTTACAATTAGATTCAATAACTTCAACTCATTTCTTGTCACTATAAAAGTTGTGGAAATGTGTGAAAAGTAAACAGAAAATGGATGCAGGCAATTCTACCCCTACAAGAAGATGTTACCTGGCTCAGTAGCAAGGATCCACACGTCCTTGACAGACTCAATATCCCTTTCCTGAGGAGCATGTAGAACAATTGTGGTCGAGCCAACAACGCAAAGAACACAACCTAAAATTCCAAATATGTGTAGTTTCTCCCTTAAGATAAAATGTGCAAGAACTGCACTGTACAGTACAAACATTCAGAATTGTCAGTCATTCAAAATTCCACTTACCCTTGTAATGAGAATTTTTCAGATTTCTTCAACAGTGTCTCTTATAAAGCAAATTTATATGCTATCTTCAGACAGAAAATCCAATGCCATACCTGACAATGATACTGAGTGCTCCCAAGGGAGTCACAAGAATAGCTGGAGCAAAAGCATAAGCTGCAAAGTTGGCTACCTCTCCAACAATCACTGTAATAACCAATCACAGCACTGAACATCAGACCAAACTGAACTAGTGCTCGGTAGAGAAGCTACAAGACTTCACTTTTGCATAGCATGGGAACTGAAATATTAGTGAACAATTGCTGATAGAGGTCTAAAATAGACAAATATTGTGTTGCTTACCGGCACTGAACTATCAATTTATTGAAAAGAGATAATGTAAAAAGCAATGAAAATACACAAATCTGCCAGACAGCCAATACACCAATACAGTAGCCCAGACAGAAGGGCAAACATGCCAAATTTATATAGAGCCAAATCTCCAACAGGAAGCAAGAAAGTATAGATGGCAGATGCTAGTCAAAATTTCAAATAGATTTCATTTCCTGCTTGCAATCAAATTGCCAACTTCGTTCTAAAGATTTTTGGTTTTATCTGCGTGAGGATTTTGAACCTAAAAATTCTCTCACACAGATAAAACCAAAAATATTTGATAATAAAATGATCCTTAAAAGTTAAAACCTACATGCCACTACATGCTTTCTTACCAGACATGCCGTACATTGTACATGTTCTACCTGCAATAGTGTTTCAGTTTACTATGGCATTCATCAAATAATTTGAAACAATAATATTTAAAAAAGGAGTCATGAAATCCAACCTAAATGACAGACACCATCCCTAAAGTCAATTCTCCATGACACTATGTGCCCTCTTACCATAGTGTCCACCATCCATGCCCTCCTCCCAAAATATAGCTTTATTTCCATCTCTCTTATCCTCAGTCAGTATTGCTAATTTGGATCCAGTCATGTTTTGAATACCATGTTAATCATAAAAAATACATCACCCCTTCCATATCCTGATTCATGATTTGAGTTACATATCATGTTAACCATAAATATGCATGGCACTTTCATATCCTGCCAAATACGGTTAACAGTCCAGACCAAAGTACCAGACTTGGTTCTGTAAAAAACACAGTGAAGCAGAAGAGTCAAGAGTTTGACTTAGATCAGGAAAAATTCAGCCAGAAGAAACACAGAAAGATGAGGGAGAATGAGGATTTTCGCACATTTTGGGGGTTCTGTAGAAACCTTGGTGAGTTTGACCCCACCAACCTGAGTTTGACTCGCCCCAAATCGGAAAAACCATTTTAGCAGCCTCTCTGACTCAGAATTGCAAGTTTGCAAGTTGAACTCGTGATTCCTGTTACCTTGGTCCAGACACATATACTGCTCCATGCCTCTTCTCTCTAGCAAGTATATCTAGAATGGATCTATTACAACCAACATTATAGAAGTGACTTCTAACTTGACAGCAGATAATCCTTACAGTCTTCAGCTTTGCCTTGTGGCATGTGCATATCTCGGCAAGGTTATCCGATGCTCTTTTCACAAATTTATATTTCAAAACTCAAGGATTACATATGGCATGTGCTTGAGTCGTCACAAACCATCAATTGTATTGCAAGAGCATTTGTAACCAATGGATGCAAAGAATGATTCTAAAGTCAACACCAATCAACAAATCTGCAAATACTATCAAAGTGGAAGGACAACACCAATATGTAGCTAACAGAATTTCATTGGATAAGAAAACTGCCAACTGACTAAGATTGAAAGAACTCCAATGCACATCCATATAAAGATTCACTCCACAAAAACGACACTTCACTCAACCACCAAAATAGCATGCAGTGTTTACTTGTCATCAATCATAATGTAATAAGCATAAAAGTGCTTATACACAATATAAATAAAAGATATCTATGGAATATAATAATATACTGGATAATTGATAAGATTGATGAGATGATAACAACGAGGATAGACTCGAGTATAAATATACTCTAAAAGGGTATTTCTATGAAGAGCCATGCCTTTTGACTATTTAGACACCTTTACATTATATTTAGCATACAGTTATCACTATTTATTATTATTATATTTATATATTACTTTATTATTTTACTATAAGATTTATATCCATTACATTGCCTCTCTCTTCAAAAACCTTTGTCCTTGAAGCATTATTTAAAAATTACTTTCACCGACTCCATAGCATTCACCCACTGAAAACCAAGAACCAAAAGAGCACACAGAACTACCCTATAACCACTAAGGCGACGCCAAGATTGTGATAGAGAATGAGATTGAGATTGAGATTGTGAGCAATCGTCAAGCAAGAAGGCGAGGGAGAAGCACTCAATACCCCAGAGTAATCGAGATGAAGGGATGACAAAGAAATTGTGAGGGAGTTGATAGAAGCAAGGGATCCCTTATCAAACAAATCTTCAAAAAGTCCTTCAATTCCTAAGAGGCTTCATACTCACTTGGGGGAGCTGAAAGTATGCTCGCAAGTCGCAACTATGTCAATTCTTGGATTGGGACTAAAAAAGTCAAAACTCCCACAACACTCCAACACAGATCCCCAAACTCCAAATGTCAGTTGCCATTATGTCGAATGGATTCTTCAGGACAAAACAAGAACCTTCAAAACACTTGGGGCTCATGTATCTCAGGTTCCCAATGGTCAAATCATAACCATTGATAGGTCTTGACTCATCGATGAATACATTGGTGTTGAATTCTACAAGTTTCAAGTCTTCTCCATCCCTGTTGATCGAAATATTGGTGGGTTCCATGTCGAGGTGTGTGATGGTGTTTTCCCTCCAATATTTAAGCATGTAAAGCAATTTCCTCACATTCAATGAAGGGTCCCTCTTGTTGATTCCCTTGTGCTCTTTGATGAGGTTGTCCAGTGTTCCTCCATTTACATACTCGAAGAGAATACAATATATGTGAAGGTTGCATTCCACTAATGCCTCAATCCTTCTAACTGTGATTGGATTCACAGATCTAGAGTTTGGAATTTTTATAAGTCTGCGTAGAACATCGATTTCATTATTTATGTGTTCTAAAGCTGGTTGGAAATAATGTTGCACATTCAGTCGAACTAACCTTGTCTCCTCTATTAAAGATTTCTAGGAGCATCCCTTAACATTCATGTGGGGTGACTTACGAAGCATTGGACCATCCACAAAAGGTAAATAAACTACCTTGACCCTTCTATTGCTACAGAATAAAGCCATCACATACAAATTCAATCCATCATTGGATCTCATCCACTAACTGTCGAAACATCCTTAAGAGGTGTGCGATAATCTCTTGAAGCATCCATTACATATGGTTGTGAACCCACATGAGACTCCATGGAAAACAAGTGATGTGGCAATTAACAAGAATCTACTACGATTTAACTTTGAGGACCTTGAGAAGTGATTTCCATACTGAATTTAAATTGACTCTCTTTCTTTTTGTGAGCAATGTATTCATCTTTTGGTGGGGTTCCATTCAAATCCTAAATTGGTTAAAGGGTTTCCTCTTCGATTTTTGGAGCTTTAACAGTGGGTCAGGACTTTAGCTCTGCTTCCTTCTTTGAGTTTTCCTCAGTAGCATCCCCTTTGGAATCATTGTCTTCTACATTGATTTCATTGTCCTTGTCTTCCATATTTGTATCAATTTCCTTATTGGAATAATTGTCTCCTTCCTCTTCTTCACATTCCCTATCGGCTTGGGATTCAGATTCCAAATCGAAGTGAACAAAATCACATTACAAATGGGATTCAGATTCAAAATCTTTACCTTCATCTTCGCCTTCTTCGTTGGAGAGGTAACCATTTGTGGAGTTCATAACTCATGGCTCCACGAATTCCAGCCTCCGTGAATTTCAACCTCCACAAAATTTGGCCTCCACGAATAATGATTTTGCAATGGTTTTGTCAGAGCGAAATTGACCTAGGATTGGCTTTGATACCAATGTAATAAGCATAAAGTTCTTATATGCAATAGATAAGATAAAATAATTGTATTAATGTCCAACAAATGACCACTAAAGTAGGTCAATGGGACTATTGGGTACAATGATGATAACACAAGGTATTCATAACTCATGGCTCCACGAATTCCAGCCTCCATGAATTTCAACCTCCACAAAATTTGGCCTCCACGAATAGTGATTTTGCAATGGTTTTGTCAGAGCAAAATTGACCTAAGATTGGCTTTGATACCAATGTAATAAGCATAAAGTTCTTATATGCAATAGATAAGATAAAATAATTTTATTAATGTCCAACAAATGACCACTAAAGTAGGTCAATGGGACTATTGGGTACAATGATGATAACACAAGGTAGGAACCCTAAAACAGCCCCTATAAAAAGCAAAATGCAGAAAGGAAAGTATGAAACTAATCTAAATCCTAGAAAGACAACTGCAAAAATGGAGAGACAATCCCAAAGAGAGATGTACAAGGTGAGAGGATCTAGTATATGTGATGCAAATAGCACGAGCCTGTAATGCTCCACTGGAACCATCTTTCCTTAGACCCGAGGTCGAATCGAGGAAGCTCTAAATAGAGGTATGTCTAGAGGAAAAACTAGAAGAAGAGTTGGATTATGTACCGTGTTGCTACCTGGTATGTATGATATTGTTTGATTATTGGTATGAGATCTGGATTGGCAATGTTGTTGGTGTCTTATAGAAGTAGAGATGGAACTCTGAGTCCGCACTAATCTAGGGTTAGATATAATATCATTATCCTTCTGCCTCTTGGTGCCCATGGTAGATGGGAGCACCGTAAAAAAGTAATTGATCTATTGAGTGGAGGCTAGTCCAAGATGTGGAGGATAGTCACGGGTCTATTAATACATAGACATATCCTGACCAAACTGGTTTGCAGGGACCGTACCACCTATACGGATTTGTATGGTCGTGGGTTCCTCATTGGGCGACCATACAGCAAAAACTCACACAAAAATAGCTTGATTTCTCCTTAATCTTCAGTGAAACTCTACAAACACAACTTTACTTCTATTTTCAGACATGGGTATGACTTCTTTCTTCTGTTAGGCGAAAGTGTGATCCGTACAGAACCCGTACGGTACAGATTCTTCTTCTTCACCCTCTGTTTAATATTTGTTGGCTAGTTCGGGTGAGTAGTGGCCCTATCTCGGCTTCTTTGTCACTTTCAGACTCTGCTTGACCTCTATCCTTTGAGTGGATTGAATGTTGGCCCTAAGTCGGCCCCTTTTGTTGACTTAGGCCCTAGCTTGGCCTCCTTTTGCTATATTTGTTGCAGGTCCTAGCAGCCTCCTCACCCGATTCAGAAAGACTCAACTTAGTCTCTATATCTCTCGACCTCTCCTTGTCTTGATAAGTTGCATACCTTTGCTCGATCTCCTTAGCAAGTTCCCTAGGCTCCATCGACCTCCTTTGGAAGCGCCCACTCTCACAGTGGACTTGCTTCTTTCCTTGAGGTAAGATGAGAACGAGGCTTGCTAGGTTACTTGTAACCCTAGCTTTTTCCCTCATACATTCATGGCCCTAGGATCCTCTCATTAGTGTCTTGATCTAAGGGTGGGGACTTAATCAAGCATTGAGATACATCCAATGACTATGCTGCAATCTTAGCTTGAATTAGGTGGTCCCCACCATCCTAATGTTGTCTAGTCATAAGTTGGGCTTCTTCCTCATTACTAGAGGAAGAACATGCCCGAGCTACAAATTCTAACAGTTCATTGTGTCATGTGAGCATGAAATTCGTTGTATAGCATAGTCTATCTACTTGTTTAAACAAATCAACTATGGACCCAGGCTTCGGTAATTAGATTATAATTAGATGTAGCAAGATTGTATCTTAAACATAGTCACTACAAATTTAAGTATGCTCCTATAAGGACATCCATTGTTACAATATTAGGGATAAAGTCGGTGAGGTGAATATTAAATGCATCACCTATTATGTATAACTACATGATTTTGATATTTTATAAGTTCCTCTTATTCAATTGTGTTTTCCAATGTTCCACCAATTGTCTAGGACGTGGGGATGTTGGAGCAGGGTATGCATCTAAGGGATGTGTGGAAACACCCATCAAATTCTAGGGAATGTCATAGGGGATATTGAGGTCTCCAGCATAGGCAACCCAACCCAAAATACTAAAAAATCAATATTAAGATATATGAACAAACACAAATCACTGAAATCGTATACATAAGAATGATGCACCAATAACATACATCATTACATGTAACAAAATAACTCATAAATGATACAAGTAATGATATAACTTGAACATACTAACATAATAATCATGATTCGCAAATCATCTATCACCATCGTATTTCTCATTATATTTAGAAAATTTAGAAGATGTAGATCTAGGTCTTAAGATAAGTAATCTAAGAAAGGGCCAAATGACACACAAGCATCACTACATAACACAGTGCCCCACTAGTATTTGCATCCAACTATTGCACAAATGAATAAGGACCAACCATGGGAATGTTTCTAATTGAATTAGAATCATCCACATTCTCAAGAATACTCAATGGCAAGCCAACCAACCCAAGGTGTGCCTCATCAAGTCCGTCCTCATCTACCTATGCATTAGATTACACGGAGGAATAAGGACCAACCATGGAAATGTTGCTATTTTAATCTGAATCATCGGCATTCTTAAGAATACTAAATGGCACACCAACCAACCTGAGTTATGCCTCATTGGATCCCTCCACCTATGTATTAGGTTTACATTCATTTTATCTTTTACTAACTCTGGTCAAAAGGGAGCATGGGAGCGTCGCAATGGAGGAGGGCATTCCCTACTCTATCCCCTTGCATCCACCCAAAAGGGCACATGGGGAAATATCCACCTTGGAGTACCCACGTCCCAGGAGTGTGGGGCACACGGAGAGCACATCCCAGGAGCGTGGGGCGTACGGAGAGTGTTGAGATTTGGGTACCTTTGAAAGTGGTCCCCTTGAGTTATTGAGTGTCTAACTCAAAGGGGGAAATGTTTGACCCTCACTACTTTACTTTATGTTATAAAGTCAAAGTGACTTTATTCACTTTAGTCATAAAGTGACTTTAATAACATAAAGTAACTTAGGAACTTAAGATAAAGGGGAGATTTAATCTCAACCCTTCATCTTGGTTGGCCTAGATCTAATCTTGGCCATTGGTTTCCTAGGTTAGCCTAAGTATGAGGCTAAAGGACAAGAAAGGAAGGAAAAGGCGTTCATTGTTCACTTGAGAGATTTGAGTGAAAGCAAAGAGGAAAAGAGAAAATCTTTTAGAGAAGAGGGCGCACCTTTGAGAAGGAGGGGCGCAAGCAAGCTTGAGGGCGCAGTTTGTGAGAGGAGGGCACATGAGATTGAGGGTGGGCACACCATAGCCAAGGAGGGTGCACTTACTTGTGGAGAGGGGCGCACTAAGCAAGGGAGGGGCGCACTTGGTAAAGAGGCGCACAAGCTCAAGGAAGAGGGCGCATCAAGAGACTTGGACGCATTCATAAAGCAAGCAGGCAAGGAAAGGAAAGGGCACAAACTTCAAGAGGGGCACAAATCCCAAGGAGGGCGCAATCCCATGGCACCAGTTCCTTTGTATTATTTCCTTCTTGTTATTTTAACTTGAGATCTCCATAATAAAATTTCTCTTCCAAATGGTTTTCCCCATGGGATTTTTCCAGGTTCATGTTGACCAAAAATACATGTGTAAAAATCTTGTGGTTTGCTTATTTCTTTATTAGCATTTAGGTGTAAAGATCCTAGAGGAGTATTTTATGTTTTAATGCATGTTGAAAGGCTAACTGTGGACAACAAAACTATCCTTATTAAACCCTTCAACAAGAGGCATTAAAAGAGCATTAAATCAAAAGCTTAAGGGCAAATTCAGTGGGCAGAAAAATCAGAATTGGTGGCTGTCCTAAAACAGCTAGAAAACCAACCTGTTCTTACCTTGAAAACTATGCCCAACAAGAGGTCAAGGACAGACCTGTTGGGCACCCTTAGGAACCTCAAAATTATTCATGGTATCAGAGTCAAAGGGCATAAGAGTTGGTTGATATAGTTTGCAAACAGTTGGCAGATTTTTGTCTCACCTAGATAGCAGTAGCATCAGTTTTACTTGGTCAGTTTAGCATCAGATGGCAGCCATGTTGGTGGCAGGTTTGAGGGTGGAGGATAGGCTAGCAGGGGATGGCAATTGGTCTCCGTGGAAGGCTAGGATAGTCTTGATCTTGGAGGAACTTGAGCTATGGCATATTGTGGAAAATCTTGTGGTTCCTCCTACAGATGCAGTGCTCTTGGCTAAGTTCCGGAAGAGGAACATCAAGGCCAAGAGGACTATCCTTGATGCGGTGAAAGACCATATCATTCCTCATGTATCTGTTAAGGACTTCGCATTTCAGATGTGGCAGTTCTTGTGTGGTCTTTACCAAAGTCCTAACCAAAATCGGAAGATGGTGCTCCAGGAAACGTTAAGGGGCACCAAGATGACGAAGACTAATTCAGTTACCTCATTCCTCACAAGATTTTCTCAGATTCGTGATGAGTTGGCAGCGGTTGGCGAGATAATGGATCCATCTGAGTTGGTGAGGACAGCCTTAAATGGCTTCTCCAAACCTTGGGAGAGCTTTGTACGAGGCATCGTGGCTAGAGAGCATATGCCCAATTGGGAGAGGCTCTGGGAAGACTTTGTAGAGGAGGAGCTTAGAGTTGGATCAGGATCTACTAGTCAACAGCGTGATGGGGATGATGAGGGTTATCTTTCTCTTTTGGCAAAAGGAAAGAAGAATGCCAAGAAGGGTCCCAAGGGTGGGGCCAAGCAGCAGCAGAGAGGAGGTGAGCAGCAGAAGGATATGAGCAAAGATAAATGATTTGCATGTAACAAGATGGGGCACTATGTTGGACAGTATCCCAACAAGAAGAAGAAGAAGAAGCAAGGTGGTACAGCCTCTTAATTTGAGAGGGAGTGTTCCTTGATTGTTTGTTGCTCGACAGTTGAGTCACCATCTCGCATATGGTACATAGACAGTGAAGCATCCAGTCATATGTCAGGTGTCAAAGAGCACTTCACTGGTATCAGAGATCTAGAGATCAAGTTAGAGATAATGCTTGGAGACAACACCATAGTCGAGGCAGCTGGGAGTGGCACAGTTTCCTTTCAAAGGGAGTTGCGGCCACCCTTGGTGTTCAGGGATGTATTGTATGTCCCTGGGTTGAAGAAGAATCTGATTTCAGTTTCCTCCGTTCAGGATAAGGGATTTGAGGTGTCCTTTAGAGGGACAGAGGTCCTCATTCACCCTAAGGGGTCCAATATCACTTCTGGCAGAGTGATTGGGACACGTGAGGGGAATTTGTACAAATTACTTTTTCAACCATTGCATGCTTTGGCTAGTAGCAGCAGCAGTCAGTTGTGTGAGCTATGGCAACGGAGGATGGCTCATTTGCATCATGGAGCTCTGAGGTCGTTGAGAGAGATTGTGACAGGTTTGCCACAGTTCGGCATTGAGCATCAGGAGGTGTGCAAAGGGCGTACTCTTGGGAAGTACACCAAGACTGTATTTCCTAGCAGTGACAGTAGATCAACAAAGGTACTTGATTTGATACACACTGATGTGTGTGGGCCCATGTCACAAGTTTCCTTGGGTGGTTGTGAGTTACTCTTGGGAAGTACACCAAGACTGTCTTTCCCAACAGTGATAGTAGATCAATTGGGGTACTTGATTTGATACACACTAATGTGTGTGGACCCATGTCATGAGTTTCCTTGGGTGGTTGTAAGTACTATGTGACTTTCATTGATGATCACTCCAAGAAGACCTGGATCTGTTTCTTGAAGACCAAGAGTGAGGTCTTCAAGAGGTTCAAAGAGTTTAAATCTCTTGTGGAGAACCAAACAAGAAGCAATATCAAGGTCTTGTGGTCGAACAATGGAGGTGAGTATACCTCCACAGAGTTTGCAGACTTCTGCACCCAGCAGGGTATCAGGAGGCAGTTGACCGTTCCTTACAACCCGCGGCAGAATGGGGTTGAAGAGAGGAAGAACAGGGCCATCGTTGGTGCAGCAAGATCAATGTTGTACGATCAGGCATTGCCATTTTACTTATGTGCAGAGACTTGTAGTACTGCAATGTATCTGCAGAACAGGAGTCCCCATAGAGCTTTGGGGATGAAGAGTCCTGAGGAGGCATTCGCTGGTAGTAGGCCTGATGTTGAGCACCTTTGCATATTTGGGTGTTTGACGTTCTCTCATGTCCCTACTAAGAAGAGGACAAAGTTGGATCCCACTGCAGAGAAGGGGATCCTAGTTGGATATTCAGAGGTCTCTAAGGCCTATCAGATCTACATTCAAGCACTAAGGAGAGTGGTTGTGAGGAGAGATGTCAAATTTGAGGATAGATCATTCAGGAGATCTCTTGAGTTGAGAGACAGAGTTGAGGAGGCCCCACAGATACAGAGTGATGCATCTCAAGGGACACAGCCTCAAGTGTCGAGTACACCGAGTTCAAGGGTGACTAGTCCACCCAGTTCAGCTACAGGTTCACAGATGCCTTGTATACAGACAGAAGGTGCATGTGCTTCAGGATCTCAAACTACTTTGCAGAGATCTATGGATGAGACTCAGGGGCATGAGGAGACTGCTCCGCAAGAGGTTACTTCAGGGAAGACAAAACCAAGATGGTTTTAGGAGACCCTAAAGGAAGCCAAGGAGAATGTTGGGGAGCCCTAGAGGTTGATAAGAGAGAGCAAAGCACTAGAGAGGTTTGGTTTATACCTGGCTATGGTGACGAGCATCGCATCCGAGCCCACTACTATTGCACGGGCGACAGACCAGCAAGTATGGAGAGAGGCCATGCAGGAGTATGACTCCATTATGAGCAATGATGTGTGGAAGGTGGTGCCTACCCCTGAAGGGAAGTCAATGGTGACTTCCAGGTGGTTGTACAAGATCAAGTATGTTGCAGATGGAGCATAGAGAAACACAAGGCTCGTTTTGTAGCGAGAGGGTTCTCTCAGATTGAGGGAATTGATTATGATAAGACGTTCGCACCAGTTGCGAGATATACTTCTATCCGAAGTATTATGGCCATTGCAGCAAAGATGGGTTGGAAGATCCATCAGATCGATCTGAAGACTACATTTCTGAATGGCTTCATAGAGGAGGAAGTATACATTGAGCAGCCACAGGGGTTCGAGGTCTTGGGGAGAGAGTCCCACGTGTGCCTCTTAAAAAAGGCATTGTATGGTCTAAAGCAAGCTCCTCTAGCTTGGTATTCGAGGATTGACTCCTACTTTCTTTAGATGAGTTTTGAGAAGAGTGAGGCAAATACGAACCTCTACTACATCATTCGGGTAGAGGATACACTCATTCTCATACTATATGTTGATGATTTGTTCATCATAGGAGAGGAGAATCTCATAGTTGATTGCAAGCGAGGCCATGCATCAGAGTTTGAGATGAAGGACATTGGACTGATGCACTATTTCTTGGGTATGGAGGTTTGGCAGGAGGATAGGCACGTCTTTCTGGGACAAGGGAAGTATGCAACAAATTTCAAATGGAGGATTGCAGACCCATGTCAACACCTATGGTCACCAACTGGAAGAAGCTTAGTGCTTCGGATTCCAAGTTGGTCGATGCCATGAGATACCATGAGTTGATTGGTTCCTTGATGTATCTGGTCAACACTAGACCAAATATTTGTTTTGTCGTGAACACTCTTAGTCAGTACATGGTGGAACCTAGGAGTGTGCACTGGATAGGAGCAAAACATGTTCTGAGGTACATTGTAGAATCAGTGGATTATGGATTGGGCTATGTCAGAGGTGATGGAGTCAGGTTGATTGGCTACACAAACTCAGACTAGGCAGGATGTGCAGTGGATAGGAAGAGCACTTCAAGGTGTTCTTTCAGCCCTCGGGTTGGGATCAGCAGTTGTTTCTTGGTTCAACCAAAAACAGAGGCTAGTGGCACTGAGTTCAGCTGAGGCAAAGTACATGGCATCTAGTCAAGCCAGTTGTGAGGCCATTTGGTTTCGCAAGTTGTTGTTTGGCCTATTTGGTCATGAGTTGATGCCTACAGATATTCACTGCGATAATCAGAGTTGTATCAAACTCTATGAGAATCCAGTGTTCCATGACAGGTCGAAACACAGAGATCGGATACAACATCATTCGAGATTGGGTTCAGAGAGGGGCAGTTCAGCTTCAGTATTTTTCGACTGATGAGTAGGTTGCAGACATTCTCACCAAGTCCTTGCCAAGGGGCAAGCATGTTTACTTCAAGGACAAGATGGGAGTGGTGAATAACACCTTCCTCGGTAACAGGGAGTCTTGAGATTTGGGTACCTTGGAAAGTGGTCACCTTGAGTTATTGAGTGTCTAACTCAAAGGGGAAAATGTTTGACCCTCACCACTTTACTTTATGTTATAAAGTCAAAGTGACTTTATTCACTTAAGTCACAAAGTGACTTTAATAACACAAAGCAACTTAGGAACTTAAGATAAAGAGGAGATTTAATCTCAACCCTTCATCTTAGTTGGCCTAGATCTAATATTGGCCATTGGTTTCCTAGGTTAGCCCAAGGATGAGGCTAAGAGAGAGGAAAGGAGGGAAAAGGCATTCATTGTTCACTTGAGAAATTTGAGTGAAGGCAAAGAGGAGAAGAGAAGAGTTTTTGGAGAAGAGGGTGCACCTTTGAGAAGGAGGGGTGCAAGGAAGCTTGAGGGCGCACTTTGTGAGAGGAGGGCCCATGAAAATGAGGGTGGGCACACCATAGCCAAGGAGGGCACACTTACTTGTGGAGAGGGGCACACTTATGAAGAGCGCGCACTAAGCAAGGGAGGGGCGCATAAGCTCAAGGAAGAGGGTGCATCAAGGGACTTGGGCGCATTCATCAAGCAAGGCAAGGAAAGGGTTCAAACATCAAGAGGGGCGCAAATCCCAAGGAGGGCACATATCCGAAGGCAGGAGTGAAGCTAAGCTTGAGAGGAGCTAGCTTTTGTATCAGGTTCCTTTGTATTATTTCCTTGTTATTTTAGCTTGAGATCTCCATAATAAAATTTCTCTTCCAACTGGTTTTCCCCATGGGGGTTTTTCCAGGGTCATGTTGACCAAAAATACATGTGTAAAAATCTTGTGGTTTGTTTATTTCTTTATCAGCATTTAGGTGTAAATATCCTAGAGGAGTATTTTATCTTTTAATGCATATTGAAAGGCTAACTGTGGACAGCAAAATTATCCTTATTAAACCCTTCAACAAGAGGCATTAAAAGAGAATTAAATCAAAAGCTTAAGGGCAGATTCAGTGGGAAGAAAAATCAGAATTGGTGGTTGTCCTAAAACAAGAAGAAAACCAACCTGTTCTTACCTTGAAAACTGCGCCTAACAAGAGGTCAAGGACAGACCTGTTGGGAAGCCTTAGGAACCTCAAAATTCTTCAGAGAGCACATCCCCTACCCTCAAGAATGTGTCCCCGTGTAACACTGGTGTTTAGCAACTAACCAATTTGGTATTTCACACAAATATATTATATTATTAACTTGTTTGCAATTTTAATAAGGAAGTGGCAAGAGTTGTAACTTGCAAACTTGCATATCAAGCAATCTGAGCAGCCAAGTATTTAGTATATAATGGCTAATGTTTCCCATGCAACAATTATGCATAAGATTTATGTTCTTGTTTATCACTTGATCTCAAATTTCTTTCTAGCTTAATATATTTTTTTAGTTTTAATACAAATATTAAATATGTTGAAATACGTGATGAACCAAAACTATTCTTAATAGTACTATGTAACTTGAAATGGGATACAAAATAGTAAAGACAATAAGATAATTATCCAACTCATACTTTGTTGTGGAAAAAACTATGTTGCCAAAAGCACACACCCCCCCCCGCTCTGAAGCTCTGGAGTGCCTAGGTAGCCACCGTTGGAGCGCGCTCCAACAATCCAAGAGCGCGCTCACGGTTGCTCTCTGCCAATCCGAGAGCACCGCACTCCAAAAGGCACTCTAGAATTTTTGGAGCATGCTCCAAGGGTGCCCTGGCCACGCTTTCACCATGCTTCGCTAATGCTCGGGCAAGTGACCAAGGCGCTCCCGCGCATAACCAAAAAATACCTCTTTTTTTTATAAAAAAAAAAATTACAATTTATGAAAGGAGTGGGTCCTACCCTAGGCTTAGGGTTTAGGGGAAAGAAAGAAGGAGAATAAAGGAGCTATTCCCCCTCCATTCTCCTCATTCTTTCATCTATGTTTGCTTGAGCTTGGAGAGGAGGAGAGAGCAAAGGATAGCTTGGAGAGTGCAAATTTGTGAGAGCTTGGAGGAGAGAGCAAAGGATAGCTTGGAGAGTGCAAATTTGTGAGAGCTTGGAGGAGAGAGCAAAGGAGAGCTTGGAAGAGTTAGCAAAGAGAAGCTTGGAGGAGAGAACAAAGGCAACCATCTATCTCGAGTTTCAAGTTTCAAGTTTCAAGAGCTAAAGAGGTAAGCCCAAACCCCAACTCCCTCATTTCCTTGGGTTAACTTTGTTAAATGTTTATGGTTTTTTCCTCCTCTCCTACTCTTTCCCATTCCTTCTTCTCCCTTATTTCATTGTAGGTTGTTCATCTAAAACTTGAGGAAAATGGTTTTCTTTTGGTTTATCATTCATTTTTTTTGTTCTCATGGTCTCGGTGGGGAATAGGCATCGGAGGGAAGAAGAGGATAGTGGTCATTCTCACGATGAGCCACAATATGAAGATGGTGAAGGGTTTGAAGAGGATGAAAAGGGTGAAGAGGGCAATGAAGGTGCCAAAGCTGAAGATTTACTGAGGTCCTAACAGGATGCCAACTAGGTCTGTCTTTGACCTCAAGTTGGCTCTAAGTTTCAACTGTCAAACAATTTTTTGCTGTTGTTTTATAACAGCAAACTGTTCAGGAACTTTACTGTTGTTTTGTTACGGTTACATAAGCTTTTAAGTTGCTCTAGCATGTAGTTTTAGTGACCAATAGGTTAGCATATGCATACCATATATATGTAACACACCTATTAGATCTTTACAATTGAAATAATGTTGTTCTAAACTCTAGCATACATGAAATGGACACAAAGGTTTTCAGTCAACATGACCCTAGACAAAACCCCCTCGGGGAAAACCAATTTGGAATATGAATCTATATATGTGATGTAAAGAATGTGAGATACAGCAAGTACATGAAACAAATTGAGGCAAACAGAGTTCGTCACGCACAAATAATCCAAAATATCTAGAATATAGTAATCAAATCCATACAGACAAATATATATATATATATATATATGTGTGTGTGTGTGTGTGTGTGTGTGTGTGATGTATAAGAATGAATAGTAAGATGATTACAAATGAGAATGAGGGCTTGTTTATATACCCACGCAAGGGTGCCCTTAACCAATAGTCATGTCCTTTGAGATATGTCATTTTATTATTAATAATTATTATTTATTAATTATCATTTGATTATTATGTTATTAATATCTATTTTATATTTATATTTATGTTCATAACATTGCCTTCCCCTTAAAAATGCTTTGTCCTCAAAGCATACTCTATGGCAGACTTATCTCTTGCTCTGGCTTATAATTATTGTCTCTTGATTCTTCATTCTTCAGTTAGTAATTGTTGAAGACCTGAGACGATGGGATCTTCTAAGCGCTAAGCAGAACTGTCGAATTGTAAAGGAGTCTGCCCATCCTAATTCGATCTTCTGCGGATTTGGGTTTTTATAGGGTTCTTGGAAAGAACTTGATACATTTCTACTCCCATGATAGCTTATATTTTGACCCACACTTGTAGTGGAAGTAATATTCTTCGACATACTGGTTGTTTGCTTCTATTGATACATTGATTGGCTGAAGTATCGACTTTTGTGATTAGGATGTCGATAAGGCATCATTGCAACTTGATCTTTACTCCGTATACTTGTAGGTTTTTCTTGATTAACTTTTGGAATTGAGTCTTCTTCATACCCCTAGATTTTTTCTACTTCGACATTTGAAGACCTCTTTACATGAGTTGTAAGGTTGACTAGATCTATATTAATTCTTTTATCCAGATTTGGGATTTTTACATCTAAAGACTTCTCTAGCTCCATAGGTTCAGTCATTGTCTCTTTATTGACTATTGATGTTTTGCAATCTAGCTCTTCTTGTAAAGACTTCTTATCATGCTTAAGTCTTTAAATTTGTGTTAGTAAATCATGATTATGTTGTTTTAATCGTAAAAGTTTTTTTTTATCTTTTGACTTGTCATCTTTATTTTTTGATTCTAGATTCTCCTTTCTTTCATCCTTTAAGATTTTAATTTGTTCTAGTAAATTTTGATTAAGGTTCCTTAGGCAGGAGCTTTCTTCGTTTTCTTCGATTAATTTCTCTTTGAGACCTTGATTTTCTTGTTCCAACTTTTGAAAACACTGCTTCTTCTCCTTAGACTTCATGAGTTTTGCAAGTAGTCTATGATTATGATTTCTTAGGCGGGAAATCTCTTCGTCTTTTTCAATGATGATCTTGTCACATTCTTTATGTCGATCTTGCAACTTTTGTATTGACTTCTGGTTATCTTGAAGGATCATCTCTGATATGTCCTTTAGGTCTTCTGATGATGGAGCTTCTGAAATCGACTTCATTGTAATGTCCTGTAATGTGATTTTCTTCTTCTTATAAGAAAATGTCAAAAACTTTCTCCTTTTGTTGAAAATAATAGTACCCAGTGTATCTACCCAAGTTGACCCTAAAATTAAATCAACATTGTCTTGACACATTGCTACCACATTGAATTGACTTATGAATTTGTAATCACCAATAGATAGTTGTAGGTTCGTAATTTCATATTTCTCATCAGAAAGACACATGCCATTTTCAATTATATTTGGTTTTAAAACCATTAATTGGTTCGCAAGGTCAACATTAATGTGATTTTTCCTAGAGTTCGAGCAAATAGCGACGTTGATATTTTTTCCTTGAATAATCCCATTAACTTCTAATAAGGGATCCACATATTTTTTATAAGTATGAGGGAATCTTCCTTGTTTTTCACCACGAAACTCCCTTTCACTCATTTTACTTTCGTTGATAATTTACAATAATTAATTTCTTGTATCTATCAATCAATTTTTTGTAATCGCCTTTTGTACTGCTTGATATGTTAACTCCTTATATAATATAAGGATTATCACTTATTTGAAGTGTAACCCTTTTAGTAACTTTTGATCCCACTCTTAATAATAATAATATATCCCTAAGAGTGACTTTAAAATATAATAATATATCTTCTTTTAACTTTTTCTTTATCCTTTAAGACTTATATCTTCTTATTCAAGCCACACTTTATTTTTTACTTCTCTAATATTAACCCTTTTTACCCTTGATAAGATTTAAAATATGTTCGTTGGTATTCACCTTTATGTGGTGAACTTTTTTTTTAATTCGTTGAAGAATGCTTACAACTAAAATTTAAATAACCCATATATATTCTTAATAACTTTGTTATATCTTGGCTTTTAATAATAGCCCTTGTGAACCATTAATGTGGTTATGCCAAATGGATAAGGTGACTTGTGAATTAAAGATTCGCCACAAATGGAATAATATACCCCTTTTTTTTCAATTATAGTGAATTAATGCGGGGAGAAAAATGAAGTCATTTTACTACACTATAATATTTCCCTATAACACTGGTAATAAGGATTTTAACTTTTTTTTGTCCCCTTTATACTCTTTGTAATGTAATGAATGATGAGTGCAAAATCCAAACGACGTCTTCGTTTGACACAGTGTGTGGACCTTAGCAAATGGGCACAATAATTTCACTAATAAGTTTAACTTATACCTTGGCTTGTAACCACAGGTTCACAGCCCGAATTCGATGGGTTCTCTCTTTTCTTATGCAACCCGCGCGACTAATGGTTTCCGTGGATGCCCTTGGTTTGTATTAACCCGAAGTGACGGTTCTGACTGGTCGTGACCTTTCAGTCAAGGGTTTTTGTTTTTATTTTTTGGATTAATATTAGGAAATGCTTCAAACTTGACCTCGTCTCTCTTACTACGATGGCCAAACTTTTTGCACGAGCTATGTAAGTCACACATGTATTGGCTCTTCCAAATTCCTGGGATCTCTGTATAGGGTGCTCGAGACGCTCGAGGTCGAAGAGTTGGTACTCCACAGTGCTATATTTAAACAGTTTTGAACAAATGTTTAATGGCGGTTTTTTTTCTTCGTTGAACAGTTCTGTAGATTCCTGGGCGTATTTTATTTCCCTTTCTTGACTGTTCGATCCCTCCTTAGTGGGACTATCTCAGTTTCTATTAATTTTTCTTTTCTTGATTCCTAGTTCTTGGTTATGTTCTTGAACCGTGATGTAGAATGATCTTTCCACAAAGTGCTATTTTATTCCCCTTTTTTAACGAAATTTCTGATATTTTTTTATCTTTTTATTCTTGAGTTTTTGGTAGCAGAGTTTAGATTTCGAATGGCCAAGGGCCAGTTATGGTCAAAGACCAATTCTTCAGAGAAACTCTGAAATTTATATGGCCAAAAGCCGGTTTATAATAACTCTGTTAAGAGTGTGGCCAAAGGCCAGGATTAGACTTGCTTTGATACAAAATGAGGCGAACAAAGTTCGTCACGCACAAATAATCCAAAATATATGGAATATAGTAATCAAATCCAAACAAACAAATATATTTATAATGTATAAGAATGAATAGTAAGATGATTACAAATGAGAATGAGGGCTTGTTTATATACCCACGCAGGGGTGCCCTTAACCAATAGTCATGTCCTTTGAGATATGTCCCTTCATTATTAATTATTATTATTTATTAATTATCATTTAATAATTATGTTATTAATATATATTTTATATGTATATTTATGTTCATAACACAAATGAACCTAATACAAGGGCAGTCCCTCTCAAGCTGCTATACAAGTCCAAGAAGGAAGATGCGCCCAAGCATGGTGCGCCTTTCTCCTTGGTTTCCCAATCTCACTGAAAGCTTGTGCCCTTGCTCCCTGAAGCTTTGCTGAAGAAACCCTTGCACACAACTCTGAATAAGTGTGCTACCTCTCCAACAAAATTGTCCTCAAGGCAATCTGACAAGTGCAAGTCCTCCCTGCTATAAATGTGCCCTCCTCCTATAGTGCGCCCTCCTCCAAGCAAGAATCCACACCACAAAACAATGGAATCCAAAGCCTCCTAGAGCCCTCCATGGAAGGAGGCGCCCTTGAAACCCTCTCTCAATGCTTCCATCCTCATCTCCATAGCTCCAAGTGAACATAAGAGTGAATGAGTCTCTCTTGGCCTTATGCGCCCTTCTTGAACCTCCATAAGGAAACCTAAAAGATGGATGGATGATATCATCCAATCCCATCTCTAATCAAAGGTTGAGATCATCCCACAATAATCTCACTCACAAACCCACTTTGGGTTAAATTCCCTAAGCTCACTTTATGTCTCCTAATTCACCCACAAAGTGAATTAATAGTCATTTTAGGCTAAAATGACCAAATTTCACTTTTGACTTAAATCTCCTAAGTCAAAGTGAAATTAGACATAAAGTACAAGGTAAATAGTACCAAAGTATTTCCCACTTGTGGTTAGAGGCTCCAAACCACAAGGGGACCACTTCCCAAGGTACACAAATCTCAACACTCCCTCTTACGAAGGAAAGTGTTTCTCACCAAGCCCATCTTGTCTCTGAAGTAAAGTCTGTGTAGCCAACCAAACTGACTCCATCACCTATGATATAGTCCAGGCCATAATCAACTGACCCTGCAATGTACCTCAACACATGTTTTGCCCCAATATAGTGAACACTCCTCGACTCTACCATATGCTAGCTAAGAGTGTTCACGGCAAAACAAATATATGGTCGAGTGTTGACCAGATACATCAGTGAACTGATCAACTGTCTATAAACTGTAGCATCCACCAATTGGGAATATGAAGCGCTAAACTTCTTCCAGTTGGTGACCATGGGAGTAGACATAAGCCTGCAGTCCTCCATTTGAAACATGCTCAAAATATATGCAACATGCTTTCCCTGTCCAAGGAAGATGTGACCCTCCTCCTGCCATACCTCCATACCCAGAAAATAGTGCATCAACCCGATGTCGCTCATCTCAAACTCTGATGCAAGTCCCAGCTTGCACTCAGCTATGAGATCCTCTGCACCTGTGATGAACAAGTCATCCACATACAGAATGAGAATGAGTGTGTCCTCATCTCTAATGATGTAATAGAGGTTATGATCAACATTGCTCTTCTCAAAACCCATCTGAAGCAAGTATGTGTCAATACGTGAATACCAAGCTCTGGGAGCTTGCTTCAGACCATATAGTGCCTTTCTCAAAAGGCACACGTGAGACTCCCTCTCACTCACCTCGAACCCATGTGGCTGCTCAATGCATACCTCCTCTATAAAGCCATTGAGAAATGTGGTCTTTACATCCATCTGATGTATCCTCCAACCCATCTCCCCCGCTATGGCAATAATACTCTTGATCGAGGTGTATCTCGCAACTGGTGCGAATGTCTCATCATAATCAACTCCCTCTACCTAAGAGAATCCTCGTGCCACAAATTGGGCCTTGTGTTTCTCTATGCTACCATCTGCAGCATACTTGGTTTTGTACAACCACCTGGAAGTCACAACTGACTTCCCCACTGGCCTCGGAACCACCTCCCAAACATCATTGCGCATAATGGAGTCATACTCCTCCAGCATGGCCTCTCGCCAAACCTGTTGGTCAGCTGCCTGCTCAAATGTTTGTGGCTCTATATCTGAGATACTCATCACCATAGCCAAATAGGACCCAAGCCTCACTGGTGCTTTGCTCTCTCTGAGTTGTCTCTTGGGCTCTCCTACGTTCTCCTTGGCTTCCTTCAAGGTTTCCTGAAACCATCTCGGTTTCCTCTTCCCTGAAGTAGTCAAAGGAGAAGTAAGATCTCCCTGCCCAAGAGTATCTGCCTCAGGCCTAGTCTCAACACTCTGAGATCCTGAAGCCTCTGCACCCTCTGCCTGAAACCCCTGTGACTGTGAACCTGAAGTTGTGCAAGGTGACCCTGTCACCCCTGAAACTAGTGTATCAGAAACCTGAGGTTGTGCTCCCTCTGAGACATCAATATGTGCCAGTGTTGAGTCATCCTCAATACTGACTCTCAACTAGAGAGATCTCTGAAAAGTCCTACCCTCCTCAAATCTAACATCTCTGCTCACCACCACTCTCCGCAGTGATGGAATGTAAATCCCGTAGGCTTTGGAGACCTCTGAGTATCCAACTAGAATCCCCTGCTACGTTGTGGGGTCTAGCTTTGTCCTCCTCTCTGAGGGGACATGAAAATAAGTCAAGCAACCAAAAAACTTGATGTGCTCGACATCGGGCCTCCTACCAGTGAAGGCCTCCTGAGGAGTCGTCTTCCCCAAAATCCTGTGGCGGCTCCTGTTATGCGGGTAAATTGCAGCAGCACTCGCCCCCACCGATAGGTATAGAGGCAAATGTTGATCATGCAGCATAGATCTCACTGCACCTGTGATCACCATGTTCTTCCTCTCGACAGCCCCGTTCTGTTGGGGGTTGTAAGGCACGGTGATCTGTCTTTTGATGCCTACACAGGCACAGAAGTCTACAAACTCACTCGAGGAATACTCACCTCCGTTATCTGACCGCCAGACCTTGATCCGCTTCCCTGTATGGGAACTCTTGGAACCTCTTGAAGACCTGACTCTTGGTCTTCAGGAAATAGATCCAGGTCTTCCTGGAGTGGTCATCAATGGATGTGAGATAGTATTCACAACCACTCAAAGACGCCCGAGACATGGGCTCACACACATCTATGTACTAAATCCAATACCCCAACTGACCTGTTGTCACTGCTGGAAAAAGACGCCTTGGTAAACTTACCAAGCGCACACCCCCTGCACACATCCTGATGCTCTGAACTGAACTGTGGCACGCCTGTCACAACCTCTCTCAGTCCTCCAAGAGCCCCATGATGAAGGTGAGCCATCCTTTGATGCCATAACTCACATAACTGACTGTTGTTGTCGCCACTCACTGCCAAAGCATGAAGTGGCTGAAAAAGCAATCTAAACAATTTCCCATCCCTCACTCCAATCACCTGCCCTGAGGTGAGACGAGACCCCTTAGGGTGTATGAGGACAGCTGTCCCTCTAAAGGACACCTCAAGACCCCTATCCTGGAGGGTGTAAACTGAAATCAGATTCTTCTTCAACCTAGCGACGTAGAGAACATCCCTGAACAAAATAGGTGGCAAGTCGTCTCTCTGAAAGGTAACTATGCCACGCCCAGCAACTCTGACTAAGGTGTCATCGCCAAGAGCAATATGCATCCTGACCTTTGCATCTCTGAGATCAGTAAGATGCTCCCTCACACCAGTCATGTGGCCCAAAGCCCCGTTGTCTATGTACCAAATACTGGGTGTCGCCTCAACTGAAGTGCACCAAATGAGAAAGGCACACTCCCTCTCAAATTGTGTCTGAAACTATGCCTCCTCTGTTGTAGATGTCGAACCACCCCGCTTCTTCTTCTTGTTAGGACACTGTCCAACAGAGTGCCCCATCCTCTTACAAGCAAAGCAATTCACTTTGCTCATATCTCTCTTATGCCCACTACTGCTCTCTCCCTGTGGCTTGGCCCCAAACTTGGGACCTAGTCATGCACCTTAGTCGGCCTTCTTCTTGCCCTTTGTCTAAAGAGCAAGATCCTCATCACCCTGAGGTGTCTGTTGCTGTCCAGAAGTCTTTGAGGTGAGTCTCGTCTCCTCTTGGACGAAATCATCCCAAAGTCTCTCCCAAGTAGGCATAAGCTCTCAGGCAACAATGCCTTGAACAAATGGGCCCCATGGTTTGGTAAAGCTGTTTAAAGTTGTCCTCACCATAAAGCATGGGTCCACTATCTCTCCGACGGCTGCAAGCTCATCTCTGATCTGAGTGAATCTGTCAAGGTAAGAAGTAATTGACTCTATCTTGAGCATCTGAATGCTCCTGAGTCTCTCCTGCAGAACCATCTTCCAGTTCTGGTTAGAGCTCTGGTAAAGCTTGCACAAGGATGCCCACATCTCATTTGCAAAGTCTTTACCAGTCAAGTGAGGTATGTGAAGATTTTCAAGTCCTATCAGCTTGCCTACTGGGTCTGTCTTTGACCACAATTAGGCTCTAAGTTTTAATTGTCAAAGGAAGTATATGTTGTTGTTTTATAACAGCCAACAGTCCAAAAGTTTCTTGTTGATTTGTTACAGTTATACTTGCGATTTTGGGTGCTCTAGCATGTAGTTTTAGTGACCAAATGTTAGCACATGCATACCAAAATAAATATAACACACCTATAGATCTTTACAGTTGAAAATAAAGAGATCTAAGAGACTAATCAATGCATTTGTGTACACAGGTACTTTTGGTCAACATGACCCTAGATAAAAACCCCCCGGGGAAAACCAGTTTGAGATGTATATGTATATATGAGGAAAGCAGAAGATGGAATACAGCAAGTACAATATATGAAAGAACCTGATACAATAGCAACCCAAACTGAGCTGATATACAAGCTCAAAGTCACCAAGTGCACCCCAGGAAGGTGCGCCCCTCATACAAGCTGGCAAAACCACTGAAACTGCTCCAACTGCAAACTGTGAGCTCAGATCTGGAAACCCCTCCACAGGAATGAAGCTCTGTTGAATGGCCTCCCTCTGCAACTGATCTCACTGCACTCTGATGGCTAGAAGTCCTCCTACAACTGATGCGCCCCAATCTGATAATGCACCCTCCACAGAAGTAGAACCTCTCCAGTAAATAAACAAGGCAAGTAGCTAGTAGCCTCCCTCCATGAAATCTAATGCCCAAGCTCAAGCATCCTCACAAAACTGACCTCATGCTCATCCTGCAAGAATTCCTCTCACAATGAACAAAAGAAGAATGATGAATGCGCCCTCCTTCACCCTTTGCGCCCCTCTTTGACATGCATAAGGAAACCTAAGATATGGATGGTAGAGATCATCTCATCTCCCATCTAATCAATGGTTGAGATCTCCCCATAAATATCTAACTCAATAAGCCACTTTGGGTTAAGTTTCTTAAGTCAACTTTATGTCTCTAATTCACCCCGTTTATGAATTAATAGTCACTTTTAGGCCAAAATGACTAAATTTCACTTTAGACAAAGTCAAAGTGAAATTAGACAAATGTACAAAGTACAAAGTGTATAGTCCATCCCACATGTGCTAAGGAGGTCACAAGCACATGGGGAACACCTCCCAAGGTACAAAACTCAACACTCCCTCTTACCGAGGAAGGTGTTCCTCACCAAGCCCATCTTGTCTCTGAAATAGACATGCTTGCCCGTGGCAAGGCCTTGGTGAGAATATCTGCAACCTGGTCATCTGTAGATACATACTGCAACTGAACTGCCCCTCTCTGAACCCAGTCACGAATGAAGTGGTACCTGATCTTAAAATGTTTCGACCGGTCATGAAACACTGGATTCTCATAGAGTTTTATGCAACTTTGATTATCACAGTGAATGACAGTCGATGACATCTCCTAACCAAGTAAACCAACCAACATCTTACGAAGCCAAATGGCCTCGCAATTGGCCTGACTGGCTGCCATATACTCTGCCTTGACTGAACTCAAAGAAACTGACTTCTGCTTTCGACTGAACCAGGAAACAAGTCCTAACCCCAAACTGAAGCAGCACCCTGAGGTGCTTTTCCTATCAGTAGCACATCCTGCCCAGTCTGAATCTGTGTAGCCAACCAAACTAACTCCATCTCCCCTGACATAGTCTAGGCCATAGTCCACTGTCCTAGCAACATATCTCAAGACGTGTTTTGCCCCAACCATGTGAACACTCCTCGGCTCAACCACGTACTGACTGAGGGTGTTCACGGGAAAACAAATATCTGGTCTAGTGTTAACCAAATACATGAGTGAACCGATCAATTGCCTGTATACTGTGGCATCCACCAACTGGCTATCTAAAGCACTAAGCTTCTTCCAGATGGTGATCATAGGTGTAGACATAGGTCTGCAGTTCTCCATCTGAAATCTGCTCAAAATATCTGTTGCATACTTCCCCTGCCCGAGAAATATGTGACCCTCCNCATGTGAACACTCCTCGGCTCAACCACGTACTGACTGAGGGTGTTCACGGGAAAACAAATATCTGGTCTAGTGTTAACCAAATACATGAGTGAACCGATCAATTGCCTGTATACTGTGGCATCCACCAACTGGCTATCTAAAGTACTAAGCTTCTTCCAGATGGTGATCATAGGTGTAGACATAGGTCTGCAGTTCTCCATCTGAAATCTGCTCAAAATATCTGTTGCATACTTCCCCTACCCGAGAAATATGTGACCCTCCTCCTGCCATACCTCCATACCCAGAAAGTAGTGCATCAATCCGATATCACTCATCTCAAACTCTGATGCAAGTCCCAGCTTAGACTCAGCTATGAGATCCTCGACTCCAGTAATGAATAAATCATCCACATACAAAATGAGAATGAGCGTGTCCTCACCCCTAATGATGAAATAGAGGTTTGGATCAGCGTCACTCTTCTCGAAGCCCATCTGAAGCAAATAAGTATCAATGCGTGAATACCAAGCTCAGGGATCTTGCTTCAGACCATATAGTGCCTTCCTCAGAAGACACACGTGAGTCTCCCTATCACTCACCTCAAACCCTTGTGGCTACTCTATGTACACCTCCTCCTCAATAAAGCCATTCAAAAATGCGATTTTCACATCCATCTGATGAATGCGCCAACCCATCTCCGCTATTATGGCAATGATAGTCCTGATAGAAGTGTATCTCGCAACTAGTGCGAAAGTCTCATCATAATCGACTCCCTCAATCTGTGAGAAGTCGCGTGCCACAAAACGGGCCTTGTGTTTCTCCACACTGCCATCTGCAGCAATCTTGGTCTTGTACAACCACCTAGAAGTCAACACTGACTTCCCCACTGGCCTCGGAACCACATCCCAGACATCATTGCGCACAATGCAGTCATACTCCTCTACCATGGCCTCTCTCTAGACCTGATGGTCCACTGCCTGCACAAAAGTCTGTGGCTCTGTATCCCTGATACTCGTCACTAGTGCCAAATATGCTCCCAATCTGACTGGTGGTCTGCCCTCTCTAATCTGGCTCTTGGGCTCCCCTACATTCTCCCTAGCCTCCTTCAGGGTCTCTTGAAACCATTTAGGTCTCCTCTTCCCTGAAGTGGTCAATGGAGAAGTAAGGTCTCCCAAGAGTGATTGCCTCAGGACTCGTCTCAACACTCTGAGATCCTGAAGTCTGTGTTCCCTCTGAAGTTTGTGCCCCATCTGACTGAAACTGCTCTGACTGTGACCCTGAAGCTGTGCATGGTGACCCTGTCACCCCTGATACTGGTGTACCTGACGTCTGACGTTGTGCTCCCTCTAAGACTGCAATTGGCAACTCTGCATCATCCTCAACTCCAACTCTCAACTCAAGAGATCTCGCAAAATCCCTATCCTCCTCAAATCTGACATCTCTACTCACCACCACTTTCCTAAGTGGCGGAATGTAGATGTGATAGCTGTTTGATATCTCTGAGTATCCAACTAGAATCGCCTGCTGGGCTATGGGGTCTAGCTTTGTACTCCTCTCCGAGGGGACATGAGAGAAAGTCAAGCACCCAAATATCCTGATGTGCTCGACATCGGGCCTCCTATCAGTGAAGGCCTCCTCAAGAGTCATCTTCCCCAAAATCCTATGAGGGCTCATGTTCTGCAGGTAAACTGCAGTAGCACATACCTCTGCCCACAAGTACAAAGGCAAACTCTGATCATGCAGCATGGATCTCGCTGCACCAGTAATGGCCCGGTTCTTCCTCTCGGCAACCTCGTTCTGTTGGGGGTTGTAAGGTACGGTCATCTGTCTCTTGATGCCATGTTGTGCACAGAAGTCTACAAATTGTCTCGAGGAATACTCTCCCCTGTTATCCGACCGCAAGACTTTGATCCTCTTTCCCGATTGGTTCTCCGCAAGAGCTCTGAACTCTTGGAACCATGTGAAGACCTCACTCTTGGCCTTCAAGAAATAGATCCAAGTCTTCCTCGAGTAGTCATCAATAAATGTGAGATAGTACTCACAACCACTCAAGGACCTCCGAGCCATGGGCCCACACACGTCCGTGTGTACTAAATCCAGTATCCCAGCTGACCTGTTGTCACTACCGGGGAACGATGCCTTGGCAAACTTGCCAAGCGCATACCCTCTGCAAACATCCTGATGCTCTATGTTGATCTGTGGCACTCCGGTCACAACCTCTCTCAGTCCTCCAAGAGCCCCATGATGTAGCTGGGCCATCCTGCGATGCCATAACTCACATAACTGTCTGATGTTGTCGCTACTCCCTACCAATGCATGAAGTGGCTGAAAAAGCAATCTGAACAGTTTCCCCTCTCTCACTCCAATCACCTGTCCTGAGGCTAGTGAAGACCCCCAAGGATGAATCAATACCTTGGTACCTCTGAATGTCACCTCAAGACCTCTATCCTGGAGGGTGGAAATTGAAATCAAATTCTTCTTCATGCCAGGGACATAAAGAACGTCTGTGAACGATATGGGTGGCATGCCATCTCTCTGAAAGGCAACTATGCCAACCCCTGCAACTTTGACAACTCTGTCATCTCCAAGAGAAATCTCAATCCTGACCTCGTTGTCTCTGAGATCAGAAAAGTGCTCTCGAAGCCCAGTCATATGGCTCGAAGCCCCGCTATCAATATACCAGATACTAGGTGTCGTCTCAACTAAAGTGCAGCAGATGAGGAAAGCACACTCTCTCTGAAACTGTGTCTGAAAGTCTATCTCATCTATTGTAGTTGTGGTACCACCCTTCTTCTTCTTCCTGTTCAGCCATTGTCCAGCATAGTGCCCAAACTTTTTACAAATAAAGCAATTCACTTTGCTCATATCTCTCTTCTCACCACTGCCCTGACCACTGCTACTCTCTCCTCCTCCACTCCCCTACGATGGGGCCCCAAACTTGGGACCCTGCCGAACCCCATGGTCGGCCTTCTTCTTGCCCTTTGTCCAAATAGCAAGATCCTCCTCACCCTGACCAATCTGTTGTCGCTGTCCAGAAGCCTCGATTGCAAGCCTAATCTCCTCCTGGACGAAGTCATCCCACATCCTCTCCCATGTAGGCATGACCTCCCTGGCAATTATGCCACGTACAAATCGACCCCACGGTTTGGTGAAGCCATTCGTAGCTTGCCTCACCAAAGAGTTAGGATCAACAACCTCTCCGACGACTCCAAGCACGTCTCTGATCTGAGTGTAACGACCAAGGAATGAAATTACCGACTCATCCTTGAGCATGCGAATACCCCTGAGTCAGTCATGAAGAACCATCTTCCGGTTCTCATTGGAACTCTCATACAACTTTCATAGAGATGCCCACATCTCATATGCACAAGTCTTCCCCATCAAATGGGGTATGATATGGTCACGAATTGCATCACAAATAGTTTTCTTCGCCTTGTTGTTCCTTTTCCTGAACTCTGCCACCAAGACGGGAGCAGTGACAGGAATGGGGGGAACAGCTGGCTCGACTATATCCCATAGCTCGAGGTCCTCTAAGACGAAGATCATCCTCGCCTTCCAAGACGACCAATTGCTAGCTCCTGCTAGCCTGTCCTCAACTCGCATCTGAGATGTTGACATGTCTGCCAAACTACAATCCCCAACTGATGCTCACACTACCAAGGAAAACATTGTCTCACTCCTGTCAACACAGGTGTGAAAAGAGACAAGTGTAATCTAACCTCACTCCTAACAAAATAGGTGTGAAAAGAGGTCAAGTCAAATCAACCTCACTCCTACTGCGTAGGTGTGAAAAGAGACTAATGACTAGTGTCCAAAACTGCCCAACTGTCGTCTGCAAAAATCAATCCTCTAACAACCATTGAATGAGTCAATGGCTGTCCTCAAAAATCTGCCAAGAAGATGTATATGACAGCCCACAAAATGTTGTCCCAACTGCTCAAAATTTCAACCACCTCAGCTCTGATACCATGAAGATTTTCAGGTCCTATCAGCTTGCCTACTGAGTCTGTCTTTGACCACAGTTAGGCTCTAAGTTTTAACTGTCAAATGAAGTATATGTTGTTGTTTTATAACAGCCAATAGTCCAAAAGTTTCTTGCTGATTTGTTACGGTTATACTTGCAATTTTGGGTGCTCTAGCATGTAGTTTTAGTGACCAGATTTTAGCACATGCATACCAAAATATATATAACACACCTATAGATCTTTACAGAGGAAAATAAAAAGATCTAAGAGACTAATCAATGCATTTGTGTACATAGGTACTTTTGGTCAACATGACCCTAGATAAAACCCCCCCGGGGAAAACCAGTTTGAGATGTATATGTATATATGAGGAAAGCAGAAGATGGAATACAACAAGTACAATATATGAAAGAACCTAATACAACAGCAGCCCAAACTAAGTTGATATACAAGCTCAAAGTCACCAAGTGCGCCCCAGGAAGGTGCGCCCCTCATACAAGCTGGCAAAACCACTGAAACTGCTCCAACTGCAAACTATGAGCTCAGATCTAGGAACCCCTCCACAGGAATGAAGCTCTGTTGAATGGCCTCCTTCTGCAACTGATCTCATTGCACTCTGATGGCTAGAAGTCCTCCTACAACTGATGCGCCCCAATCTGGCAATGCGCCCTCCACAGAAGTAGAACCTCTCCAGTAAATAAACAAGGCAAGTAGCTAGTAGCCTCCCTCCATGAAAGCTAGTGCCCAAGCTCAAGCATCCTCACAAAATTGACCTCATGCTCATCCTCCAAGAGCTCCTCTCACAATGAACAAAAGAAGAATGATGAATGCGCCCTCCTTCACCCTTTGCGCCCCTCTTTGACATGCATAAGGAAACCTAAGATATGGATGGTGGAGATAATCTCATCTCCCATCTAATCAATGGTTGAGATCTCCCCATAAATATCTAACTCAATAACCCACTTTGGGTTAAGTTTTCTAAGTCAACTTTATGTCTCTAATTCACCCCCTTTGTGAATTAATAGTCACTTTTAGGCCAAAATGACTAAATTTCACTTTAGGCAAAGTCAAAGTGAAATTAGACAAAAGTACAAGGTACAAAGTGTATAGTCCATCCCACATGTGCTAAGGAGGTCACAAGCACATGGGGAACACCTCCCAAGGTACAAAACTCAACAGTATGATGTGATCCCTCACTACATCACATATAGTTCTCTTTGCCTGGTTGTTTCTCTTCCTGAACTCTGCCACCAAGAGGGGAGCAGTGACAGGAGGAACAACAACAAGGGCCTGAACTATATCCCATAGTTCTAGGTCCTATAGGACAAAGATAAGCATGGCCTTCCAAGGAGACCAATTGCTAGCTCTGACTAGCCTATCCTCTACTCGCATCTGTGATACTGACATCACTGCCCACTGTACTCACTCTGATGTTGCAACTGCAAAGGAACACTGCCTCACTCCTATCAACACAGGTGTGAAAAGAGGCAGTAGAACTACAACCTCACTACTAGCAATATAGGTGTGAAAAGAGGTTGTGAAAAATCAGCCTCACTCCTAGCAAGTAGGTGTGAAAAGAGGCTGAGAAAATGTCCACAAACTATCCTACAACTGTCCACAAAATTTCTGCCAACAAGCTGCTACAAATCACTGTCAAGTAGCTGTCAAAAAATCTGCCCACAAGCTGCCAAGAACTGTCTCTGAATGCTATCCAAAAATCCGCTAGATTTAGCCACCAAGGGCTCTGATACCATGAAGATTTTTTGAGGTCCTAACAAGCTACCAACTAGGTCTATCTTTGACCTCAAGTTGGCTCTAAGTTTCAACTGTCAAACAATGTTTTGTTGCTGTTTTATAACAGCAAACTGTTCAGGAACTTTACTGTTGTTTTGTTACGGTTACATAAGCTGTTAAGGTGCTCTAGCATGTAGTTTTAGTGACCAATAGGTTAGCACATGCATACCATAAATATGTAACACACCTCTTAGATCTTTACAACTGAAATAATATTGTTCTAAACTCTAGCATACGTGAAATGGACACAAAGGTTTTTGGTCAACATGACCCTGGACAAAACCCCCCCAGGGAAAACCAGTTTGGAATATGAATCTATATATGTGATGTAAAGAATGTGAGATACAACAAGTACATGAAACAAATGAACCTGATCCAATGGCATGCCCTCTTAAGCTACTATACAAGTCCAAGAAGGAAGATGCACCCAAGCATGGTGCGCCCTTCTCCTTTGTTGCCCAATCTCACTGAAAGCTCGCACCCTTGCTCCCTGAAGCTTTGATGAAGAAACCATTGCACACAACTCTGAATAAGTGTGCTACCTCTCCAACAAAACTGTCCTCAAGCCAATCTGACAAGTGCAAGTCCTCCCTGCTATAAGTGCGCCCTCCTCCTATAGTGCGCCCTCCTCCAAGCAAGAATCCACACCACAAAACAATGGAAGCCAAAGCCTCCTAGAGCCCTCCATGGAAGGAGGCGCCCTTGAAACCCTCTCTCAATGCTTCCATCCTCATCTCCATAGCTCCAAGTGAAGATAAGAGTGAATGAGCCTCTCTTGGCCCTATGCACCCTTCTTGAATCTCCATAAGGAAACCTAAAAGATGAATGGATGAGATCATCCCGTCCCATCTCTAATCAAAGGTTGAGATCATCCCACAATAATCTCGCTCACTAACCCACTTTGGGTTAAGTTCACTTTATGTCTCCTAATTCACCCGCAAAGTGAATTAATAGTCATTTTAGGCTAAAATGACGAAATACTTTGGTACTATGTACCTTGTACTTTATGTCTAATTTCATTTTTGACTTAAATCTCCTAAGTCAAAGTGAAATTAGACATAAAGTACAAGGTACATAGTACCAAATTATTTCCCACTTGTGGTTAAAGGCTCCAAACCACAAGGGGACCACTTCCCAAGGTACACAAATCTCAACAAAAGCTTCATCAACACCCTTGTGGAAATTTGTGACAACCAAATCAACAAAAGTTGAGGAGGGAAGAGGTGGTGGAACCACTAAATTTTTTTGTCCTCGTGATTGTTATCTACTTCTGCACAGTTTCGTGACCACTTTCGTTCTTCTCAAGAGGCTCCACTACCACCACGAGGAGGCCCACGCAACAATCGTGGTGGTGGAAAGAGGATGGGATAGTTGTTTGATGTTTCTCCTTTTTCATCACTGTATATGTCACAGACTATAGATGATAGATTCATAGTATTTAGAAACTAGCTCAATTTAAACTTTATTGTTTTGGACCTCTCAGTCTTCATACTGCAATGCAGATGGCCTATTTTATAAACATAACTATTTGGTCATGATTCATGTTATTGTTAACAGTTGTTGGATTATGGATAATTGATTTCATTCCATAAGTTAATGGTCTACTTTCTATTATATGGCTTAAAAAATTGTATGTTGGTTTGTAAGTTTGTAATTGCTAGAATCTAGATGGTTGATCTAGAATGATTAATCATTGATGTACTATGGATGCCATTTCTATCTATATTAATGTACAAATATGCATGGTTTCATATATTCTACAGCTAATTTGTCTTTCTGCATGTTTTTTTGAATATAAACGCAAAAGACATATATATATATATATATATATATATATATAACAGACGCTCCTGGGACACTCCCACTCCCGAGGATTTTTGGAAAACGAGCTCCCACTCCCTAAAACACTCCCGCTTCGCTCCACACTCTGGCAACATAGGGCAAAACAACTCAATGAACCATATTAAGTTTATATTTCCTTCATAATTAATCCTAAGCATAGCTTGAAGACCTTTGCTTGTCAATATACAACTTATAATTAAAAGCTTGACTTGTCTCATCACCAAGTTCTTTCCCACAGCTTCAAGTGTCAGGAGAGTCTTGGCATATTGCTCTCAACTTCTTCCCATGGTTTCATAGTCCAGCACTTTCACCCCAAAAAACATCATAGGGGTTTCCTCCTCTCCCTCCTATTTTGCACATACTTCTAATGTTATGTTGCCCTTTATATTATCTTGTTGTGTCTAGAGTTATAATTTTGGTTATTTTTTGGCATATAGTAATTTAGCTTCTTTTATTTTACGCTTTACTTTTTAGCTTATAGGAGATATTTTGACACTCATTCAACGTGTCACTACTAGATTGTACTTTTTAGTCCCATTGACCTATTTCTGGTCATTCATGGACATTAAAAATATTTTCTTATCTTATCTCCAACTCATGCCACTAAACTACATGGCAAATTGTTTACAGGGAACCTTCATCTTGATCATTGTTTTTTCATCCATATTAACGAAGCAATAGTTTATGTTTTACAAAAAGGTAGATCATAAATAAGTAATAACATGATATACCATGTACCCACAGAAATCCAAAGAGTAATTAAAAGGGAGTCGAGCCTAGGGTGCTTTTGAAGAACCCGAAGATGAACTTCTAATCAAACTTGCTTGGGGTATAGGACACAACACCAACAATGATTTAGAGTTGGTCTTATCTCTAGTCCTTAGAGAGATATCCATAGGGGCGGGGGGTAATTCAAAAATTTATTATGAATAGATCTTTAACCCCCTCAAATATCCCCCTTACACAAATTATAATGAAGATTAAAAAACTTTCATTCAACTTTGGTGAGACAACCTATAACCATGTCTAAGTCCATTGTATTGAGGTTTAGTGGTTGAAATGGGGCATCACCACGCTAAAGGCCCGGGTAGAAACCCCTATGGGCATAAAGCCCAACAAATTAAGTTATGAGTTGAGCTTAATGCTTGTATGCAGCATTCAAACAAACAAAAAATTAACCGTCTTCAGAATATTTGATAAGGGAGGCAATTTAAGGGAAACGCATGATACAAATCTCCATATGGAATTAAGTCAAGGGAAATCATTTCCCTACCTCTCCCAATGTCTCTGTGTGATGTTACAACAATGCCTTTACACCCCCTCCTAAGGAGGTCATTACTTGTTTCAGTGCACAAATGTAAAATCTCTCCACAACTTAGTGCTTCTCGCAAGTCCTCACACATCCTTCCCTAGCATGCCTTCTCTCACCATTACAATGTGCCATCGCGAAGACCCTTGTTTAGCTTCCCCGGCTTAGTTGAGGAGTTCACTAAGCACCAACAACAGCATAACAATGTTTGGTCACTATTGGAAGCCCTACACGCAAAGGCCCGTGTACTTCTAGAGGTATTACGAGACCTCCAACAATCAATCCTCAACTCCCAAGAGGAAAAAGCCATGAACATGGTTGATAAAATGGCCATAGCTAAGTCACATTACATTGGGACACAAATGTCCAACAAAGGGACACATGACACGTAGACCCTCTGAAACAGGACATGGGGGACACGTAAAAATATTAAAATTGCAAAAATAACTATACACATATTTGTTGAACATCTAGAAAATAGAACTACATCAAACACATGTTAGGACACATCTACAAAGCTTAGAATTGTTAAGAAAAAAATTTTAAATTGTCAGAGTGTTAGACATGTGTCCTGAATAGAGCACATGTCCAACATGTGTCTTACACTCAAATAAAATGTGTCCACATCGCTAACACATTGGACACGCGACACAAGGGGGTCATGCCTTATGAGCTAAGCCATAGCAAACCAAACTATTGATCTATCTAGGGAATTGTATGTAATGTCCCCAACTAGGATGGATGGAAATATTATGTTTGTTGTCCAAATTATTGTTTCTCTTTGTGTAATTTTGTCAAACACTTTGCTGGAAATGCCTTACAATAGTTTGCATATGTCTTATAAATAGGAATATTGTAAAACACATCACATCCAGCCATTACAAAGAGAATAGAGAACATAAACATGGCATCTTTATTATGGTATAAGGACCCAAATCACAACAATGCAAAGATCGCTAATGGTTGTCACAACAGCTGCTAAACCCTCTTGAACACATCAGATCTACTGGTTGCAAGCAGCTACAATATCTACTACAGAAAACAAATCAAGAAACCTGGTAATGATGCCAGAATCTCCTCAAGCTGTATACTACTCTGACTCCCAGATCTCACCATACTGTCTCGATCTGCTCCTGAATACTCACTGCAGCAATATGGTCGTCCGTACCCAACTCATATCTGCAATCCAAAATTGTAGAGGGCATCGCGGGACACGGCTGGATGTCTTGCAGAGCCTCGCGTGACGAGGTTGGGCAACCAGCGAGGGCCTTGTGTGATGCCATTTGCCCAAGCCGCGGGATTGTCCTGTACCACGATTTACTCAGAACCCTCCTCGCACCTGCAAATTCTGAGTACGGCCTCCTCCAAAAGATTCTCCAATCTCCTACGCAAGTCGATCTACCACCAACTGAAAATAAACTCCCAAGTGAAGCCCCAATGAAGATCCTGTATGGATCCTCCTCCTTGTCTAACCCCAATGGAAATCCTAGATGGATTCCCCTCTTGTCTAGCTAGGGTGGATATTGCACCATCAAAACCAAACCAATAGTGGAAGGGTTTTGCCCAAAACCCCAACAAAAACGCTAGCTACAAGAGCACTCCAATAAGATATCAAATCACAATCTAAAGTGAGGCTCTACCCTCCCTTTTATCCTTTCTCCATGCCTTCTAGAATTTTCCCCTTTTTGACCAAATCAAATGTAACTTCTAGAATTTTCCCCTTTTGATTAAAAAAAATATAACCCTTATTTTCCCTCCAATTTTCACTTTAAGATTAAAAGTCACTTTAATAATGGTTAAGTAACTTATTAATCTGAATTTACTTTATTTCCCTAATGTCACTTTAAAAACATAACATCTCCTAACTAAGTGGCATTAAATGCCCCCCCTTTTTACTCCTTTTTCTCCACTGACAAGCCACGGAAGTCCCTTCTACTACAAAAAGGGGAAACCCAATAATGGGGACATGACATTGTAGAAGGCCTAAGTTGACAGGGTACGCTCACTCGCCCCTTGGATATTAGAACTGAGTACTGGTACGTGTACTTATACCTAGTTGAAGAGTGGGGATGTACCCCAAAGTACCCACCCCATCCAAGTACCCTACTCCAAAACCCTAACCCATCACTTCCCAACCATAGTTTTTAAAACCGAAATCGGACATCAAATCGGTCACCTATCAACTCGGACATCGAACCCAAACTAGATCAAACCGGACCGGTTTGATTTCAACAACTCAGTTCAATAAAAATACATTAAATAATTAAATTTTAATGAAAAAAATCATTTTAAAGCTTTCAAACCATAACTCCAAACCGTTAGAGACAAAATATGCAAAGTTTGCTCATCTATATACCATGTAAGGATGTATATTATCAAAATGGCACTGAGTGCAATACATATCAGCAACAAAATACATAATCAGTGAGGCTCTAAATGGCCTCGACAGTCCCTAAAACATGCAAAAACTACAATCTACTAATCTATTACATATCATTGATCAACGTGATCAATCATCAAACTCATCACCATTGCTAGGAATGGGATCATCATCAACAGCTATGCCAGCTACAAAATCATCCTTTGGCTCAAAGTCTTCAGGTTCCTCGTTCTCCTCGGGGACATCTTCCACTGCACTAGTTGAAGTAGTAGACGAACTAATATGTGAGATGTGAGGGTCAGGAAGTGTATATGTAGTTGGTGTGTAGTGGTGTGTAGGGTTAGAAGTTAAAAGTAATAGTACTTATACATCACCTTGGCATTCAAGACAGTTGAATTCACAACCACAGATGCAGCCAACACATTGCCCGAAAATAATGCATAATGATAGAGAATCGGATCCTCCAACTTATTTCAATGGGAAAGTTTTGCTTTTCAAGAGGAAGCAAATAATAATCTATGGTCAATCGCATGGAGAAACTTAGGGGTTAGGTTAGGTTTTAAAATTGTTTATTTTTTAGATCTTTTATTTTTTTAGTCCACAGGTGGGTCCGGCATCTGACCAGTCGGTCAGGCATGGAACCGACCAGTTCGATCGGTTTGGTATTGAACCAGCTTCAACTCGGTTGGTTCGATACCAAACCGGTCATCGGTCCAGTTTGAAGTCCGGTTTAATTCGCCCAGGTATCCAACCGACCGAGTTTTAAAAACTATGTTCCCAACCACTCTAATGAATTCAAAGGAGCAAAAAGACACTTCATTTTTACCAGATCATTTTCAAATTAAGGGGAGTAACAATCCAAAAGTGAAGAAGAAGACAAATAGGAATTTCGATGCCATTTTTCTTGCCTCAAATTCGTGGACAACAATAGACAGTGAAGAGGTTCCATAGGTGTTATCACTCACAATGAACTTTCTTAAAAAGTACATCTTGATTGATTCAGCATGGAGAGTTTGTGGATACTCTAGAACGAACTTCCTCAAAAATGTTTATTCATATCGTCGTTTTTAAAATCGGTTCGAGTCAAATCAACTCGGTCAACCCGGCCAAGTTGATTGCCGACCAATTTGACTCGATTATTTAATTGGTTTGGTGGCCGGTTTGGTACCGAACTAGCTAAGTCAAAGAATGGCTCAACTAGTTTGGTACCAAACTGGCCCTGCTCAACCGCGTTCGTACCTACTTGACCAAGTAGGTACAAGACCCCACCCGTGTGGATTCTGGGTTTAAAAAATAAAATTTTTTTATAAAAAAACAAAAACCCTAATATCTAAACCATCATAAAATCCTCACTAACTTCAATCTAGGTGTTGCGCATAAAATATATGTTGTTGATATCAATTATGACCTCTCAAACACTGAACCCTACCTCAAATAAGCGCTTCACAGCTGTAATCATTGACTGTCACTGTAGTTGAAAAAGCCTCCAAAAAATCACCGACTTTTTAAAAAATCACAATTTTTTCTAGGCGATGAAAAATCATCTGGAAAAAATCGCGATTTTTTAAAAGTCGAATAATTCTCAACTTATTCATAAAAATCAAGACATTTTCCTAAAAGTCTTCTCCTTAGTGGAAATCAAGGGGATAAAGCAAATTTTTTGAGTTTTTTTTTGTCATTTGTGTTTGTCGATGTTGGAGAAGGAAGGAGAAGGGCTTGACTCGGTCGAGTAGGTACTAGACCTCACCAACATGCAAGATTAATTTTTTTAAAAGGGTTTGACCAAAAACGCTGGCAATTAATGGTAATGTTAAGTAAAAATTGTTTCAGGATGTTTGAGAGTGGTTCCAACCTCATCGGACTTGATACGGAGAAAATAGAATTTCACATCCCATTCAAAATACAACATACTTAACAATTTTCAGGATTTCAGGGTTGGTAGGATTGCAACATTTTCATTAGATTCTATCACGTATGAGGGTATGGGATTGGCATTTAATCAAGACCACCAAGCCCTTTATGTACCTCGATGTTGGTGGTATTGATTGTTGAACTCCTCTGACATGGCCTTAGCAAAAATGTACCTTTCACTCAAACCAAAATCATTGATTAGGCATGTTAAGCTTTTTCTACCATATTATAAGGCTTCGATTAGGTAGTTTCATCAAAATTGGGAGGTATTCATTGATGTCTCCAGAGGATCAAGGTAGAGGCAAAGGGTGATATTAATGATGAGGATCCGAATATAAGCAATGGTGGAACATTGCTTGTCATTTATGTTTGTCATTTAAATGTTCTTGCTCATTTATTCATAATGCTTTCTTTCAAAGTTTCAATAATTTTTTGGAATCATGGTTTGGAATTTTTTAAATATAATTTTTTCATTAAAATTAAAATATTTTATGTAATTTTTAGTAAACCAAGTCAATGAAATCAGATCGGTTCGAGTCAATCCGAGATCGAGTCCAAGTCGGAGTTGACCATCGACTGATTCTGAGGCAGAGTCCGAGTTTTAAAACGTTGCATTGTACATCTACCTCATGATGATGAGATACATTTATATATATGTGATGTCGTTTTGTATTGGTTCTCCACTTTTGAGTCCTTGATTGGACAACTATCAGGGTTCAGGATTCGGTATCAACTTTGATGTATCATTTTTTATTTGGCATCCACTACAACATTTATATCAGTGCTTTCTCCATATTTATGTGCCAATGAATTTATTTGATGTTGTTGTTGTTTTATATGTTTAAAATTTTGAAAAAAATGAATATATTTTGTATTTTTTAACGTTTGTCGTGGTTTTCTGAGTTTTTGCTGATTTTTTTCGACCTTTTCCAAAACGATGTTTTCCTGAATCTTGCCGACTTTTTGCCGATGCCAACTTTTTCAACAGTGTCTGAACTGACTTTGTCCTAAAAAGAACTCGCTAAAAATGACTCCTACAACAGTCCTTTCCCACATATCTTACTGCTTGATGACAAAACCCTTAGTCCTTTCCCACATATCTTACTGCTTAATGACAATACCCTCGAATCTGCCTCTGTAAAAACTAATCTAGACACTATCTCATAAGAGAAACGTGCTGCCAATGGTTAGATAAAAAAAAACCTGCTGGTATAATACCCTTAAAATCAACATGCTGATTTCTGAAGTAGTTTACTTCTTGAACAGACCCAAAATAAGACTTCTGAGATAATTTCCACAAAGGCTGCATACTTCTGAGATGATCCCATTTCTAGCAGTGGTGATGAGTTTGATGATTGATCATGTTGATCAATGATATGTAGTAGACCAGTAGCTTGTACTTGTAGCATGTTTTATGGACTCTAGAGGCCATTTAGAGCTTCACTGATTATGTATTTTGTTGCTGATATGTATTGCACTCGGTGCCATTTTGATATATCCACCCTTACATGGTGTATATAGATGGGAAAAATTTGCATATTTTGTCTCTAATGGTTAGGAATCATGGTCTGGAATCTTTAAAATATTTTTTTTTATTAAAATTTAATTATTTAAGATATTCTTTAGTGAACCAAGCCATTGAAATCAGATCAGTTCGAGTCAATCCAAGTCCGAATCGAATCCAAGTCCCAATTGATAGGTGACTGAGTCGAAGTCCGAATCCAAGCTTAAAAACATTGCTCTAGAATGAACTTCCTCAAAAATGTTCATTCATTCAGCATTGATGGCTTGTGGGTACATTACGAACTAGTCAAAAGATAAAAGTCCATCATTCGGCACCAACAATTCATGGCCATAGTACCGGGTGAACTCCACATTACAAGTTCACCATTTGGCATCAACGGCTCATGAAGGCTACCATACTTGGCCCACGGTCGCAGATCTTTGTTAATCAAAGTTGAGGATTGGACAGGAGTTTCTTGTGAGTAGTTCTAGAGCACAAGATTACACACCTCCCAATACATGGTTAGACCGGTTCACAGGTTGACATCTTTTTGAATTCAATAAGTTCCACATGCTTGCTTTTTAATTACAGCACTTGACGAAAGCATGCGAGATCAAAGACTCCAAAAGGGTACTTTCAATGTTCCGAGACTTGCTTTTTGGGGAACTTTCTATTTTCAGAAGGACCGTATTCTTAAAAACTAATCACATGTTTGAATACCCATTTGAGAGATGTGCTTGAGGTATAGTTTGGTGATGATTGGAGAAAATGCACTTTTGTGTTTTATCTGCTGTTTTTGACTGATCATACTTTTTGGATACCCATTATGGAGCACAACATATATGCCATTTTTGGGGATGATCAAAGAACTTCTGCTATTCTGCCTTTTCTAAAAATCACAGCTGCCATGGGTCCTTGAAGGAGAGATGTGGGTTTCAGTTTCAGCAGATTCCGAGAACTTTGATATTTGAGCTTGCAATGTATCTTAACAGTGGAAATGTGCCCCCTAGTCTGATTTTGGCATATGCTTTTTCAAGGTACTCTTCTTTGCGCTGATCTAGATTGGATGCACCCTGATTGCAGATATGTGGCATCATTCTAGATACTTGGAGGAGTGCGCACCACTTGAGGGGGCCACCACATATTATTTTGACATATGCACACCCTATATTTCATCTAGAGAAGTGTACCCCCACTTATGTGTTGAAATAATGTAACTGCAAAGAGTATTCTTATTATTATTGATATATTATTTATAGGATCAATCCCCATTGTGGATTGATCATGTCGGTAATTGTATTAGGACCAAATCCCCTTTTGCGGATTGGTCAACAAACAATTGT
>SNQJ01S0001019.1:584801-639622 GCA_010110895.2 Picea sitchensis | reverse complement strand
CTTCTTGTTAAGGGGGAGTGTTGAAATAATGTAACTGCAAAGAGTATTCTTATTATTATTGATATATTATTTATAGGATCAATCCCCATTGTGGATTGATCATGTCGGTAATTGTATTAGGACCAAATCCCCTTTTGCGGATTTTTCAACAAACAATTGTAATAGGCAGAATAAGAAGTCAGCCCCAGCAGTTATTATTGAGACCCAGAAATATATTAATGGTGGGTTTACCCACCTAGAGTGAGAAGTCGGCCCTGCCAGTGAAGACACTTCACACGTGCCAAACTTGTATATATAGAGAGGCTAGCGCCTCACTTTATCACACAACACACTTGCTCATTTCTAAGAGGCAAGCTGCAACTTACCAGTTGAAGAGAGGGAGAAGAGTGGCGCATCTGTTGGAGAGGACTATCTGTATTGGTTTGAGTTATCTCTTGACATTGTATTGGCAATTTATGATAAGGAAGTTTTTGTTGGGTTTTCTTCCCCTAGAGGGTTTCCCAGGATAAATGTTGTGTCTCTTGTGAATGTGTATTTCTCAGTGATCTTGTTCTTATGTTGCTCTTATCTATTGAAATGCAAAGAACTATAATAATGGCATAAAACATTAACATTATGATGCTCACACACATGTTATCTTTGATATTAATCTGCAGTGTGCTTTGAAGACATAATTATAAAAGTTTCAAATTCTGTCTTTGGTTTCGATTTAGCTTGAAATTTGGTGGTCTGCATTGTTTTTTATCCAAAGGTACTCAGAGGCACGTTGTTATATCAGTCTTGCTCTTTGGATATTTAATTAGTCTTGTATGCTTAAAATTCTTGAGTTATGAAGGTAGATATGAAATGAACATTTTGTCACACGCTTGCAAATTTAGATGATATTTGACGTTTACATGAAAAGGTTTATATGAGAAGCAGCTCTGAGCTCATTAGGAGGAAAGTGTCATCACTACACAAATAAACAAGCAAAGGGTAACCCCTTGTGAGTGTTGGGTGCCCGTAGCTTTTAGTGTCAAAATATCCTTCATAGGGAAGCCCCCCATTAGGTGATTTGCATTCACCTGAGAAGAGCAGGGAAGAGGGATCCTAGGTGACAGTGGTTCCCCTTCGATTTGTCACAGTGTTGACCTTGCTTATCTAAGCGTGACAAAACAAGCGGTAACACCCCTGATAGGCAATTGGTTGGTATGGAGAATTGGCAGAGGTAACGAAGTCCAAATCAGCTTGGTCCCCTGGATTGGCAGTAATGATGCATATAGGCTCCCACCCCAACTATTTTGGACTTGAAAAGACGGGGCTACCATACTCTAAGACAAGTAACTTGAGGAATCAAAACTTTGGATAGACCGCAACAGTGGCTTTCTTCAGAGGAGATTGGACTCATGCAGAAATATGGGAACACTACACCCGAAAGCTAAGAAGTTGTTTCATAATTATGAACGATGAAGAACAGTTCATTTGGTCTTTGAATCCAATAGGCAATTGTGAGCCCAGACTAGGATACAAAGCCCTTGCTATGGAGGGTAACGACAGCCCACAATCCCAGTGGTCAAGGCTTCTCTGGAAATTCAAATGCCCATCCAAATCAAAAATCTTCATGTGGTTACTGTTAAACAATAAACTTTAAAGCCTTAACATGGGACATCCTTCAAAAAAGAAGCTATGAGGGACCGAGTCAATGTCGTCTCTGCAAAGCTGACTCTAAGAGTAACTCTCACCTTATTATGACTTGTGCTTATACCCTAGAAGTCTGGCAGGAAACAAATTGTGTGACTGGTTTGAACAATGCTTGGAAAGGGAACTCCATTGAAGAAGCCCTCAAGAACTGGTGTACGAATAAGGACACAGAGGTATAAACTTTAAAGCTCTCACTCTAACCATAGCCTGGGGAATCTGGCTAGCATGAAACTCTAAGTTCTTTGAAGATAAAGATACCTTGCCATTGAAATGTGCCATCCAAAGTCTGAACATTCTCTCTGCTTTTCCTCAATATAAGGAAGGATGCATCTTAAAGCACTCATGTGAAGAAGATATAAATAAAGAATTGCCATGGGCTTTTTTTGATGGACCCTCCCAAGGATCCCCCAAAAAGGCAGGGCTGGGGGAATTTTACATCTCTCTCCCACTCACAGCATCTCCTTTAAGGCTGGAATAGGCAGTGACACAAATAACTTTTGTGAACTTATGGCTCTAAAACTGGTCTTCATGCTAGCTCAGGAAAATGGAGTTTCTCAAATCCAAATTTATGGAGACTCTCTGCTTGTGATTCAATGGATGAAAGGAGAATTCGATTTGCACAACTTCACACTGCAACCTCTTTTTCATGACATCCGGCTTCTAAAATCAGCCTTCTCTCACATTTCTTTTACGCATGTTTACAGGGACAGGAACTATGAAGCAGACAAGCTATCTAAGTATGGAATTGCGCTGGAAAATGGGATCTTGAAGATCACCGACAGAACTCCTACACACTCCTTTGAATATCTTCATGCTCCTTGGTTCTAAGTTTCTTCTGCTTACTTTAAAGCTCTATGACTGGGGTCTCTCCATGGAAAGACTGACTGAGTACCTTCAGGAAGATTGGTTGAACTTTTTTAGTGTATAAAGAAGACAATATTTTTTTGAAAATTTTGACAAGAACTGTATATGATGTTTCACTGGTATAGACTTTAGTCTAGGATTTCCTTTTTGATAGAAAACTTTGGATCTTCAGATGACAATCATTTGACTAAAGCGGCAGGCCTCTAAAGGAAGACTTGAATGCTACTCAGTATCTACCACTGTAATTTTGTTTTTAATAAATGAAATTGTGAGATTTTTTTGCATGGAAAAAATAAATAAATTGCTTATCCATAGGTCACAATTTGTGTTTTATGATAACAATCGGTCTTCTTACAAAGACAGTAGTGAAATATCTCTCTTTAGACCATGCAAGTTTCCATCTCTCACAATTTCCCCACAGTACACACAAATTGGTTGCAGCAGCTACCTTTTCAGCTCAAGGATCTAAAGGTGCAAACTCCCCATACAGTTTTTCCTCTAGTCCACCTCAAGTGTTTATTCATAGCCATGAATGACTCCTGTCTCCTGAGAGCATGTCACCCAATATATCAAGGCTCCACCAAAAGTAAAATGAAGCAAAAAAGGCTTCTGCCCCTCATAACTAATTCAATATTGAGGTAAGCATCCAAATTAGTGCCTTCAGCTTTATTCACCCTGTAAAGACAGGAAGATTTGTTGCTCCAATCTAACCATTGTTTTAAAGAACATCACATTTCTCGATAGTGAGTCATACTCAACTTAACATCATTTGAAGGGATAGATGGTAGCCTGAGCTATGCATATAACCAGCAAAAGAAAAGAGATAACCTGCTTATTCAACCTCAGAACCAATGGAACTTTCAAAAATTAAAAGTTACATACGTTGATCCAGTGGTTATACATATCAACAATATTCAATTAGAAGCTTTAATAAGACAAAAGTGGTAGAGAGATTTTGCGTAATCTTCTGAAGTAGTAACTTCCCTTTCATCAGGAAGGAATCAAAATATTAGCCAGGAAACAACACTATTATTGGATTGATGGCAATGTCAGGTAAGACAGTCCGCTTATTAGAAGTGCCTGCTATCAGGAGAGAAATGGATCTAGAGGATTCAGAAAGGCGACAAGTGTTAAAAATAAAGCGGGGTTTATTACCTACAGATGATATAAAGCAGGATTTATTAGCTAAAGATGATAAAAAGCGGGATTCTAATAATATAAAGAATTGGCCCATAAAAAAACACCTCAAACAATAGCATTGAAAGAGTTTTCTGTGAACATGTATGGTAATGCATTGAAGCCAAGGAATGTGCCAGTGGCATTATAAGCTTGACAGCAAAGCAGCGATGACAGCAGCATAAGTGAAAATCAATATCTGGAGCATGAACAAGCCCAATAAAATAAGATGTAATACATATATAATCCTTTTGTTGCAGGTATTAGTAATGTATTAACAAATGGTCTCAATAAATGCAATTAACAGACTGGCAAAATCAACTCTCTTAAGTTTTGGAAAAAGCCTAAATGATTACAGAATACAACAATTCATGAAGGTTTGAGACTTTAAATTTCTCTCTTTATTATGATGACATTTATTGGACTTTTTTATATAGACATTGTTGAATGCCAGTATTTCCCCTTCTGTACCATCATTTTCCTGAATGGCTAGCAGTTTCACAAACAACAAAAAGGCCACATATTACAGTATTGATGGAACATAAGCCCAATAATATAAAGCAGGCCAACACAAGAAATAAAGACTTATAATTCTAAAGAAACCTATTCAAAAGAAATGAAGTATAGGTGTATATGCATGTCAAACTTACTGGTAATCATGCCTGCCCACCAAAGTGGCTCATACAAATATGAGTAACCTCCTACTCCTGCAAGAGTCATTTACTTGCTTAGTTTCTGTATAAAGTAGCTAGTAACTCCCAAAAAAATGAGCCATCTAAATCCATATCCATCTATCTAATAACATATCTATCATATGATAAATGCAGCAGTAAGCCTAAAACAGAAGCAGACACATTTTGCAAACAAATGCTATAGTAGTAGTGAGCAAATGCACAGGTCTATGGTTCAAACGTTCAAATATAATATCTACCCAAGTAACAAACAGAATACAAAACGGAAAAGAGTCAATTTATACAATGAAACATAGTAAGAATGTTACCAGAAACAAGAACTTAAAATGCTGAAATGAAAAACAGTAATTTGAAGATTTGCCAAAAGGGGGGGAGACATGAAATTAATTGCTAGAGTTGTAGTGAGCAGATGCACAGGACTATGATTCAAAAGTTTAAACATAATGTACCCAACCAGCAAACAGAAATGCTAAACAGAAAAGTGACAAATTATACAATGAAACGTGGTGAGTAAGTTGCTAGAAACAACAAATGGAAATGCTGAAATGGAAAACAACAATTTGAAGATTTGCCAAAAAGAGGGAAAACATGAAATTAATTAAAGTTGAGGTTAGAAATAGAATTATAACCTTCATTGTTTTTTACTAGCTAACAGTCTGCACTCTTCATGCAATAAACCATTCTAGTTTCGTTTAAACTTTATCCAACAAATATCTAAAGAACGTATGCATTCGTTGCTAATGGATGTGGAATATTATCCGCCTTCCACATTCATATAAAGACTTCTCAACAACCCAGTCATGGCCATCAAGGAAAATGATAATTCCTTGGAGAAGTACTCAGGGATATTAAAGATGCTTTGTCTCCGTTCGAAGGGATTCATCATTTGATGCTTATTACACAATATAGTTAACAAAATTTAATTTGTCAATCCACTATTTCCTGTTCCACGAAGCAAACTATTTTCAACAAAACCACTACTAAAAGGTTCAGATGGGCTGACCTGGAAGCAACCTAGCTTCAAAGATAATTAGTAATCATACTTACCCTGGGTAGCAGTACAATCATCCTGTGTGGTATAAAATATAAGGGCATTCTCCATAAATACAGTGAAAAGATGCCAAGTTGAGTTCTTTGTAATTACTAATGATAGACCATTGACATATTGTAAAGATTGCAAGAAAGGAACTAAGTGGAGAACAAACAATAGAAGTTCTGATACAGTAACATACTGCAACTTTCTATAGAGAAACATGTCATGGTGGGATTGGGCACCCACATGGCAAAGAGACTGAACTAGATGCAAAAAATCATTTAAAAATAAAAGTGTACCAGCTGTAACTAGCAAATCATAAAGTAAAACTCCAACTCCAACATCCACCAAAACCAAGATGACCACTTCAGCCTTATAATATAGTTATTATATTGTTTCATTATCTATGTTATGGGATCCTTTGATTGCATTGGATTTGGGATGCTACTTGCTACCACAGAATGACATATTTTACTTTTTATCTGATCCCACTTGATAAGGATCCAAGGAGTCCTTATTGATAACACACATGGAAAGATTGAGACACAGATCAGAAGTCATCGTTTTAAGAATAACCTCAGAGAGGCCCAATACAATAACAATATCAACCGTGTTTTCAATATGGGACTCAAGAGACCTATTTATACAAAAGTTGAGCCATCTCAGGCCAATCAAAAGGTTAAAATAATAACTTAACCTTATCTACCCTAAACAAGGGCAACAACCAGCCACCTTGAGTTATTAAAGGAATAACTATGTTAACTACCCATAGCCATTCATGGTTGTCAAATTTTCATAAGCGGTTCAATTTGGTAACCTCTGTTATTCATGGTCAAATTCACCCAATTAGCAAGTACATTGTAAAGTATACTCTTTGCTCCCATGGTGTTTTGGACGTTCTCCAATTACCCATTAAACACCCCAAACCTTACAAGATAAGCAACCATTCAAACCCTTAGGTGGTGGATAGATATTTGGGAATGATGGGTGATGTATGGTTTCTCAATGTCATCGTCATCCAATCCAAAAGCTAGCTTTGGGGTGCAATTCCCTGGGTTGATTTGATAGCATCCTCCCTCACTGTAGTATTAACATCATTGGCAACATCAATGCCATGCCTTACGGGCCCTCTAGTTTGTGGGTTGTTATATATGTGACATATCACAAGCTATTACTATAGTGGCATATTCCTATGGTGGGATTTCATTCTTTGCTTTATGAATAACCTCAGAGAGTCCTAATATAATAACAATATCAATCGCAATTTCAATATGGGACTCTAGTCATATATATAAAAAAGTTGGGATGTCTCGAACCAATTGAAAAGTATTAACATAATATTTAAATCTTTACTACCCTAGACAAAGGCCAACAACCAACAGCCTTCAATTATTAAAGGAATAACAAGACTAGCTACCTATAGCCATAGTGGTCATCACAATTTTCATTAGTGGTACAACTCAATTGGCATGTAAAGTATAGCCTTTCTTCCCATTGCATTTGGAGGTCACTAGGGTGGAGGATAGATATTTACAGATGATGAGCAATGTAGGGTTTCTCAATGTCGCTATCATCCACTTTCTCTGAGTTGTAATGGAGATCATCACCACACAACCAAGTCTCTCACTTCAAGTCTATATATCTCATCTCTTTGTCAACTTTCTTTTGGTCTAGAGATCCATGGTGTTTGGTATTTTATTGGTACTCAATGGTTTTTTCTTCAAGGGTAAAGTAGTTTTCAAACAATGCATTTTTTCTCAATGGGTACAAGGATTACAGCAATTGGCTGCCTAGTCCTTTTCGATGGACTCCTTAGCCGCATTGTGAAAGAGGAAAGGGATCAACATAAACATACTCCATCACCCAAACACAATGGAGTTTCTTAAGTTAAAAACCCCACCTATTTTACAAAAACCTGAGACACTTGCCAGCCATATTGAGGGCTTGTTATGTTAGATTTTAATCTACTTGTTCATGGGTATTAGGACCTCAGTAGACACAATAGCACGATGGGTTAAATAGAATTGGAAAAGGTAAAATGGCATATTCATTAGACTCTTACAATCAAGAAGAAGACTTAAGAGAATTCAAAATATGCAACAAAGAAATGGTGAACCTTGATGCAAGTGTAGCAAATTTGAAACCTTTTCAAGCTCTTGAGGACCCTAAACTAGATCAACCTAAGTCATAGAAGTTTCTAAGGAACATACCACAATAATGAACCTTCCCCAACACCAAACTACGTAGAGGCTTTGATCTCCCTACTTAACTCAACCTTATATAAAGATGGATCCCTCTCCGCAAGAAAAGATGACAACGAAACAAGCTTCAACAACACATTATCCTCCTCAAGCTGAGGATCAAGACCAAGGGATGTCAAAAAACAATTATATAGTTGGATCGCCACAATCGGGTTCGAAAATCCAATTAGGGGCCAAACTCATGGAACCCAAAGCTTCCAAGATTTGTCCCTAGAAATTTTAGGGCAATACTTAGTAATTTGGGGTCTCAACCAAGGTTGTCAAAACTAGAACCAAATTGGAACCAAACCTCCCGAAATTACTAACTGAAACCTTAACAAGACTGAAATCAGCCAAAAACTCAATGTATAAACCAAACAAATCACATCAAATATTCAAATTTTAATATATATAAATATATATATTCATGTACTTCAATGTAATCCAACCATTAGACACCAAATATACCATCAAGATATACGTTGTGTGATAGAAAATATATAAACATTGAAGCTTTAAATGGCCTCTAGAGTCCAAAAACAATCATATACAATCAAGTCACTACATATCCGAAGAAAACAACCTCATCAGAATGAGCAAAGCATGTCTAGGATCAATGATTTGGAAAAATGCCTAGAAAGCCAAAAACTTGGTCTAATAACAATGCTTTTGGGAAGTTCAAGAAGGGAACTATGTTCTCTTCTGGGATGATTGATGGCAGCGTAATGCCACGGGAAACATGAATCATACATAGCCTTTCAAAAGCAAGGAATGTATTCCTAGCAACCATTGGGGATGTCTCAATCAATACTAGATAGACACGAAGGATAGGAAAATGGATGGCAAACATGGAAACCAATAAATGCCCGGTCGATAAGTATACCTCAAGAAAACACATAGATCACATGGAACGTTCTAAAAAGAGGAAAATCCACTATCAAGGTGGGGAGGACATACTTAGATCGGGATGGCAAGAAGGAGAAATTTACTCAATCAAAGAAGCATGTGCTCTAGACCCAATCGATCAAGGAGAAGAACGAGGAAAAGTTTGCATTGGAGGAAATTTAAATTTCACTGCTCTGGCCAAAGATCATTGTGTTTCTTTGGTTGTTGGCAAGACAAAAATTCCTTGCATGGGGCTCGCTAAAAAGAAGAGGCTTTGAAGGGCCCTTTACCTGTTAGATGTGTATAGGTGGGGAGGAAAATGCATCACAGCTATTCAACAATGTAGCATCTCTGCAACCTTATGAGACATGAGAGCAAAACTCTTCTGACAATCTGATAGGAACATAAATGATACTATCATTACCTTAGAAAAATGGCAACCTACTCCATTTGTAAACTAGATTTAGAACAATACTTGGCAATTGTTTCCAAGATTTCTTTTGGGGACTATCTGCAAAGAAAGAAATAGAAGAATCTTCAAGACTCGGCACAAGGAGGTGGGAGAGCTATGGGACACCATTGGAAAAGACCTTCAAGAAACAATTTACGTAGCAGACTAGTATGAGGACGACAAGAAATGTTTGGCAAAGAAAAAAAGAATTTTAGCAACCTGGGGATTAAACCTGGCAAGCATCAAAAGCAGAGACAAGCAAATCACCCCTGTGGCTAACTCCCCAGTGGAATGGCACCCACCACCCATGGGATTCATAAAATTAAACTTTGACGAGGGATCCAAAGGTAACTCGAGACCTTCAAAGATCAGTGGAGTTTTCAAAGATGAAAAAGGAGCCATTTTGACGATCTATGCATGGTCTAGAGGTCAAGACACCAACAATTCAGCAAAACAACAAGATCTAGAAAAAGGCCTTTGAATAGTTGTAAACAGTGAATATGAGAAATTAAAGGTGGAAGGGGCCTCTCAAATCCTAATAAACTCTCTTATTAGGATACAATATGTGACCAAGCCAAACAAAAACACTAGAAACTAGCATTTTAATTGTCGACTTGGACATCATTAATACTATGATCGAACAAATATCCTCCAAGACAATGGGATCTACGTCAAGTGTTTTGTTCAACAATCGATCATGTATCAACCAAAGGTTGTACTACACGAAGACTAAATCATTCAGTTGTTGTTCTCGATTTCTCGTCTTTTTGTGCATGCACTCAAACACACTGCAACTGTGCTCACACCTAGAAGCGCTACATGTCTGGGTAAAGCTCCACACTGCAAACCTTTGCAATTCAGGGCATATCTCCACCAATAAGATGCGATATGAGTCAAAGACAAAGTGAGGAAATTCAAGAAATGAGATTCAAACTTTGACAATAATTTTTCAATGTCTAGAATAATGGATAATATAACTTTAAAATCGTCTACCTAGTTGGTCCTTAATTCTACTCCAAATAGTCATGGTTTTGCAAAGGTACCTTTGCTTTCACTATAATCCAGGAGCTTATTGTGTACAGCATCCTAGTCACTCAAACCAAGGACCATGCATCGACTTCAAAGTCTTATGTAATGGTACCTTGGGTTTAGGTAATACCCAACTGCATGTATGGGTCGATGGAGTCGCTTGTTCCATCTCTCATCGATGATCTGCCAAATAATGATATACTTTTGCTTTATATCTTTGTATGTTGCTTTTATTTTCTCTTTGGCATGATACATGCCCTCATAAATATAACCATGGTAGGTGTATCCCCATCCACAACACTTTAACAACTGGCTTGTTGATTTTAACAATCTCTTCTACTCTAGGCCAAAAAGAGGTCTCATAAACTATCACAAATGTCTTTCCCATCAAGCTTGTGGCTCCACAGAGACGAATTCCATTCATCACAAGTAAACATATTCCTTAAGTTATTTTTGTAGACAATGAGAAAATGCAACATGAGGAAGTACGTTGCAAATAGAGTGATGGTTGGCCTAACAAGCTCCCTACCCCCTCTGTTTTTTTCAAAGGTTCAAGACCCATGTGTGGTTGTAGACGTATTTGGAAATGCTTTCAACTTGCTCTACAACTCTCTTCACCCAATCAAGTTTGCTTATATCCTCAAGCATCAGATCTAGGTAGTGTGCAACATGTAGGGACCAAGAAATGGTAAGGTGTTTCTCCTCCAACAACATAGTTAGAGGTATTATTAAGGATGACTTGTACAACATTTGCCACCCCCACCTTCAAAACTTATTCATCCAAGAGTTGAAATAATAAATATGCATCCTTCACAAGATTGGATGCATCTACTCATTTAATAAACATATTTTCACGTGGGTAAGAAACAAGGAAATTAAGGGGTGGCAGGTGCAGGGGGGATCACTTATGATCCTGGAGGAATGTAAATGCAAACTTTGCATGGGGATTGTGAATCGTTTTTGAAAATGAGGCAGATGCACTAGCTATCTACAAAGGTCTTTAGATTCTCAAGGAGCATGGGATGAGGCATGAAGTTGTAGTGGGAGACTCGTCAATAATTGTCAGGCTCCTTTTCCAACAAGTGCAGTCTCAAACCCCTTGTATATCAAGACTCATTTATCGCATAAAAGCAGAGGCCAAGGACTTAACCACACTTGAATTGTTCCAAGCCTTGCGCTCCCATAATAGTAATGCGGGTCTTTTGTCTAATGTTGGTGTAAGCATGCATGAAGGTACTCTAAGAATAAATGGGGGTGCCCATCTTCTCTCCCCTCCCATGATAATTACTTGCACTTAAAAATTGACATGAGAGTGCTCTACACTAGTCTTGTCACACAAGCTCATTGAGACAGAGATTTATGGATCATTCCTCCCTCAAATTGTAGATGCATCTCTTCCTCAACACTAATGCATTTCAAGAACAGGATGGCTCGACTCTTCAATGAATGTGGTTTATGGTCCATGTTAGCATGTGGTGTGTTGGTGCTATTAGTGGCACTTGATTCTATTTCTGCATTGAACTCCCTTCGCAGTGGAGGTGTGAGCCTAGAGGTTTGTGTTTGCAATTCTTCTTACTCTACCTTTATAGAAAGGTCATCATCATTGTCTCCAGCCACATGTATATTAGTATTCTTCTTATTGATGGCTAGTCATAGCTCATGGGCATAGATGTGTTTGGTGCAACCAGGCTAAAGTTATGAGTGTTAGGAAATGTAAGCACGGTGTTACAGAGGCACAGAAGGTTGTGGTGGCCTCAAAATGCCAATGGCGTCGTTGGCATGAGGACTGGGAGCACAAGCTGTCAGTTGAAATTCGGGAAAGGGACAAAGAAGTTGTGGAGACCAAAATTATTGAATTTGTAGAAAGATTTGAAGGAAGAAATGTGGGCTTTCATGCAAATGCAAAAAAATAAACTCTTGGAACTAGGTTTGAAGGTTGATTTAGTTGTTTCTCTAGTTTTACAAACGTCTAATGCTAGTAATGGGTCACAAGTGGCACTCCAATCTTCTTCCAAACTAGAACCTCCTACCGTTTGTTGAAACTCGAGGGGGAGTCAGTTAGGTTGAATCCTTTCCAAGCTTGAGGTCAAGTCGACTACAAACAACCCCTGTAAAGAGCAACAACAAGAAGAGGATATTTGTCCAACAATAGTTGCCTTGTCTTTCAGTTAATAGCAAGGATAGGTAGTAGCAAGGTTTTTTTGTTTCAAGAACAACAATTTTTGGCTAAGGACTTTGGTCCTTTTGGATTGTATTACAATGTTGTATAGCTAGGCCACAACCCTTTTCTAATACATAACAATTATTGTTTAAAAAAAAGGGAAATTAATTATGGTCCCAATGCATTCCATTAGACATGATGGTACATCCCTTTCTCGTCCATGACTCTCTAAATTATCTCCAACGAGCCACATGACTAACAGGCAGTCCCCCACTACTAGGTCCCAACAACGGGACACCTCTTCCAAACAAAGAGACATCCCTCGTGCCAGATCTAGCTCCTCCAACAAGATTTCTATACAGAGATTCTTTCCTTCGGCCTCAAATGGTAGGAGAGTTTCACATTTGACTTTAGAGGAGGACCCCCTCTTCCCTTGGTCTGACAATAGGCACCTAGCACACTGAGGTTCTCCTTGTACTCAGCTCTAGAGCATTGCATTTCCTTTTGGCAGGGTGATAGTTACATCTAGACCATAGATTAACTTTATTTCATGCTTTTATAGGAGTGGCCTTCGCACTCCCACTTTGTATTGTCACTTATGTATTGAGCAGTCATGTTGACCTACTTTTGGTCATTTGTTAGATACTAAAAAACTTATCCTATCTTATCTAATCTCCAATTATCGTCTTTTAGAAGAGTGGCCCCCTCAGGTCATGAAAATTAGGGCCTTTGAGGCCTAAACCACATGCAACTATGGCATAAAAAATAGGTTGGTAATGAGGGAAGTGGGTAGAATAGAAAGGATTATCTACTTCCTCCATTGGTTATCAATGGTGGGTTGAAAACCAAGGGTGGTGTAGGGTGCAAAATTGGTGTCAACCCTCTCTCTTTAATCAGGGTGTGACATCAAGAAGAGTTGGAGGGATCAATCCAAAGGGATCTCTAGAAGGATAAGTGGAGGAGTCTTCTTCACTATGGTTTCCACTTTGACTTCCATGTATGGGAATCTCTCCATTTCTCCTTATGTCATCTCTTTTGCCTTGACTTTCTCCCCATGAAAGGCTTCTATGGAAATTCCATGCAGTAGGGCAATTAATGCAAAACTGAAATTTCACCTTCCTAAAAGGTTTCCCAAATCTTAACTCTAAAATTTTCAACCTTTAGGACTACTGTAAATTAGAGAATAAAATAACAGCGGAAATATCATAATAATTCACTTCAAACAACCCCAAACTTCCTGGCAATTCAAGGAGAAAAGATACCAAACAAAGAGGTAAGCTTCAGCCCCTTCTAGGGCAACTTATCAGTCAATAATAAGATCTGGAAATACACTTTTACAGGAGTATAACAGCAGTAAAATCGACCCCTTATATTCTTCCTTACATGTCAAATCACTTAATAAATTTCCCTTTTACTTATGTTCAATCAGCAAGACACAAATGGTTGTAAATAGCAAAGCATAAAAAACATATATAGTTGAAATTCAAGTCTGAAAATGACGCAAGATGTGAACAATTGGAAACTTCATATATAGGCTCAAGATGAAGTACAAGCACAAGTGTCATGCTCCAATGGTGATGTCATGTACAATAATGACTCCAAGGAGATGTAGTTACACGAGGAAAGTCCACACCACTCCATCACAAGCCTCCACAAACTGCATCTATCCTCCAAAGCAATGTACTCCAATGGGTCAGCTACCCCTTGCAAGAACATTGTCAAATCCCCAGGCGTCCCTAAGATATCTCTAATCCTCCGAACAAGAAACCAGGCTACCACATGTCAACTAGGTCTTGAAGTCCTTTATAACGCATAACACTCCACATCCCATGTATGGCACTCTCTAAACAAGTGGCTCCCCCATGCGACCTACCAAACTGATGAGAGATCTCCAACGCCTAAGGAAGAATATTGAGCCTGCAATCAACTAAGATCAAGCATCCACTAAGCAAGCTATCTCAGCTATGCATATCCATCACAAATCATCTCTCATGCTACAATCCATCTCAGACCAATCTGGGGCTGAACATACATCTTGTACCCCAAATCTCATGAAGCACCCCCAAACATGGTGTAAACACTTTCAAAGTAACCAAAGAATCTAACATTACCTCTTTACGACAAAAGTGTTTACAACCAACACCTATCAACTCCCTCTACAACTCCACCAAACCAACTATTTACAAATCAGTACTAGTTGTGGACCCAGAATCAACCACTTTTATCTGCAACAAAGTGGTCAACCATGCTATCACAGCATCTCAATCATCCAATGAATAATGACCATCGATGAATATGAAAGAATATCTTCCTCGAGCAAAAGCAACCTGCCAAACTCCATCACCCTCCAAGTTAGCATCATGGGCCAAAATCAATGAACACCCCCTCACGAACTCTCCAAGACATCCTACAAGGGAAATCACATCTTCGTACAAGAACAAGTCGATTCTAGACTACAAATCTTGTTATATAGTCATCAAACTATGCAAGGTCATCATCAACCTATCAACATGAGAATCCCTCTCATGTACATCAAATCCTTCAGCAATTGAACCAACCTAAACTAGGTCAACTCCCTCATCTCAAGAGAATCCTAAAGTAAGAGTATCACGAAGGGAAACTCCCTCTATCTAAGAGAATCTAAAATCCCTCCTGGCTCCATACTCCATAATAATCCTATCAGTTGCTGCTTTGAAATCAATCTCAACATCCTCCATCAAGGTATCACACCTCTCCAATAAACAACTAGAAGGCTCATGAGTGAAGTCAATCTCATCATCAAACCTCTCCTACTCTATACAACTAGAAGTCTCATAGATGGAAGAAACCAATACTATATAGTTAGCACATCTTGCCCCCCCTACAGATCTAGGAGCTCCTGTATGCTCCTGATGATCTAAGTGGATATCGATGGCCATCCACCTATTGCAACTGGCTCACTTACAAGTTTCATCTTGGTAGTTTCAGTTTTCATCTTGGCAGTTTTTTCTAGCTTTTCAGGTCCTAAACTTGTGGGGCTGTCTTAAGGCCCTAAACAACGTTTTTTGGGCCTGCCACAGCCACACTATAGACAGAGTCAGAGTGTGACGGCACAATGTGTAGTCCTCGGATAGACCTTTCCAACATGCTATCGTGCGCCTAAAACGGAGATCATATGCAAAAGTTACGACCCCGAGAAGTTGATGTACTAACTTACCCCAACGAAGCCCACATGACTTTTGGCGCTTCATCTCCTAGGGTTAGGTTTTTGGATGCTTAGGGTTTTGGCATTCATGTTTGATGTAAAAAGGCCTTTGGAGCCTCATTGTACTCATCTTCTTGCGAATGAGCGCAACCGTCACATCTCTTCTCAGAGATAAGCCACCACCATTCTAGCAAGCTTGTTTCAGTCTGCATTTTACAATTTTCAGCATATTTCTTTATTAATAGAAGCCAAGTTTTACTGTATCTCTATTATTGTTTATTGAATCTCTGTGTTAATAATATAGATCTATATTCATTTCGTTCTGCTCATAAAATCTGGATCAGTGGTATCAGAGCGGTCTGCTCCTCGTCATTCTTAGTGCATGTCCCCGACGACGTCAAGGTACAAAGAGTTGGGTCTCGAGCTTGTTTCTCTTAAGGACAAGAGCTCTCGCACGCCCAAGCAACCTTCCATGGCGGAAGAAAAGAAAGAAAACGAGACAGGAGATCCTTTCAAACTATTGCTCGAGGAAGCCCTCACGCAACAGAGGAACGAGATGATGGATAGTTTTGTGCAAATCCTTTGACGGCTACCAACAAGCGACGCATCTTTCTCGAGCAGAGGCGTCGCCCCCTTCAAGGTACAAATCAACTTTCATATTCCTATATTTGAAGGTCAGATAGACATAGATGTTGTAGACAAATGGTTGAATCTGCTAGAAGGGTATTTTTCTGTCCATAATTTTTCCAATAGAGAAAAGATTACATTTGTGCTCCTCAAAGCCGTCCCCCATGTCAAAGATTGGTGGGAGACTTTTTGTGAACAAAAGGCAACAGAGGAACCCTCATTATTTACAGTCGCACTCACCTAGGAGTCCTTCAGAGATTCTATTAAGGAACAATACTACCCTGTTGGAAGTTATGACGCCTTGTATACAAGATGGACAACATTGCGGCAGGAAAGGGACCAAACACTGCCACAGTTCACAAATATCTTCCATACCTTGCACACCAAGCTGGGTATCAAAGATTCTGAGCGACATCTAGTGCTCAAGTACCGCGGAGGCCTGTATAGATACATCCAGACAGAAATGGAGTTTTTGGACATCTCGTCCTTGGGCGTAGCCTATCGATATGCTGTCAAAATCGAGCAAAAGCTTAAACAAAAGACACGGCAATTTGGATCTAGGAACCCCTCATAGCAAAAGCAGGGCAAGGGCAGCCCCAACCCGCAAAACAAAGGGCAAAGCAAAGATGGACAGCCTCAGGACAACCTGTCTAAGCCACAAACAAAGGACAATGGAAAGACGAAGAAAGACACCAGGAAGTGGTGTGACTTCCATAAGAGCGCCTAGCATAACTCTGTTGATTGCCGCTCAAAGAAGTCATTGGTGGTTGAGGTGAAAGCCTTTGAATCAGATGCAGATTCCAACTCTAAGTCAGAACCATAAAAGGGGAGACGAATTATTGACGCGAAACCCAGTGCCACCGTTGCTACCACCAAGATCCAGCCCAGTAAACCTAATGAGCCAGAGGAAGGTGAGCACCTCTTTCATTCACAGATGTGGGTGAAGGGTTCTCCGCTGCACTCCATCGTTGATAGTGGTAGCGAGATGAACCTCATCTCAATGGAGGTCGTCAAGCGGTTGGCTCTACCGACAACGCCGCATCCATATCCATACACCATCGGATGGCTCTGCCAAAGAAGCGATCTTCACGTCAGCCAACAATGTCGCCTGTCCTACAGCATCAAGCCCTTCAAAGATGAGGTATTGTATGATGTTGCTCCCCTTGAAGTTTGTGATGTTCTTTTGGGCCAACCTTATTTATGGAAACGTCATGTTGTATATGAGTCAAGGCCTCGCAGTGTTATTATTACCCTTGTCAAGAAATTTTACAGTATACCCGAGGTAGTCCCACCTACTGCCATTTCCTTGATCTCTAACAAGCAATGCAGGAAGGTCATCTCTCAGACCAGAAAGTTTGTTTTCTTCATGATTCGCTCTCAAAGTGAGCGGAAGGTTGCAGCCACATCCATAGCCTTCGCGGCCAATCTCTCCACGCAGCAGAAGCAAGTGGATAAGGTCGTGGAAGAATACAAAAACATCTTCTCCTCACCCACTGAGGTACCTCTACACTGTCAAATCAAGCATTCAATCGATCTGACCCCGGTGCACCGCTACACAATGGGCCAGTCTATCGTCGTTCTATGTTAGAGAGAGGAGATCAAGCGTCAAATCCAAGAACTGCTCCAAAACGAGCACATCCGACCCAACTCATCACACACAGTGTGGAAGCCCAATCATGCTTCTGCAGGAGAAAGATGAGACCTGGCGGCTCTGCATCGATTACCAGGCCCTAAATAAAATCACAGTCAGGAACCGATACCCGATTCCCCGAATCAACTATCTCCTTGACCAGCTCAAGGGGGGCAAATACTTCGATAAGATTGATCTGAAGTCTAGCTACCATCAAGTCCCAATAGAGCAGACAAATGTATGGAAAATTGTCTTCAAGTCTAAAGAAGGTCTTTTTGAATGGTTGGTCATGCCCTTTGGTTTGAAGAATGCCCCAACAACTTTCCTGAGAATGATGGGCGATATCTTGCGGCCTTTCACCAATTCTTTTGTGGTGGTGTATCTGGATGACATCCTAATCTACAACAAGAATTGGGCAGAACACTTGCAGCATATTCAGCAGGTTTTGCAAACTCTGCGGCAGCACAAGCTATATTCAAATTTGGAAAAATGCTCCTTCGGCATGGACAAGGTCCAGTACATAGGCTACATTGTTGATGAGCATGGAGTGCATGTGGATCCAACCAAGATCCAAATCATTCATGACTAGCTAGCCCCAACCACACTCACTAAGCTTCGAAGCTTTTTAGGCCTTGCCAATTTCTATCGCAGGTTCGTGTTGGGATTTCTACCATATTGCATGGGCCCTCAGCCAAGTAACCAGGGGTGGTGGTAAGGCAAAATTCGTGTGGGGCCTAGCACAACAACAAGCGTTCTATGATTTGAAGCAGCACTTGTGCTCAACCCCAGTGCTCTCATTACCTAACCTGCAATAGCCCTTTGAGATCGAGACAGATGCTTGAGACTATGTTGTGGGTGCAGTTCTCACTCAGCACAGACACCCTGTGGCCTATCACAGTGAGACACTATCAGATGTCGTCCGTAAGTACCTTATTTACGACAAAGAAATGTACTTCATTGTGCAAGCATGCCGCCAGTGGAGGCATTACATTCTCGGAAAGGAGACAGTCATCCACATCGATCATAAGCCGCTGCAGTTCATGCAGACACAAGGCAAACTGCAAAATGGTCGCCATCAGAATTGGTCCACATACTTGCAGCAGTTTCATCTAAACATCAAGTATAAAACAGGAAGCACCAACCACGTCATTGATTGCCTCAATCGCCCTCCAGTTGCAGCACTCACCACGATGTTAAACTCCTGCAGCGATGAGACCTCCGGGTGGCCCAACTCTATGAGAAAGATCATGACTTCTCCGCCACCTACCAGATGTTGGACGCAAACACAGTTGTCAATGAATTCCATCTTCAGGACAGGTTGTTGTGCCATCTGGGCCATCTCTGTGTTCCATCAAGCAAGCGTGCGAAGCTAATTTAGGAAGCCCACTACAGTCGAGTGTCGGGACACTTCGGCGTAGAAAAGACAATGTTAGTGCTGCAGCAACATTTCTATTGGTCAAAACTTCAAGAGGATGTTAGCAAGTATATTAGGTCCTGCACTGTCAGCACCATTGTCAAACCGGCCATTAAGAAACAAGGCATGTACATCCCTCTGCCTACTCTTGAAAGGCCCTGGGAATCCATCTCGATGGACTACATGTCGGGCCTTCCGTCAACCAAGCGAGGAAATGATTGTGTTTTTATGGTGGTTGATTTCTAAAATGGCGATTTTGGTCGCCAACAAGAAGATCATCACAGCAGAGGCCGCTACCAAGCTCTTCTTCGAACGAGTGTGGGTACATTTTGGGATACCACAAACCATCCTCTCAGATCGGGACAGTCGATTCCTCAACACATTTTGGTCAAGCCTCTAGTTACTACTAGACACCAAGCTCACCAAATCCACTGCCTTCCACCCCTAGACGAATGGCCAAACCGAGGTCTTCAACCGGATGATCGTGCATATCATGTGCATGTACAATTCCAAGCATCCCTGCACATGGGATGAGAGACTTCCCTATGTTCAACATAGCTACAACCGAGCCCTACATAGCTCAACTGACCACAGTCCCTTTCAGGTGGGGTTGGGATTTCAACCATTGTGTCGCATGGATGTTGCACTACCCCTTGTGGCCACCCAGGCAAAATCGTCCCATGCTCAAACTGAAGCCAACAAAGCTACCAGGTTCATTGAGCGGATCCAGCACATCCGCCAACAGGTTCAGGATATTTTACAGAAGTCCAATGCCAAGTACAAGCAATACCATGATCAACATTGGGTGCCACACAAGTTTCAGGTGGGAGATAAAGTTTGGTTGCACTTGTAGAAGAACCCCTTATGGGGCCCCACCGAAAGCTTCGTCCACTCTGCTATGGACCTTGAACCATCACCAAGGTTGTGGGTGATAATGCTTTTGAACTCAACATTCCCCCCTTCCTTGGCTTGCATCCAGTATTTAATGTGGACCTCCTTCAACCATATTTTCCACCATTATTGGACACCTCAGAGATAGCAGAATAGTTGACACCCACAGAGCTCAACCCTAACTGCATCGAACAGGCATCCACTGATCAGATCGTGGACACACAAGTCAAGGGAACTCGCCAACAGAGGATCCAGCTTTATCGGGTTGTCAAAGCAAGGCATCTCCTACAACAAGGCAAGTGGCTCACCCGGGGCCAAATGCAGCAGAAATTTCCTCAATTGATGGGGGAACTCAACACAATGGAGACCATTGCTTCCTAAGGGGGGAGGATTGATCCAGGTGGATATCGGTGGTCACCCACCTATTCCAACTGTCTCACTTACAGATTTCATCTTGGCAATTTCAATTTTCATCTTGGCAGTTTTTTTCTAGCTTTTCGGGTCCAAAACTTCCAGGGTCATTTTGAGGCCCTAAACATCATTTTTTGGGCCCGCCACAGTCACATTATAGACAAAGTCAAAGTTTGATGGTATAATGTGTAGTCCTCGGATATACCTTTCCAACGGGCTATCGTGCACCTAAAATGGAGTTCATATGCAAAAGTTACAACCCCGGGAAGTTGATGTACTAACTTACCCCAATGGGGCCCACATGACTTTTGGCGCTTCATCTCCTAGGGTTAGGTTTTTGGATGTCTAGGGTTTTGGCATTCATGTTTGATGTAAAAAGGTCTTTGGAGCCTCATTGTACTCATCTTCTTGCGAATGAGCACAGCTGTCACATCTCTTCTCAGAGATAAGCCGCCACCATTCTAGCAAGCTTGTTTCAATCTGCATTTTACAGTTTTCAAAATGTTTCTTTATTAATAGAAGCCAAGTTTTACTATATCTTTGTTATTGTTTATTGAATCTCTGTGTTAATAATATAGATCTGTATTCATTTCGTTATGCTCATAAAATCCGAATCACCTAAGCCTTTGAATTTGGAATAACAAACTCCATATTCTCCTCGATCATTGAAGGAGAATCCTGCAGACTAAAAGACCTCACATCTTCATCTATATGAAATACAATGAGAGTATCTACACCTGAACATGGTTCAATGATATCTTTCCCTGCATGCTATAATGTCTAAGTAAGCCATCTCAACCTCTAGCAATTTGGAGTAGGCGAGGGCATATCCATACTCAATCTCAACTCAACCCCCTCTACATCCAACTCATATTGAATCTATGAATCTGACTCATCTTGAGTCCCTGAATCAGTATCTGGAACTCTTTACCAAGGGGGACCTCAATACCTTCACTTCCCACCTCCACCAGATGCTCCTATCAAAGCCTCGGTTTGCATCCCTCAACTCTCCCTCTGCCAAATACACCTATCTTTCATCCACCATTTGGGAAGTTGTCCTTAAAACCTACCCCCACTCCTCTCGATCCACCTCCCCTTCCCTAAAACCCAAATCTGCCCCATGAATTAGTGGTACCATGAGGATTGCAAGAGTCTCCACAACCAACTTTAATGTGCCTTCATTCATGATCACCCCTCCTACCTTGCTCTTAAGGCTTCCTACCACCATCTCCACCACAAGAAACACCTCTTCATCTCATAAAGGAGACAGAAATTGAGTGCTTCCCTCATCCACTCTCCCAAAAACTTCTAGCAAGCCATCTTCCCTCACCACTCCCATCACCCACCTGATTTTGATCCAAAATCCATGTTCTCCCATACCTCCTCCCTTTATGATGTCCCGAGGTAGCCCCTAATCCAGGTTCCCACTCCCCCCCCCCATCCCCCTCGGCTCTTGCTACTTATTCTCTTACCAAGATATCCAAGAGGCAGTCTAGGTAATGAATACCAACAAAGCAGTGGATGAGGAAGGGTTTCAAGCATAATCTCCACACCCTAGATTGTCACTTGGCCAATCTATTCAACCATGTGGTCCATACAATTTTCCCGCAACCTTAGTCATGTCACAGTATTCACCCGATCCACAAGTCAAGCTCTAGTGCATATCCCAATGACTATAGAATGATCATGATTGGCCACACTTTCTCAAAACTCTATGCTACAGTCCTCCATATGAAGGTTTCTGGGGAGCTTGAGCAAAGGCAACTTATAGCTAGAGGACAGACTGGATTCCCACTGGCACACCAAACCATTGATCACATTCTTACACTCTGGACCATCATCAAGGAGGCATGGCATTGCTCTTCGAAGTTTAACTGCTTTGCTTTGTAGACTTCCAGAAAGCATTGGACACCATTCCTAAAGAGGCATTGTTCTAGAAGCTCAAACACATTAGCATTTCCGAGACCCTACTGACCACCATCATGCACATGTACGAATCGTTTCTTGGTCGTCTCTGCACAATCCACAAGGTATCAAATTTTATCAAGAGTACCATTGGGGTCCCCACTTTATTTGGGATCTACATTGACAAGCTAGAGTCCTTCCTGCATGAGCACATGTAAGATGGCAATGGGTTCCTTCTCCACTAGGTCTTGATATCTTTCCTGCTTTTCGCTCACAAAATGGTACTCTTGGCCTCATCCCCGGAGGGTTTGCAAAGACAGCTAGATGACTTAGCCCTTTTCTCTAGCCTTCATCAAGTGACGATCAACTGGGGTAAAACCAAGGTCACAATCTTCAACAAGTTGAAGAAGATCCTCTTGGATCTTCATTTCTCTTTCATAGGGGAGGAGATTAAGATCACCAGCACCTATACATACTTAGGGTTACAATTCAGAGGGCCTCGCTTCAGTCTGTCGCATGCCCTTCAACCCCGAGTCAACAAGGGCTATGGATCCTTGGCCCTTCTTGAGAGATAGGATTTATGAAACTATCTTCAGGACATATCATCCAAGATGTCTCTCAAGGACACCCTTATCGAACCAACAGTTCCCTATGATTCATAGGTTTGGGGGCCTTGTTTGCTAGAGTCTAATTGGGCCTTAGCAGAGAGAGTGTAGATCCTCCTCCTTCGTTGCATCATTAAATGCAAACAAACAATCCCTCAGCCCATCATACTTGCGAAGTTTAGTGCTTGACCCTTTCCACTTGAGACTATGTTCAACCTTGTCTCACTTCTACACCAGATTTGAAGCTTCCCTAACTCGGTGAAGGGAAAGGACCTCTATTTGTACCTGGCCTACTATTCATCGGAGTCCATTGCCTCAACTAGCCCTTCTTACCACACTCATTGATGGTATTAGAACTTATGTATTATTATATATAAGTTATAACTTATAATTATAAATATATAAGTTATATACATATAATTATAAATAATGTTTTTATACATTTTATAAATATATTAGAACTTATGTATTATTATATATAAGTTATAACTTATAATTATAAATATACAAGTTATATACATATAATTATAATTTATAAATAATGTTAAATGCAATTATAAATAATGTTAAGTGATTTCTCAAACCAAATCGGACAGAGAAGGCCCACGATGAGAAATGTATGGAAGGAAAGACTTAGAGTCGCAAGCACGGGATGGCAGACAAAGGCCATCACAATCCTTATGGCGATGAATGAAGGCAAGCCGACAGACAACCAATCTCTTATCAATGACTGTGCAGAGGCAATTAGACGACATTTCCGACAACCAGTGAGCACTCTAGAATTGTTTCTAGAGAACCTATTTCAACCATCGCGGAGCACCTTCAAGGACATATATTTGAGGCATCCATTAGTGGGAGGGCATATGCAAACATAAAGACGTTGAAGAATCTTTCAAAAAACACAGTCTAGAAAAACCCTCACGAATTTGAATGAATTTTGTTCGCCTAGCCTTCAAATTTAGCGAATTTCAAATTCCATCATTGAAATCGACTGAATGTAGCGACTTAGCTTATAGGAGGTCATCCAGCTCCGCTTCCTCATCCTCCAGCTACATCCACATCCTGGACCAGCTTCCACTCATCGGATCACTTACTTTTTTATGGTGCTCCCATCTAATAAGGGCACCAAGAGGTAGATGGATAGTGATCATGTTTCCAACCCTATATCAGTGCAGACTCGGAGGACCACCTCCACTTCCACGAAACCCCAACGACATTCCCTGTCTTAGTCCCATACCAACAGTCAAACAATATCATCCAGGTCATAGCCATAGGCCCCCTCTTTCAGAGAGCAGCACTTACTCGGTCCATCTCCCCTTCCATTTTTCCTCCAAACAGTTCTATTTTGAGATTCCTCAATTTGGCCTCAGATGTTAAGAGAGATGGATCCAACAGACCATAAAAGCATATATTGTTTGTATCACAGATCCTAGATCCATTCTCTTTGTACATCTCTATCCCAAATCGGCTCTCCATCTTCAAAGTTAGATTTTCGAGATTTAGATTAGATTCATACCTTACTTTTTGCATCTTACTTTTTATAGGAGTTGCCTTAGTGCTCCCACTTTGTATTGACATCATTGTACTCGACAACCCCATTGACCTACTTTAGTGGTCATTCATTGGACATTATAAAATTATCTTATATCATCTTATCCTATCTACATTCTCCTCGATCACTAAAGGAGAATCATGTGATCTAGAAGATCTCACGTCCTCATCAAATATCACTTCTTTGCTCACCATGGTCTCCCACTATGCCAGAATCTCGATCCTATAAGTTGTAGAAGTATCATTATATCCATCAACACAAGACATTATTACAACACCTCGAATCCTTGAACCAATCATCAAAACCACAATAGCTTTTGAAGTTATCACCATGGCATCCCACCAAGCATGTGCCTCCTCAACCCTAGAAGGCTCATCCATTCCAACCTCTCACTGGAATGTAAAAGTGCCATTGGATCAGCAAGTAACTTGTAAAGGCCGCCCTCTCTCACCCCTCTAGCCAAAGTCCTTGGACTAGGTAAACTACTAGCATTGATGCTGCACTATTGTCCCTCAAAGGCAACTCTCCAATGTATATATGTCATACAAGACACTTAAGGAAGATTCTTCTTCAAACCAAGAACATACAAACATTACTCAACTCAAAGACATCACCTATGGGTGTGTAGAAGGAGATAAAGAAAACTCCTCTCGTGGGATAAGTGACATCATCACCAAGCTTGATACTCATGCCTACCTCTTGCTCCTAAAGCCTGCTAAATAAAGACCTGTCATATGTCATATGTCTTGAGGCTCCACTGTCCACATATCAACCAACATTAGACACGGTGTTAGAAGATAAACAAGAGATCAAAGACATATCCATCCTATAAAATTTGCAATATGAAGAAACAACTTTTCCACGTGTCAAGGTGCTTCTCTCAAGCAACCTAGGGTTTCACACCAAATGACCTTAACTAGGTCAACTACCTTTGCCAGGTAAACTCCAGTTGAAATACAAACTCCCTCTTACTAGAGAGTGATCTCAACCATAACAAACTTTGATACCATGTGGAAATTTCATGCACTCGGGAAATTGATGCAAAACTAAAATTCCACCTTCTTCCTAGGAGGTTTCCTAGATTTTAGCCCTAGAATTTTCAACCTTTAGGACTTCTATAAATTAGAAAATAAAACAGCAGCAAAAAGATCGCAATAATTCACTTCAAACAGCTCCAAACTTCCTGGCAATTCAAGGAGAAAAGATACCAAACAAAGAGATAAGTTTCAGCCCCTTATAGGGCAACTTATCAACCAATAATCAGATCTGAAAATGCACTTTTACAGCAGTATAACAGCAGTAAAATCAGCCCCTTCTATTCTTCATTAGATGTCAAATCACTTAACAATTTGCCCTTTTACTTATGTCCAATCAGCGAGACATAAATGGTTGTAAATAGCAAAGAATAAAGAATATATACAGTTGAAATTCAAATCTGAAAATGACACAAAATGTGGACAGTCGTAAACTTCATATATAAGCTCAAGATAAAGTACAAGTACATATCATAGCCTTCTCTCAAGGCTAGTACAAAAACTCCAACTATCCAAAAATCCCTAGCTATGGTAAATCATCAAAACCCTAGCTCAACCACAAGGATTCAAGTGCAAGAATCTCTCCAACGCAGCCTCCAAGGAAAAACCTCCTCTTCTCTTCTTCACAAATCCACCCAAGCGTTTTCTCTCAAAACCCTAATCTCCAAGGGATAAACCCTAACCCTAGAACTCCAAGATGCTCCAAGAAACTAAAGAAGACCAAGAAACCCTAGTGCCTTAAGAGAGAGAAAGAATATGAATACAAGTGAAGACTTAAGAGAGAGAGAGAGAAAGAAAGTGTGCATTCTCTTCTCTTAGTCACATCTCATCACAGGAGTGAATATAACTGAGCGAATGAATATGTTTGATAATCATCTCAGACGTCTCCTCTACAAGAGAAAAACCTAGTCACAAGAGAAAACTCCAAACCAAGACATCATCTTTCCTTTCCATAGCTTCTCCTAAGGTTTCCTCATGAACCCTAGTGAATCTCTCCAAAAAGACAAATACAAAGAGAAAGATACGAAATGATGATTAATGGAAAGACTCTCTCTACTTGTATGATAGGTAAGGGAGGCCAACACTCCACATCCCCTATAGGGCGCTCTCTAAACAAGTGGCTCCTCCATGAGGCCTCAATGAAGGGCATCCACCAAACTGCCAAGAGATCTCCAACACCCAAGGGAAGAATACTAAACCTGCAATCTGTTGAAATAATGTAACTACAAAGTGTATTCTAATTATTATTGATATATTATTCATTGGATCAATCCCCATTGCGGATTGATCATGTCGACTATTGTAAAGGACCAATCCCCTTTTGCGGATTGGTCAAAATATAATTGTAATAGACAGAAGAAGAAGTCGGCCCCAAAATATATTAAAGAGGCCCTAGAATATACTAAAGGTGGTTATAACCACCCAGAAGGAGAAGTCGGCCCTGCCAGTGAAAAGACACCTCCACACATGCCAGTGTTGTATAAATAAGGAGGCTAGTGCCTCAATTAGACACACACTCACTTGTTCATTGAGAGACAAGTTTCGGAGCTGCAGTTGGAGAAGAGAGAGAGAGAGAGAGAGACGCATCCTTGGGAGAGGACTTTCTGTATTTGTTTGAGTTATCTCTTGGCATTGTATTGGCTATCTATAATAAGGAAGTTTTGTTGGGTTTTCTCCCCCATGAGGGTTTCCCAGGATAAATGATGTGTCTCTTGTGATTGTGTATTTCTCAGTGATCCTATCTTATGCTATTGTTATCTATTGAAATGCAAAGAACTCTAATAATAGCTTAAACATTAACACAATCAACTAAGGTCAAGCATCCACTAAGCAAGCTCTCTCAATTGTGCATATTCGTCACCCACTAAGCAAGCTCTCCCAATTGTGTGTATCCATCACAGAGCATCTCCCATGCTAAAATCCATCTCTGACCATCCAAGGGATGAACATACATCATGTACCCCAAATCTCATGAAGAACCCCCAAACCTGGTGTAAATACTTTTTGGAGTAACCCAAAAATCTAACGGTATCTACAACAAATTGCATTTGAGCTTTTATATCACCTTGAACACTTGGACATGGTTTGACTTTACCATTGTACGTGTGCTAAGCAACATTTTAGCTTGTGTATCCCCCCCCCTCAACTGATTCCCTTCTTACATCGGTTGAATACAATATTCCCATCAACTAATTGGCAATAATTCCATGCAAGGTCAAATTAATATATCTCGACTACTGATATCACCCCCACTTCCCTCCCCATTAACTCAATCTTTTCATTCTAATTAATTTCTTTAGGGGAATGGAGAGGCTCTAGTGCCAGATTTCTTGATTGCAAACATGTCAGCTTCTCCTCGACAAGCCCAATTCATAAATTTAGGCAAGGAGAACGCCCTTTAGGTAAGGATTCATAGTTCAAGTACCAGGTACATGAAGTCCAATTACTTTAGTTATGAAGGGTTACTGCTATGTCTATGGTTATTGTGTGACAACGGGTTACTGCTATGTCTATGGTTACTCTGTGACAACGGGTTACTGCTATGTCTATGACGGGTTACTATTATGTCTATGACGAGCTACTCTATGGTTACTCTATTTAGGATCACTATGTCTAACCCAACCCGAATTATACCAAGCAAAATAGCCAACGAGAAAAGACCCAAGTTTTGTAGATAGTTTTACCCACCAAGGAAAGCCAACCAATTCAATAAAAATATCCAACTAATAATTTCACCCAGGACCTTCGTCGTGTTTGAGCGATAGCGAGTCAGGTTCAATAGTTCGATGGCGCTTTTCCTTTTCCTGCCTTTACCAATATGCGTACTGCACCTGCCCTCCCCAATTAAAATAACGCAACTGTATGGAGGAGAGCATTAACATTAATAAGAGAGGATACCTACTAGGGCACAGGTGGAGTGGGTTAGTTTGGTCTCAAGAGAGTAGCTAGTCCCCACCCTTCCCAAGAAATTTACCTCAAACTTTTCATTTGATCTTTTTTCCTCTCCCTTCGGAGTCGAGAGAATGTTAAAACCCTATCCTTCATGACAAAATATTATGCCATTCGCCACCTCAATTTTGACTAGCTTCAAGCAAGCGACAAATAACAAAAGCCAACCAAGAACTAAGCTAATGAGGAAAGATGCACATAAAGATTAGCTTTTCACTCATGTATGATCACGTTGGCCTTGAACCCCCACCAAGGTTCACTGTGAACCAACCCCCAAAAGGTTAGCTATTATGAACCCCCCACTATGCTCAATAAGGTTAGCTTTGAGCCATCACATTTGATTAGGCTAGCCTTGAACCCCCATTGTGATCAATCAGTTTGAACCCCCACGTATATTGATCAGTAAGGCTTGCTTTTCACCCTCAATTCTTGGCTTTCCTTTCTTTTAACCCACTCTTTTCACTCACTCTTTTAACCCACATGTATTCTCAATTTTAACCCACGTGTATGAATAATTCTTATTAACTCTTTTAGCACTTCTATTTTGTAGATGAGGGGCAGTTGAACATGTGGAGGGGCTCTAGTCAATATAAATATCAAGCAATGAGGGTTTTGACTTCGTCATGGAGCTAGGCATTACTGAACCTACTAATGAATTTCTCTATGACAAATTACTCTATAGTTACTCTATCTATAAAGGGTGATTATTTCTAGTTTTCTTATTTATCTTTCTTGGGAGCCATGAGAATGTCTCTAACAACAAAAATAAACTTGCAAATAAAAAACTCCAACATTTTGCTTATAGATAATATGTAGATCGTCGATGTAGATTCTTCTCTACTAAAGCCAATGCAGAAGCAACTCCAAATCAACTCCGATCTTGCAACAAATCAACTCTCTTTGCTACAACTTGTAAATCTTCAAATGCTCTCAAACACTCAATGAGAAGTGTGTGATATGGGGCGGTCATATTTAGATAAGGTAGGCTTAGGGTTTAGAAACACTCGTACACTTTTGGGGGCCTTCGTTTTAGTTTGTGTATTTTTACATTTTTAGGACTGCAAGTTGGGTGGGTGCCAAACCAACCCAAAACTGGTTTGGAGGACTAGTACAAACAAAACAACCTCCAAACTTGTCCAAACCGGTCTATTCAAACCCAAAGTGGTTGGCTCTGATAACCTTGACCTCAACCCTCAGTAAATGGGAAATCAAGCATTACTTCTTAATTTCCTAACTTCATGGTCTGATTATTAGTATTGTTGGGTTGTGACCTTCAAACAATTAAATCATTCTAGACGCTCACTAGAGTTGTTTAAATCCCTTGTTATAAAGGTCTTTACTCACCAAAAAAAACCTTTTGGTAGTGCATCTAGGTCTTTGGGCCACATCTCCTATGAAAGGAACTACAATAATAATGTCTATAATTGTGATAATGGTACCCAAAATATAAAACAAAATAAAAACTAGGAATTGTTTACCACTATTTATAGTGCATCTAGGTCATTAAGCAACAACTTCTATGAAAGGAACTACAATCATAATGTTTATAAGACTATAATTGTGATAATGACCCCCAAAATATAAAACAAAATAAAAGCTGGGAAATTTTGCCAACTATCCACAAGGGTATGACCAATGAGATCGAATATTCGAGCAACATATGGATTACATTAGAGGGAAACTCACTAAAACTAGCATAGATCCATCTTAACCCCAAATTTACTAACATAGAGAGCGATCAAGAAACTCAAGGTGCAAACCTTAATGTTGTGCAATAGTATTTAAGGGGGCACAAGCATCGAGGTTGGCTAGATTTTTTATCCCCCTCGACGCTTAATAGATTCAGGGTTAAGATGGATGTATGTTAGTTTCATTTTATCATGTTTACTCATTTTTTAATTCATGTCCAATTGTACTTTAGGTCAGCTATTTTTTTTGTTTGTTTGAGTGTTACACAACTGTTAAATTATGAGCTTGATTTCTTATGTGGATTATTTCTTTATTTTCTTCAAACACTTTGATTCCAGCTTAAGACATTTCAACAATGTAGAATCATAATTGAATAGCAATAATCATGTAGATACGTAAGCATGCACATCAACAACACATATACCTTGAGGAAACCCTACACAGGGGGAAAAACCCTAGCAAACGATATTCCTTGATTGCATTAATAATGTAAGATCACTTACAAATATCCACCATGAATACTCTGTTCTTAAAGAACTTGCCAAGTTGACTCTGACCTGACTGTGTAACTAAAAAACCTTGCTGATATCTAAACTTTTGTTACAGGCCAGCACTGAAGATGTAATCGAGTTGCCTTCAAAGACTGAGATACGCTGTCTCTTATGGACTGATATATCAGCTCTGATAGGGGTTGTTATTGCTGCCTCTATTGGACTGATTTGTGCCTCTATTTAGCACTGGTATTGCTACCTCTATTGGACTGATATGTGCCTCTGTTTAGCACTGGTATTGCTACCTCTATAGTACTGATATGTGCCTTTGTTTAGCATTGGTATTGCTGCCTCTATAGGACTGATACATGCCTCTGTTTAGCACTTGTATTGTTGCCTCTGTAGGACTGATACACGCCTCTGTTTAGCACTTGTATTGTTGCCTCTGTAGGACTGATACATGCCTTTGTTTAGCACTTGTATTGTTGCCTCTATAGGACCAATATGTGCCTCTGTTTAGCACTTATATTGTTGCCTCTATAGCTTCACCCTTACCCTGCATAACAACTATAGAGAAGAGAGGGGTCGACCTCTGCTTATAAAGGAGTGAAGAGGAGAAGGAGATGGCTCGAATTAGCAACTTGAATGCATGTTTGTCATAACTCAGCCTTACACTTGAGTCCAAAATTAGAACTTGACTTTACACTTCAGTTAGGAATCCAACTCGCCCTTGTGACTTGACAAAGCATGCGAACTAACTCAGCATGCACATGTCATGCATGCATGCATGCAACATGCAACTAGACATGCATGCAATTCATGTCATGCATGCAACATGCGACAAACTTGACAACTTTGACTTTGACCTAGACATGAAACTTTGACTTTAACAACTCAACTCTTTACATGGCAATTCGAATTTCTCTTCATGGTAGATAATGTTGCACGTGCTAATGCACTAGATCAATACATTTATATCATTTGCAATATTAGGAAAATCGTTTGTTTCTAGCTCATAGGAATTTTACATTCAACCTAACTTTTGCTAGATGCCTTGACTTTTGCTCATGGCTCACAAGGCTCACAGGGGTTGTACGTTCTCCCTGACTTTTGCACTAGTCTGTCTATGCTCACAGAGGATGTACGTTCCTCTTGGCTTTTGCACTAGACTGTCTATGCTCACAGAGGTTGTATGTTCCCCCTGACTTTTCCATTAGACTTACATAACATCTCGTTCGTCCTGAATTTTGGTTTGACTCACAAAGGTTGTACGTTCCCATAGCTTTTGTCAATACCTCTGAAGACTGGTTGATTCTCCAAATCTCCTTGGCTAGCCTTAGGGTGGCCCATATGGCCTCTCATTGGAGAATGACTGTCGATGCTGCCAAATTTAACAACTACATACACACACAAACAGTATTGAAGATCTCCCCCCTACCTAGACTAAAGAATGCACCTTTCTTCTCTCCGAGCAATAAATAAGAAAATCAAAAGTACAAAATTGGACATAGTTTTGAAGTGCTCAAAGGTCACTCCATGCTTATTGAGGATAAACATTCTCACCATGGTTGGAGATGTCCAGTGAGATTGAACATTTGTGCAACACAAGGATCACATTAGAGAGAAACTGACTAAAAATAAAATAGATGTTAAGAACCAAATATCAATATAGCGTAGAAAAAGCTCAGAATAAGTGCTCAACGCCTTAAAAAATAGATAATTTCAGAGAATAAGCCTCTTCGAGGGGGCAACCTCCTTATGCCCACATAAATGTACAATTACAAGATGATTCAAAATGAAAATGTCTCCTTGGTATATATAGAAGACTAGGAGGTATAATTGCAACTAATGGAATAAAGTCGACATAAATAAAATAACATTACTAATGTAATATGCCCCAATTAAGAGGTAATGAGCCACTATTTAGGGCTTAACATGCCTTTCCCCTTGAGACAAGTGTTGTCTGCAACGCTTGAGTAAATCTGGATGCTTCTGTATAAAAGACTCATCTTCCCAAGTGGAATCTTCCACCAATAGTTTCCTCCATTTAATGAGATACTTTGAAATGGATCTATTCCTCAGCTGGTGAATTCTTGTGTCAGTGATGGCTTCAGGCTCCAATATGATTTATCCTTCCTCGTCAAGTTCTGGCAATATAGTTTGAACTGGGATCTTGTCCCCTATAACCTTCTTTAGGCATGAAACATGGAAAACTAGGTGTACTCGTGAAGATGCAGGCAACTCCAATTTGTATGCCATAGTACCAATCTTTTGCAACACCTTATAAGGGCCATAGTACTTTGGTGATAATTTATTATCCTTCGCTATAGTACCAATCTTTTGCAACACCTTATATGGGCCATAGTACTTGCGATAATTTATTATCCTTCTTGGCTTCGCTTGAGGGACATTTATTTGTACGGTTGTAGTCTTAAAACACCCAATCCCCTACTAAAAAACTTCTTTCACTACGTATGTTGATCCATATTTCATGCATTTTGTGCCATGGTCGTGTTGTCCTTAATATTTGGAGAACTTGTTGTTGATGTCTGGCGATTCTTCCAATTTGAACCTTAGATTTTCTTTAGAGAAGAAGAGATGGAAGATGGGTATCCATAGAGTGCCATAAATGGTGCTTCATTTTGCTGTAAATATGAAAGAAGCGTTATACTCACCATTCTACCAAGGGTAAATTCATTTGAACCATTGTGTTTGTTTATCAGAGACAAAGCAATCCATGTATCCTTCCTGCATTTGTTCACTATGTCATTGTCCATCGATTGAGGATGATAGATGAGCTATGAGCCAATTGAGTACCCAAACAAGAAAATAATCTCTATCCAAAATGTCCAAGGAAGATGGATCCTCACACTTACAATAATCTTTGAGTCGCCATGTAGCTTTTGAACTGCCCTCCATGAATGCGGCAACTGTACTAGCTTTGAAGGATGAGAGAGTGCACAAAAGTGCTTAGCTGGTCATCCTATCAACAATCAACATGATGACACTCTTTCCTTCGTGATCTCGTAACCCTATGATGAAATCCATGGAAACCTCCTCCCAGAAATGACTTGGGATGGTTAATGGTTGTAAAGACCTAGGGTCTTAATTGTTTCCACCTTTATTTGTTGGCAAACCAAACATTCTCGCTTCACAAACCTTTGAACATCGGCTTTAAGGCCATCCCAAAAATCCTTCAATCTTAAGTGGTAGGTTTTAAAAATCTCCAGTGCCTCCTACCGAGAGAGGTGTGCAATTCCAATAGTACCTTTTGTTTGAGTTGGGAGTTCTTACATAAATATAATGACTTTATACCATAGTGAATCATTTTTCCATGTAAATGTATTCCATGTACTGCATCCTATCGCAACCTTGAATGAAAGTCCACACTTTTTCGCCATTTTCCATTCATCCTTGTTTCTATTATCCAATCGATTTGGATGATCGAGATCGCATTTAGAAAGGCCTCAACATCTTCATCCTTCCCTTAGAGTGCTATCTCGCCACAACATTTTGCTTCCTTTTATAGATCTATTTCAAAATCATGTTCCAATATCTTGGTTACCCATTTTTGTTGCTCTTATGAAGATCGTCTTTGTTCCTGGGGCATTTAAGACTATCAAGGACTGCTTTGACCTTGAAGTTCTAATGGCTAGGTATACGCATTTCTTCAATGCATGTGGTATTGCCAACATTTCCTTCTCAAAAATGAGTTTGTAACCTTTCCCTGAATGGCTCCACTTTCAAAGCTGTGGGCCTTCCTTCTTACATTAGGACACACCAATTCCATTTCCCAAGTAATCACATTCCACACAAAGGTTTTGTGAAGTCCGAGTGGTCAAGACAGAGCTTTGCACATCACCTCTTTAAGTTGTTCAAAGCTTTAGTTGCCTCTCGAGTCCATGAAAATGAATCCTCTTAGTTAGTGTTGTTAAAGGTGCCTTATTCTTCCATAGTGCCGAATAAACTTTTGGTAGTAACCTATCAAACCCAAAACTCAGTGTAAGATTCTTCAATGTTTTGGGAATCGCCACCCTTCTCGTGGTCTTAATCTTGTTATTAGGGTCTACTTCTACAATTCCTTCATGAGATACAATATGACCTAAATATTCTACTCTCCTTCAATTCCAAAGAAACATTTGGATGGTTTGGCATATAGTTGTTGCCTTTAGTAGTTGTATAATCTTGTCAACATGTCGCATGATCCTCCCAAGACTTGTTATAGATTAGTATATATCATCAAAAATACTAACACAATTTTCAAGGAAGGGCTTGGAAATGGAATTCATCAACCCTCTTTGGAATGGAAGTATCAGGGCGGGGCCAAAGGCAAATAAACCAAAAATTCATAATGGCCTTCATGAGTTCAAATGTTGTTTGGATATCTTTCTTCCTTCATTATAATCTGAGGATACCCTCAACGAAGATCCAACTTTGTGAAATGGATTGCTCCATGTAGTTCATCTAACAATTCATCATGACGGAATGGGGAAACTTATCTTTAATAGTGATCTTTGTTGAGCTCTCTATAAGTCGACACATACACCATGAGCCATCTTTCTTGAATACCATTACCACCCCAAGGCAGAGTAAGAACTTCTATTAGGGTCTACTAATCTCCACCTCTAATACATTTCTTCAACCATGCTTCAATTTCTACTCTTCTAGGCATATGGGTATCTCGTGTGTGGCCCGATGTTAGGAGGAACACCCTGTGAATTAGGCTAATATCATGATCATGATTTCAAGTGGGTGGAAGACCTTTGGGAATATCTTCAACACTTTTGAATGTCTATCAATGATCCTTTGGATATCTGGAGGAATAGATGGTTTAGATGTTTGAACATCTGAGAGTATAGCTGTGCAATAACACCTGATGGCCTTTTCAATAATTTTGTCATGCCAATAGAGCTATCACCTTACCGCTCTCAGAATAATTTTTAACTCAATTTCTTTTCTTCCTAACAAAAATTTCATGAAAATTTCTTTGAAATTAAAAGCCATCATTCCTAATGATTGTAACCATTGATTCCTAGTACAACACGCCACCACCCATGGGTGGTTAGGCAACTATTGGACTATTCATTTACATATTCCCCCATAGTAAGATTTGATCTCATTGCATTTTCCGAGTAATTGATAGTTCCTCCATCTACAATCATTACTTAAACTCAAAATAATATACAAAGCAATTGAGATCTCTCGCTAATTTATAGTGAATGAAATTATGAGTAATGCCGAATCAATGAGGACTATTAATTTTTCTTTTGATATATCCTTCCGGGATTTTAAGGGTTTGAGGAGTGTTAATTCCAGCCTAACGCATTGCCACGACATCGTGGGAGTCAACTCTTCAAATCAAATTGCTTCTACGCTTTCATATCTTGAGATGGTTCTAGCTCTTGCTCTGTTCTTCTTCCTCTTCACACCCTATGTAGAATAATTTATTCCAGCCTTACACTTATGTCCTCCTTTTTATTGTACTTGTTGTCACAATTAAAGCATAAACCTTTTGTTTTTCTTTTCCTCCAATTGTTGAGGTGTCAACCTTGTAGGCTGAGGTTTTAGAAGAAGGAGCATTATTCTTATAGATGTTGGGATTCATTCTTCTTAGTAGCCATACCATATTTTTACTTTCAACATTTCTTTGCCAATTCCTAAATGCATTCTCCAATGATTTGGGTTCCTAAAGACAAACTCTATGTTGAATGTTATTCTTAAAAGTTCCAGGAATACATCAATCAAGTGCTCATCTCAAATATTCACATCTTTATATTCAATCTTGGAAGTTCTCATGTGCCCAGAATCAACCCTTTGCTTGAGATTTATCAATTGGCTAAAGAAAGTATTGCCTCTGTATCCTTTCATAGTGTGCTATCATTTCTTCTAAGTGAAAATTGTCCAAGTGACGAGTGATTTGGTGAACAAAGCCATCGATACCATACAAATTGATTGGGTTCTAAATATAAAGAAGCAATTGCACTCTTTGTGTATGTAGTACATTATGTAGATCAAAGAATTGCTCCATCCAAGTATCCATGTGATAGGGTCCTTACATCAAACTTCCTCATATCGATCTAAGAACGGGTTGGTCTTCAACCCAAAGTTGGAGTTTTCTCTCCATTCTGATTCACCTTCCTTGTGTCCTCATCATGAATTTCATGGAGACAAGATTTCACTTTCTCGTGTGTCCTCTCTATTACTTAGATTTTTCACTTCCAAGATCCTCCTCCTTCTCTTTTAAACCATCCATCTTTGCCTCCAACTTAGCTTCCATCTCTTGTAGTTCATCTTTTGTTACTGTCTTCTTTTGTAAATCATTTATGTCCCTACGCATTTCTTCACCTTCATCAAGAGTCCAAGTAGGATTGTCTGGAGCCTTATTTGGTGTAGAAGTTCCCTTTTTTGGTGGCATGTTGGCCAAGTATCACTTTAAACCTTGATTTTGAGGTGGTTCTGCTAAACAATCTTCCTTTTATTGTATCTCCAAAATTTCGACCCTTCCGAGTATGAAATTTTCCTTTCTGTAGGTCTCTGATATTTCTTCTCTGCAATGCCACAGGGCTGATCAAAATTGGATGTGCCAAGTGGAATTTACGGTAACTTCCCCACAACTTGCTGATTTTTAACCTTTCCAGAAGATCTCACTTGTATAACGTGTCCCGCACAAAATAATTGCTATAAAATTCTGAAACTCATACTAGAAATAATACAGACTGTCCATCATCCAATGCAACCGGTCTCATTCAATTTGGATACTCTAGGAAGAAGTTATGATTGTTTTACCTAGAACACCTTCTTGAGACTAGTCAATAGGACTAGTCAGATACCCTATCTTCCACAAGGTGTACCTACAAATGTAAGATGATCCAGAAGCTGCAAGTTTTACCACGGATACCTTACCAATTTTTGTAAATAGCCTCCATAGTTTAGGGTCTGAAACGTTACAGAAAAAATTTTATAACGAAAATTCCGCAATGACTTAGTTCAGGATGATTCCAGAACCCTATCTTGCACAGGCTATATCTCCGAAAGCATAAGGCCTCAAGAGCTGAAATTTTAACCCAACGTACCTTGATCCGTCTACTAAATATCCTCCAAGCCGTTCCATCTGAAACGTTGTAGAAAAAAAGTTAAAAAAATTCCAAGGTGTCTCGGATGTAGCAGCGAAACCCCAAGACCTTGAGCTCTGATACGATATGTTAAGAACCAAATATCAATATAGCATAGAAAAAGCTCAGAATAAGTGTTCAACGCCTTGAAAAAGAGATAATTTCAGATAATAAGCCTCTTCGAGGGGGCAACCTTCTTATGCCCACATAAATATACAATTACAAGATGATTCAAAATGAAAATGTCTCCTTCATATATATATAAGAGACTAGGAGGTATAATTACAACTAATGGAATAAAGCTGACATAAATAAAATAATATTACTAATGTAATATGCCCCAATTAAGGGGTAATGAGCCACTATTTAGGGCTTAACAATAGATCCATCTTAACACTAGATCTATTAAGCGTTGAAAGGGGTCAAAAAACTTGGTGTGAACCTCAATGTGGTTCAATAGTATTTTAGGGTGTAAAAGCATTGAGGTTGACAATCAGAATTTTTTATCTCTCTCAAAATGTAATAGATCTGGTTTGAAATGAATTTATGGTAGTTTTTTAATCAAATGCTTCCAATCCACACAAGCAAGTCACAATTATTCTACATGAAATATACATTGGGTAAAAACATCTCAGCATGCTACAGAAGTCACCCTTTGGCTAAAAGGCCATGAGTGGAGGTGTATCTATTCCACGGTCCACCAAAGTCACCCAAGGCTTGCACCTAGTGCCACCTGCTATTCACAAGAAGTGACACAAACACAAGCACGAGCATGTCATTTGAAAGACTTGAACCCTGGTGGGGCAATAACAGCACCCCGCTTTCACCAACCCTGCAAGCCACCATTGACCTATGCTAATTCTCTTTGATCATGTCTGCTCATGTTTTAGGTCAGCTACATTTTTCTTTATTTGTTTGAGTGATAAACGGCTACACACAGAAAGTGTTGAAGATCTCCCCCCAACACGGACTGAAGGATGCACCTTGCTTATCTCAGCACAATAAATAAGAAATAAAATTTGAAATGGTTTTGAACTGCAGGGTTCAAAGGTAACCCCATGCTTGTCAGGCACCCACATTCTCACCATGGTTGGGGAGGAGGTCTGCACCGGCCACTTACAAACTTCTAATCATCACAGTCTATCCGCTTACAATTTTTCAGTGCATCTGTCCCAGTAAGTTGGTCCTTGTCATAATTTTATTATTCGATTTCATTGGACAAGTGCTGCCTGTGTTTAAGGATCTGTGTGACAGAATATCCTAAAATCACTGATAGCTTGACTGCACTAAGTTGTGGAATTTCCATTCTTTCAGTAAAATGACAGATTTGTGGTTCTCTTTAATTATATTTCCTAAGCAGACCGGTCGATAAATGGCTTTTTTATATCTCATCCCGCAGCGTTTTGGTGGTTGTCCATCTGTCCAATTAATAAGACGAATCTCACAAATTCGACAACAGTTTGAATCCCTCCCGTGACACAAGGAAGAGTTTCACAATGGATTCTATATGGGCTAAATGAAACCGTAGTGCATACAACTCCAATCACCCCAACCAAAAAATACAAAAATTAGAAAACATAATTTTTTTCAGGAAAGAAAACCCTTTTCTCTCCCGAAATGACAAAATCAGTGCAACCATGGAAATAAGGTTCAAATGCATTTACATCAATTTAGAGGATCAAAAATACAGAAAACGAATTAATGGTATGGAGGGAACAAGAAACAAAAACATACATCCATGCATACATACCTGCCCTAACCCCAGAAACCCCTGCCCTCTTAAGGCCCTTTTTCTTGATAATGAAGCTGGCACCAATGAAAAGGCTTGAAGACAAGGCAAGTACAAGCCCATTTATATTGTCAGAAGATATGGCCACTGGGATTAACGAAGACCCACCAGATGACTCTGCCATTTTCATACGATCCATTTTGCATTAAAAAAACCACTGTGGCCTTCTTCAGTCCAAAGCACAATGCATCCAAATGGGTTATTCCTTTTACAAATTAGCTGCTCGCTTCAACCAGAAACAGTCAATCCCTGTCGACAGCTAGAATACGAAATGTGCATATAAACTGTAGATCTTGTTGTAGAACGTGTAGCATTATCCCTCACAACAACTCCAAAAGCAATTTTCTAAACTGCCCGCTTGCACAGAATATGGCAGAAGAAGGAAGCCCACACACTTTGAATGCTCTGTAAATTCTCTGGATTTCCAACCTCACGGGATTTATGATCAATATGTAGATGAACCCGTGGAATTTTGCATCCTACTATTTCACTTGGAAACACAAAAAAAAGTGCCCAGTGGTAATTCAGGTCCGTCGAAGCGGCGAAGAAAGAAATAAGAAACACGTATAAAAGGGCTGTCTACACATGTTGTGTTTGGGGCGAACCAGCACCCATTAATTTTCACTATTCCATTCATTTACAGATCATAGGAGCCAATCAATAGGTCCAATTGTGTCAATCTCCGACATAGGATGGCTAAAATAGAACTTTCGAGGGTCCTCCCAAGTGAACCCAGGCCCGGAGGGGCAGGTGGTGTAATAAGAAATCAAGAGGGGAGAATTGTAAGTTTTTATAGTAATTATTGGGTAAAATAAGTTTTTATAAGGTGGAGGATGGAAAGTGACTTTTTTGTATTTTAATTATGTATACCTATCAATTAAAATTTTAATTTCAAAATATTTGTAAAGATTTTTTAATATCAAAATATTTGTAAAGGTTTTTTTAATTTGTGAATTTTTTATTGAAATTATGGAGATATAGGAAAGTTTTTTTTTTCAATACTTTTAACCATAGAAATAAAATTGTAACACAAATTATCTAATTCTTTATTTTTTTTTATCAAAGTTGGTTTTAGTGGATGGTTACAATCATTGTTATCTTCATCAAATAATTGAGAAGTTTTATTTGAGTTCATACACACCCTCGTGTTTAATATGGGTGGTGGGGTGTGAGGGTGGCATTTACTCATGGATATTGTAGTGAGGATGTGTATTGGATAGATAAGGGTGTGTGGTTGTGTGTGTAGATGAACTAATTTCAATGATACACACTCATTCATTTGGATTAGTTATGATATTTATGATTATTATTAACTTCATGAACCTTAGAACATTAGGGCACAAATACACACCCTTACACACAAAAATGTACACCCTTACCTTCCACCCTCCCAAGGGGTGAGGATGAGCATTTGTGCATGATACTGGGCTTGTGAGGGTGTGTTTTTGTTGGTGTGGTTCCACTAATTTAAGTAATGCATTCTCATTTGGATTAGTCAATGATGTAGATCCATCTTGACTTTGGATCTATTATACAATACAAGGGATCAAAAAGAAAGCAAGGTGCAAAATTGTACTACTTAAAAGAACCAGGTTGAGATGGATCTACGCTGGTTTATTTTATTATTAAATTATTTTGTATTATTGTGACGGGTTTTTAAATATATAAATTTAACTTTTATGGTTGAGTTTTTTCACTTTTACATTACAATCTCAACTTTTCTTTCATTTTAGATTGTTAGTAGTACATTATGTTACACATCTCATCTGTATTGGGCTCGAAAGTGTAGAAAGAGAAATTTTGTGATTACAATTAACTTTAAGTCTCCCTAAAAAATTATGTGTTTGAATCCTAATGTACAAATTCACAACCTTGCCCCTGGGAGGGTAGTTGGTGAGGGTTGAGAGTGTGTATTATGTGTGTGGATGGTGGGGGATGAGAGTGTGCATTTGTGTGGACCCTACACAAATGCACCCCCCCCCTCCCCCAACATGCACAAATGCACACCTTCACCCCCTAACCCCCCACCACCCACAAATGCACACTACAACCCCCTCCCCAACACACATCACCCAACATGCACAAATGCACAGTCTCACCTCCCAACACGCACAAATTTGCACCCTCACCCCCCTAACCCACACACAAATGCACACTCTCACCCCCCTTCCCACCCAGCCACACCCACCCAAAACACTTTGTGAATGGTGTGCACAATGAGAGTGTGCATTTGTGAGTGGTGTATGCAATGAGAGTGTGCATCTGTGAATAGTGTCAAGGGGGTGAAGTGGATGTACATTTGTTTGTGTTTGGGGGGTGAGGGGTGAGACTGTACATGTGGGGTGTGTGAGAGTGTCCATTTTTGTGTGTGGGGGGCATGTGAGAATGTACATTTTTACGTGTGTGGGGTGTGTGAGAGTGTGCATTTGTGAGTTATGTCAAGGGGGTGAGAGTGTGCATTTATGCATGTGCAAGACATGTGAGAGTGTGAATTTGTGCATGGATATTAGGGGTGACAATCTTGCCCCCGAACACCTACCCATGCTCACCCTCACCTCACCCACAACCCATGCACACTCTCACCTTCCCACAAATGCACATACTCGCCAACCACCACCCATTCAGAAATGTACACTCTCATCCACCACCACCCACCCTCCTAGGGAATGAGGGTGTGCATTTGTCCACTAGATTTCAAACACCTTATTTTTAAGGAGACTCTGAAGTTATTTTGTAAACACATCAAGCAATAACTAATCTAAATGAATATGCATTAGTTAAATTAGTGCAACCACAACATAAGCTACAACTTTCACTTAACATACATGGTCACTAATTTATGGCGCAACCAAGTTAATTAACTTAGACAAAAATTAAACATTACACATAATGTTGGTGCAATAATATTAGGTATTGATTCACCCCTTAATCTCATTAACTTAATCAAAAAGTACAAGAAGGCAAGATCAACCCGAAGTTTAGCATGATGACCAACTGGTTATTCAACCTATTTACGATCTCATGGCAAGGCATTTATAATCTAGCCAAGGGAATATGAAACACTTTGTTTCTCATTTTTTCATATTCTTTAAATTACATAATGTATACAAATCTTAGAAAGAGTAAGAGACAAAGAAAAGATGATCTAGAGTGACTCTTAGTCTTCCACACGTGTAGTTGAGTTGTTGATATCCATTAATGCTTTATGATGTTTCGTTGTTGCCTATCATCAACATCAATGTGCCATGTTGCATGACTAAGTTTTTTGCTAATGTGACTAAGCACTAATTTCATAAACTCTAGAATGATTAATCTATTGTTAATTTTGATAAATTTTGTCATTTTTAATAAATCTTAAAATTGTTGATTTTCATAATGTGGCATTTTTTTAAAGATCTCGAATAATGTAAATTTTCAAAAAGTAGGTATTTTTAATAGACTTTAAAAATTGTCGATTTTTATGATATTGGTGTTTTTTTTTAGTAAACTTCAAAAATCCAATTTTTATAAAGTAGACCATTTCTTTTTCACCATAACTATGGAAATTTATATTAATAAAAATTGTCATTGTGCCTACAACGAGATTACATCACAGTTATGTTTCAAAACTTTCGAACCAAAAACTATGCCAACTACATTCCCATAGCAGGGTATGTTTGTATTTTTATACAAAATTTCCCAATATTTATTGACAATATATATTCTGCCAAATATAAACCTACAATTCTAATAACCCTGAAAAACATGATACTTAATAGAAGGCATGATGACTAGTTGTTTCTTCCATGCCTATACTCAAAGGGTCAAAGTCTTAATTTATGATTTCTATGTCTTCGGTAAGCTAGTGCACCATTTCGTCTTCCTTTGGCCCCCCCCAAGGTTAAATTAATTGATAGCATTTTATTAGAAGCCTTGATTGATATCCCCTGCTCAAATCTAGGACTATATTTATGAGAACATTACTTTATGCTTCCAGGACAACTATATGTTGTTTTTGTTCCATAAGAGTCTTCATAATTGTTGTTATTTTAGATTTGACCCAGTGTTCATTTTCATGGACTTTTGAAGTGACTGTAAATATAGAAGTCCTTTGGCATTGGATATGCTCCTCATGGTTTCTATGAACTCTTCTAATTTCCTAAAGCTCTTTGTAATCCATCGGGTCCCAATTCTATCTAAATTCTATCCAAAATATATCAATTCAACAAACACTTGTATCTCCCAAAATATCAAAATGATATGATATTTAAAGTTTTCAAAATAATATCATATTCTTGTTGTTTGTCCTAAATGTATGAGGTGTCTAAATAATTATGTCATAACACAAATTAAAATAAGTGGCGGTATGTTGTCATAGGGGCAGACCCAGGGTTCAACGCTTCAACATCACACCAACAAAACCCTAACTACCGGCCCTTTCGACAACACCTGTGAAGCAGGCGAAGTCTCACCCAAGGTAGAGGCAGGGGGGGTTACAAAACTCAGGTGTCTATAACCAAGCTCGGACACAGATCTGTGATTACAATTACTTCGCATAGTACTTAAGAACAACATACATTAGTTTATCATCTTCATTCACATTGCAGAACAAACCCTAAGGATAGATTGGCACAGTAACAATGACCAAATACACATCGCACTTAGCATCATAAGTTAGATCTAGCACATTCAATATAAATAAACACTAAGCATTCATAGATCTATCTATCATACATGACAATCAATGCACTAAGTAGATCCACAACATAAACATCATAGCACAAAGCAACCCATGGACACATGATATATGTGGTTCACCCCAGTGTGGGGCTACATCCACCAACTGCTTCTTCTTCTCTATTAGGCTTCAATCTCTTACATTCGTCTGCTCCTATGCACTGAGCCACAGAGCCAAGCTTCGCATCGGACAGGTGATCTGCGCACTAAGCACTAGATCCACCTTCCCAAAATCAAGTCAAGGCACAGAGCCAACTCCTCTGCTAAGCACAGAGCCTTACATACATAGTCTATTGCACTAAGCAACCCAAAACTACTTGCACTTAAGCTTGCAAGCTATCGACTCTTACATCGCTTCTCTTCTCTCTACAATACATTCTTATACTTATTTATACTATTACAAAAAGGCCTAATCATGGGTAAACCCATGGGCCGACATCCCATAAACCCTAATGAATCCCTTGTTGGGTCCACAAATCAAGTGAGATCTCGCGATCTCAGCTCCGCATGGGTGCTCCATCTTTGACCAGCATGTCGAAGTCCAAAAAGGTGGTCAAAACTAGCCAATGTTTCCTCAAAACTTGGTCGAGGGCCAACAGGTCCCCAACACTCACATGTGACTCGTCCCGAGTCACTCAAATCTGGGCAGCACTGCTTCGAAGGCCTTGAGCTTAGCTCAAGATTCCTCGACTTGTTGCTTCGCCTAAGCCTCCTACTCAACAATCTCTTGGATCATCTGCTCTGTAACAGGCCCTTCCAGGTGTTGTTCCACTGCCACAACCACTTGGTTTAGTTGCAAACCTTGTCCTTCGGTCTCTCCAAACACCGTGCAGACTTCATCCTGCACCGGTTGTAGCCTATGTGTAACTTCCATTACTCTGCTCTAAATGGCAGTAATCTGTTGTTGGACTGCGTGTTGTTCCTGTGATCTCTTCATTCTCTTGACTGCAGTGAGTAACTTCATCTGCACATGTACTAACAGTGCTTGTTATTGCGCCTCATGTAGTTGTGCTTCCAGTTTCCTCAACTCTGGATCTTTTACGAGGCATTCATAACTCTGCACACTTATGTTGCTCAACTGCTTGCATTCTAAGGCGAGGGCTCTGATCCTTTCGATTGTGCTCTTGGCGGCTTCCTCCTTCTGGTCGTGCACTTCTTGCGAGGTGCTCGGTACTGCTTGAATTTCCAACTCCATTACCCTTGCTTGAAGTTGTTGGATGGCCTTAGCGAGCTTCATCACTTGAACCTCAACTGCCTCATGCTCCTCCTGTGCCAAAACTGGCACAGAGCGAAGTGCTTTGCTCACCGCTTTTTTGACTGCAGTCTGCTCTGCGAGCAGCTGGTCCTTTTCTCTTTGTATCTTCGCTTTATCCTCCTCGAGCATCGCCCGAAACTCATCCTTTTCATTTTCATAAGTGATTACACAGTACTGCGCAACTCGTAGTTGCTCTAAGGCTTCCTCTTTCTCCCTCTTCAAGACTTCTATAGCCTTCTCCTTCTCTTCTTGAATTTTCTGAATTCGAGCCTCTGTTGCATATGCTAATCTTCTCAATTGGGCAGGCTCATCCCCAATTCTGCAATCTTTGACGAGGAAGGCGCAGTAGGTACTGTGCGGGTAACTTGAATAGCTCGTTGTATCTCCTTTAGCTCCTTCTCGACCCTTACATATAGCTCTTCCTGCTTTGCTCCATATCTCTGCAAGAGATCTTCGGACACATCCTCCATCGCTCCGCGGACTAGACCAATATCATCCTCTGTGAGTATAGCCTTTAGCTGGGGATTACCAACATAGGTCTTCTTTCTTGTCAAGGGTTTCTGCAGAGAAACCTTCCTCTGCTTCGTTGTTTCTGTCTCGATAGGGGGGTCCTTCGGCGATGTAGCTTCGCCTTCTCCTTGCTTTTCTCCTTCTTCCCCTCCTACTTCTTGATTTACTTTGTCTCCTCCTCCTCCTGCAGGCGAGCCGGGTCCACTTTCTTCTGAGGCGTTGTCCTCCTCATCAGTCTCTATGTTTTGAACTTCCTCCTTTTTCTTTTTCTTCTTCGCACTTAACTGTTTTGCATGCTCGAACCGGGTGACCAAGGGGCTTCCTATGATATCAGGGTCGGAGAGTTCTGCATCATCAACCAGTGTAAGGAACTCCTCCAACCACTCCTTCGTGATCTATTCCATGTCTTCGTTGGTCAACTTATAGTAAGACTGTAACTCTTCCTTGCTCTCATCCATGTACGCAGTGATATAAATAAAATGTGGATCTGCGCGAAACTTAGCTAATGGTCTGTACTGGTGCAAGGTGCGCGGTGTCATGCGCGGAAATGACTCAATGGCAACCTTCAGTTGTTGATAGTAAGCATGGAACATTGTGTTCGACTGCCATTGCTTTGACATATTATTTGTATACCATAAGGTTGAAAACCTCGCGGCCAATGGCTCCGAAGGTTCAATCTCTGGGAAGGTGGTTCCTTCCGGCATTTTCCAAGCGACAAATGCAATCAACACAAGTAGCCAGCTAAAGTGGAACTCGTATCCCTGATCCTGTGCTCTGGGACAGTCTTTCTCAAGCTCGTTGACGAGGTAACTCACCCAATTCATTTGCATTCCCTCCACACATTTCCCTGCGAGGTCCACCACAAACCCAGTGACCTATGTGGGGCGATTCTTTCTTACAATCTTGTCATCTATGAGTTGGCAAGCGAGGCGCATTGCGCCATCCTGGATAGAGGCTACCTTGTAGCCTCGCTCTCCCTTCTCAACTTCACCGTATGCCTCCTTTATGCATTGTGCCAGGGAGAGATCTAAGGTCTTCCTTGGGTAGAACTGTTGAGGATCGGGTCCATGCATGCTCAATCATGTGATCAAGTGGATCAACGTCGGATTCACAGTAATCTGCATGTCAAGCCACATGTATCCACCATGATAGCATGACAAGAGGAGTTTAATGCAAGTGTTAATCTCCTAATGTCGGCCAAAATGAGGAATCTTCATTACGTTAAGTATCGTGGATTGCGCCAGCTCCTTTATCCATGCATGGGCGATGATGCGAGGCTTCTTCCTAGTGGTCTTTGTCAAATATTTATGAGGCGTGAGCATGGCGTAGTTCTTTCTGTCTCCAAGGTTGAAATCATTGTTCTTCAGTAGCAGGATCTATCCTAACTGACTACCCACTACGCGTATTCCCTTTAGAATGTACGCAGTGATCAATGTGTACTCGAAGTCCCGTGGGATGTTGTCGTAGTTAACTGTGCCAACCAAAGGCAGGATATAATCAGGTAAGATCGATAGGATCTGCTTCGCATTAGCCAGATCGTCGTGATGCTTACTTCGCTTCTCAGTCGCAGGGTTAGTATAGTCGAACTTCGTCTAATCGAAGGGGAAGCTTACAGTCCCCTAGTCGACAACGCTTGTATTCCTTCAGACATAGCTTTATCAGCCATAAACTTCTTCAGAACCTCTTCAACAGACTTCTCTAGTTCAATGTGTTCTGTCGACATTCTCATTGTTAACAAATAGATCAGGGTAGGTGAACGGATAGTGGGGTATGCAAATGGACAACGATGTCTGATAACATGGCTTAACACACAATCACTTCTCTTCTTGTCTCAGATAATCACGGGTAGCAAAAAGTGGTCCCGATGCAGTGTCAGACGGGTTAAATAAGCAAGCGTTGTAACAGATTCTTCCAACGGGCAGGAATGCTTCCATCAATGCGAATGGCACAGTCTCAACGTCCCAAACGCAGTTTATTAGCCCATAAATGTGTTTCCTAGTTGTTCTGGAGCGTCATTCTAACGGTCGAGGCGCCTCCAACAGTCATATAGCTTCGTCGAGGTGAAGTCCCATTCTGTGCGGTTCTGTTGTTCCGATGAGGTTCAGATCCTACAAACCTACCTACTGCGAAGTCTTCCATTTGTTCTTTGTAGCTTCCTGTAGTCTGTCCAATCCGGCTTTCTTCTTACTGAGCTTCCTTGCCTTCTTTCATGTGATCTGAATCTCTCTAACTGTTTCTAGATTCCTCTTTCCATTCTTATTCCTATCTTCTCCTTGCATAGTAACTCCATGTTGTTGATGTTCTCTCAAAGGGTTCAAAGTTAATATTCCTTCCCTTACCACTTCTTGGACCGATATACTTTCTTCTTGCATGGATAGGTCCTTCAAACCTTCTTGCGCTCTTTTAACTTCGACCGCTAATCATCTTGCCTTATGTTGCTTCGACTCAACTTCTCGTTCTTCTATCAATCGATCTATTTTTCTAGCTATGAAATTCCTTAGTTCTTGCTTTTTCTTTTCATTAGTTGCTTCCTCTACTTTCCTTCTGATCTGATCTTTCTCAATCCAAGTCTTACCTAGAAAAAGGGGAAAAGGGGCGTTGTTCGCAACAAACTTAATGACTTCAAATTCCTCTTCAGTCGATGTTCCATGGATGATAATAGGTACATTAGTAATTCTTCGACATAAGGTTATCATCTTTCCTTTGAATAAACCTATTGTTCCCAATGAAGATATTATAGTAGGCTTTCCCAAAATTTCCCAAGTGCTTTATGTCATAATGTTCACTTGTGTTTCTTCATCCAAGACACAGTCTATGTCGAAGTCTCCTATTCTTGTATCTATGCGTTGTTTCTCTTTCATGATCTCTAGTAAACTTACATCTTTGTAATCATTCATCGTTTCTTTCAATTGTTCTAATGTAGTCTGAACTTTCTCTGATTCTTTCCCTTGATGATTCTTTAACATGCTCTTATTTTCTTGATTTCCTTCATAGTTCTCTTGTCTCGTGCTCATTTGTTCTACTTGAGCATTCATTCTTAGACAATCCTCAACTTCATGACCAACAACTTTACAACAAAGACAAATAGGACCTATACCAGGGCATTCCTTAGCAAGATGTCCCGATCTTCTGCAGTTATAACATAGTGTCAATCCTCTCTTTCTCGTGTAAGTTACCCAACTTCTCCTGTACTGCACACTAGGATCATAGTGTTGGACCTACAATTTGCAAAAATTCTTTCTAAGTTCCTGCATCCAATTATTAGTCCAAAAATTATTTCTATGCATAGGAATAACATATCTTTCTTTATTTCTATCAAATTTATTCAGATCAACTCTTTCTTCTAACTGTACCCTAGCTTTTAGACTAGGACAAAATCTATCAAACATACCTTGATTAATGCTTTTCGAAACAAAACGTTTTACTTATCTTACTCTTATCAAAGTACAAAGCTTTACCTCTTTCAAGATCTTACCTCAGATCAGGTTTCTTTCTTAGCACAGAGCTTCACAAGTCAAGTAGAGTATTGCGCACTACAACAACAAATCTACGCACAAAGCTTTTCTTTACTTCAGTTCCCAACAATCATAGTTTCAGGTCCCGACAACGGAACCATTTGTTGGCACAGGGGCAGACCCAAGGTTCAACGCTTCAACAACGCACCAACAAAACCCTAACTACCAGCCCTTTCGGTAACACCTGTAAAGCAGGCGAAGTCTCACCCGAGGTAGAGGCAGGGGGGAGATTACAGGACTCATGTGTATGTAACCAAGCTAGGACACAGATATGTGATTACAATTACTTCGCAGAGTACTTAAGAACAACATACATTAGTTTATCATCTTCATTCACATCGCAGAACAAACCCTAAGGATAGATCTGCACAGTAACAATGACCAAATACACACTGCACTTAGCATCATAAGTTAGATCTAGCATGTTCAACATAAATAAGCACTAAGCATTCATAAATCTATCTATCATACATGACAATAAATGCACTAAGTAGATCCACAACATAAACATCATAGCACAAAGCAACCTATAAACACATGATATACGTGGTTCACCCCAATGTGGGGCTACATTCACCAACTGCTTCTTCTTCTCTATTAGGCTTCAATCTCTTACATTCGTCTGCTCTTGTGCACTGAGCCACAGAGCCAAGCTTCGCACCAGACAGGTGATCTGCGCACTAAGCACTAGATCCACGTTCACAAAATCAGGTCAAGGCACAGATCCAACTCCTCTACTAAGCACAGAGCCTTACATACATAGTCTGTTGCACTAAGCAAGCCAAAACTACTTGCACTTAGCCTTGCAAGCTATCGACTCTTACATCGCTTCTCTTCTCTCTACAATACATTCTTATACTTATCTATACTTTTACAAAAAGGCCTAATCATGGGTAAACCCATGGGCTGACATCCCATAAACCCTAATGAACCCCTTGGTGGGTCCACAAATCAAGTGAAATCCCGCGATCTCAGCTCTGCATGGGCGCTCCATCTTCAACCAACCTGTCGAAGTCCAAAAAGGTGGTCAAACCTGACCAATGTTTCCTCAAAACTTGGTCGAGGGCCAACATGGTATTTCTTTTTTAATAGCTCATCTCTTTCCTTTCTTCCTTCTCACATGTTTGGCCTAAGATTGAGAAGGTCTTCATAATAAGAATTTTTCTCATCCAACTTTACTATTTCGGGGTGCATGTCACTTAAGGTAATATTTCTTTGCAACTATCATCTTTTGTTGATTGTTTTTTGGAATGTATAGAGGAGGATTGAGATGCTTCTAAGCTAGGAGAGGTAGCAGGCTTATTTTCCTTGTCAATGTGGGGGTCATTGGGAGGCATTTTGTAATTCTAGGAGGTGAATGGGCCATGGAGGATGCAATAAGTGGTATTGGATGCAGAGGAGGTGGAGGAGGAAGAGGATTATTGGGCCATTGAGCAATACCAAGGGGAGGATTTATAGGGTTGTTGTTCCAACCATCATTGACTAATTGGACATGGGGCATATGAAAATATGCAATGTTTGGATGTGGCTGCAGAGAGGCACTAGTAGGAGTTGGAGGTTGAGGCAATGTTGACTACCCACCAAAGTTCATATAGTCGGTTTGTACTAGCTGATTAAATTCTTCTGAATCAACGTCAAAGTGTATGTTAAACCTCATTCTCTTGTGTCTCCCTTGTTTCCAAAATACATTTATCAATATTCTGCTTTTGCATCTATTTACTCTATTTCCACCTTTGTTACTCCCTCGACTAAGAAAGCTCATATAATTCCCATCATCATTCCAATTAGTGCTAAATTCATTAAGTAAAGTACAGGGCACAACATAGTAAACATCTATTAAAACTTTGTTAAATATGATTTAGTTATGGCTTTGAGAATAGCACAAGTATTCGAGCATAAAAGGGAGAAATGAGGAATAATGTAATACACGAAAGAAAATCCATAATTCAACAGACACCCTTCTTTTCGTTTCAACTTTCAAAATTTGCACTGTATATTTCTTGTAAAATTCTCTGTATATGAACGATCTACATCTATTTTGAACAAGGGAAGGTACATAAATGAAAATATAGATGTCATGGATAAATGATAAGGGATGTATTTTGCATAAAGTGGTACAAAGAGAATTGATGAAAATTCATGTTCAATATTTACAGACAATCAATGTTTATGTACATATCCTCAAGACTTGTACATTTTTTTCATTACAGAGCCAATAATCAACATATAAATCTTTTGAGAAATTTTCCAAACAATTTCTCAAATCAATCATTGTATTCTCATATTGTTATCTTCACCATATATCACATACCAAAAACTATATATAAACAAAGTTTACATCAACACAATTACCATGTTCATACATCATCAAGAGACCTCAAAGTAACATGAAAACCATATATACAACTTTGCAATAGTGACAACAAATTTTTAATAGTTCCTCTTTAAAAGCTTCTTCTCAACAAATCTTTTTAATTACATAAACAGGGGAGAAAGAACATGGGATTGCAATGAAATATGACTGGGATAATAGAGGAATAATGTATGAAAAATAATAAAAACATTGAGGGAAAATTTGCAAAGTTTATGTAATTAAAACCAACTAAAACTTTAACTTGGCTAACATGCATTTTAATATTGTTTCCATTGCCAAACCACTTATTATTTGACTGGTGACAACTCAAACACCACATCATACTTGAACATCAAATGCTGCATGAACAACAAATCGACAATTGTCTTACAAACTCACCCAATATTAATTTATTTAGTAAACCCAGTTCATGAAATCATGACCATTCAGACTTGTGGTATTATAATAGGGTGAAGGTTGGGTATATGAGTTAATGTATAAACAAGACAAATCAATGAGTTTATTATCATATCCAAAGAGAAAATAGATGGCATTCGGCCAAAATCTTTTGACTGAGAGGAGGATTAATGTTGAGCACGCAATGTGTTTTCCCTAGTAAATCCAAAACAAAAATGATTCCTATTACTCTGACAAGTAAACCATGAGTTCGAACAGAGTTAGAAATTGTATGTGAGATCCAAAATGGACACAGTTTGTAACGACGACAGTCATAGTTGAGACAACATGAGGTCAACAAATTCATTCATTCCAGCAAGAACCCTTTAAACAGGAAATAAGACAAATGTTGGGCACATAATATACTCTTTACAACAGTGAACAAACAACTAACAAGTTTGGGTTTGAACCTAGGTCAAACTCCACATGTGTTAACAATAATAGAGATGGGTTCAACCCATTTTCCTCGTAACCCCATTTCTCTAAAAACATATTCCAAGAATACACAAGATAAAAAACTGGTAATATGAACTCGGGAACAGTAGCGTGTACAGAAGAGGATAAAAAACCATAATCATTTTTGCAAGTGAAACCCATGAATTGCATTCTACAATAAACAAATATTTCAACAATTTCTCTTTTTATGAGCGAAAGATGGGGAGAGAAAGACTTCCACACTTGTTACCAACTTACTAGAGCCAACCCCAATTCATTTAGTAAGAAAATCACTTACAAATGATGCTTAGAAGTTGGCGAGTACTTACCTTGTCCAATGGTTGATTTTATACCAGTTATCGGGGTCGAGACGGTTGCAAAAATAAACAGGAGGGTCGGTTTCTCAAGCTGAGTTGCAACTCCCTCTTCACAGCCAAAAATCAAAATGAAATGACAAGAACCATAACCCAACAAAGGTGGTAAAGCGTGGGTCTGTCAACATTAATGCCCACGTCCTCTCAACTTGAATGTATGGCCAACTCATCATCCATACATTGATATTCCAACCATATCAACTTTTCAAACTATGTCATATTCATAATCTAATGAATTTTAACTTATATCCATTGTATATCAAATGTTATGACAAACCATATGGTATCGACCATCATACCTTAAATCAAATCAATTATTGATACCAACATGTAACATGTGTTGATTAATCACAATGTCGAACCAATAAATAAAACTTTTGAAACCAAATATGCCTCATACTTTTGCCATGTATTAAACATATCAACCACTTATTCCATAGCAGTGCACATATCCACATGAATATTGCCAAGTGAACCTTATTTTGTATCCATATTAAATGCAATAACATGTGTATGTTATGTTTAATCCCAAAATCAAAACCCATATAACTCCTTAAAATATTTATGCCACTTGAAACTTCAAGCTCAATATCCCTTGAGTGCCATGGTAAGTATGTGCATCGAAATTTTAAACTTTAAATTCATTAGGCATATAATCATGTAGAAAAATAGAGGACCATAACCTCTTGCAAATGAGTAAATTCGAGGATATCATGTTCATTGTTGTCATAATGCTAAGACGAGAACAAGGTATATTTGCAACTTATCAGATGTTATTTCGATCATAGTTTGATGCCTCTTAAAATTACCATACAACACACTTGCTTGCAATGCAAACAAGTATTTCGTATAAGCCTTTAATCCATATGTATCCATTTAAGACCATTCATTATTTTGAGCATATTCACTCATAAAATATCATAGGATGCTAGGAATTATTAAACCACTAATTTCAAGTGCCATATTTAAAATGATGCCTCAACTGAAACTAATGTCATGCCAAAATGTTGAAAGAAATGTGATGCTAGGAATTAATCATTCCATTGTTTTCTCATGGGAGACCCCACCTATTGTAGTACTTAATATATATATATATAAGGGTCCACGGCGAGGATTTCCCTGGCCGCAGACCCAAAGTTTTGTTTTCTTCTTCTGAAGCTCGCGCGTGGTGCCTGATCTATCTTTGTTCTTGGCGACAGTCTGACGTTCGCCTTCACTATCGAATCCTCCTTCTTCTCGTTGTTTTTTCCTTGCTGCGATGTCCTTCTCCGTGTCTATTTACTCTGCGGGGAGTTCTTGATCTATGGATTATGCGGATCGAGCTCTCTTCTTCGGATGAGACAAATTCTATGATGGTGGGCGTGGCTCGTAATGCCCAGATCGTACTTTACTTGCCCAGATCGGGTTTTCTTTTGGGTGGAGGTGCCTTTTGGGATTGTTTTTTTGGGGTTATTTATGTGGGGGGACTTCTTAACCCGGATTTTCCAGCCTATTTGGGGTTTCTTCCTAGTTTATGTATTTATATTTTCTTTATGGCTTACCAACCAACTTTTGTGTCCCTTTGGGAACTTTCTATCCAAGATTGGGTCGTTCTTAAGGCACCAACATAATGTAATTTGGTTATCTTCGAATGAATAGAATTAAGCATTTTCCGTGGAAAATAAAATTATATATATATATATATATATATATATATATATATATATATATATA
>SNQJ01S0001019.1:551889-578469 GCA_010110895.2 Picea sitchensis | reverse complement strand
CCAGATGGAAGAAGCCTCCCAATGCCAATCTTTTCCTTATTCCCTCATGCAGGATATGTCCAAGCTGGCACATGGGCCAAGGATCCAGGCCTAGATGCACTAGGCATCCATTACCCACTCTCCACACCAATCCCAACCCCACTAGATCAAAATCCTTAATTAGAGCTTCCCAAATAATAGAAGCCCCCGCTGAAGACTTGTTTAAGGATAGAGCCCAGTCTAGAATTGAAAGTGGAGCAATATACTTCTGGTGGAGTACCTGGGTCCAGAGACTAGAAGTCTTTATCAGTCGCTAGGAGCATTTTTCGCAAGATATTTAGAGAAGAAGAATATATTCTTCAATCCCCAGCCACCAAGGGCCTTTGGATTTGCAATCCAATCCCACCTTACCCAGGGTGGAACGTTTTTGTCCTTATTGCCCTGCCATAGATATGTAAAGCATAATTTCCTCATCTTCTCTAGTGTGCCTTTGGGTATCCAGGCTAAACACATCCAGTAAACCAGAATAGCTTCTAATACCGATTTTACCAGGACTAGCCGCCCAGCCCTTGAAAGCCATCAATGGCTCCAACATTTAAGTTGTTTCTCCAATTTTGCCAAAAGCCACCGCCAGTCGATCTTCCTATAATCATCTGGTTTTAATAGAAACCCAAGGTATTTCAACCCTTCATCTAGATCAAAGACTTGAAAGGGGAGTCTCTCCATAATGTAATGTGTTTCCTCTTCATCCAACGAAGAGAATGTGATACTTGATTTTTGTGCGTTGATTTCCATGCCAGTGGCTTGTTTGAAGAGTAGTAGACCATCGCACAGTTTTCCAATATCCCGTCTCAAGCCATCACATAAAATTAAAATATCATCCAGAAAGAGTAAGTGAGATATGTATAATCCCTGAGAGATTTTGATGCCTCTGAAACTTCCAACTGATTTGGCTTCGATCAAGTAACGACTAAGACACTTTGCCACCAGTAGAAAGAGAAGTGGAGATAGGGGACAACCCTGTCTAATCCCTCTTTCCGCCTTGAAAAAAGGGGTGGCTGAGCCATTGATTAGCAGAGAAAAGGATACTGAGGATAAACATGCCATAATCCAATTTGTAAAAGCTACTCCAAATCCAAGATGTATTAACAACATGCGAATATAAAGCCAGTTCACCCTGTCGAAAGCCTTTGAGAGATCAATTTTTATGGTTGCACCTTTGAGTTTTTTTATTTTCATGCTGTGTAGACCTTCCCGTGCCACCCCTATGGCTTCATGAATCTGTCTGTCTCTTATAAATCCAAACTATTCCCCGAAGATGTGCCGCGAGAGAATATATTTTAAACGAAGGCTGATGACTTTTGAGATGATCTTGTAGATGCAGTTGCAGAGAGAGATCGGACAAAAATCATCAAAAGTAGTTGGATTATCAGACTTGGGGATTAAAGCAATGAAGGTGGCATTTAATGGTTCATGAATATGCCCATTTTTCCTGGATTTCTCCACTACTTTTAGAATATCGTTACCCAACAAATAAAAAAAACTCCAAAAGAATTCAATTGGCCATCCATCCAGACCTGGACTCTTCCCTTTCTCGAAGGTTTTCATGACAGCTAGTAATTCTTGTTCAGTGACCAGAGTCATTAAAGACTCCCTCTCCTCTTCCTCCACAAATTGTGGGAAGAATATGGATGCTTTCACTATTTCCCGGATTGAGGAGCCCAACTGTGCCTTGAACAGATCTTTAAAGTGATAAATCCCTAAAGTTGAGAGCCCTTTGAAGGTGTTGACCAGTTGACCATCTCTCTGAGTGAGACTCCAAGTGGTATTATTCAGTTTTCTGCCTTTGGCAAAAGTATGGAAGAATTTTGTGTTCTCATCCCCACAAGCGAGCCAAATAGCCCAGCTTTTTAGATGCCATAAATCTTCCTTGTCAGCCATAATAGTTCTCTGTCGAAGTTCCAGTTGAGCAAGCTCTTCCCTAGCTTCCCTGGAGCTGAAGCCAATATCAGGGTCAGCCTGCGAGTCCAAGATCTTTTTTTCAAGAGAGAGAAGCTCATGATCTTCTTTTACTCTTTTCTCATGCACCCATGAGATGGTAGCCTGTTTAACTTTCTTTAGATTTTCCAAAAAAAGAATTTTTGCATGTGAGTTGTGTAGTGGTCCAATGGGATTCCACATATTGTGGACTAAGGCCTGATATTCAAGATCCTTTAACCATCCTTCAAAGAATTTTAAGGGGTTGGGTGTACGGCATGCCCTGCCACTTAATTCCAAAACAATCGGGTTGTGATCCGATTCTCCACCACTGGCGACCTATTGATGAGCGAGGCCTAAGGAGTCCACCAGATCCTCCGTCAATAAGAATCGATCCAAGCRTTTTGCGACTCTAGCATCACCAGTCCTCACATTCCTCCAAGTTGGTTGTAGTTTGACTAGATACAGATCCAACAATCTGTTAGTATCAAGATAGTGTGTGAAATAGTCAATCAAGGGGTCCAGAGTTGAACGGGGACCCCAGACCTCCACCACTACCAAGGAAAAATTTAGGTCCCCACCCATAACAACCATGACTAAGAAAGCCAAGGGCACAAGGCCAGAGAATCCCAGTATCGTTTCCGCTCAACATAGGGAGTATAAATATTAATGAGCACCAGGGCACGCCCTAGCTCCTTAGAGAATAAAATGAGACCAATTCCTGAGTTGAAGCCCCAAACACTATCACATCTACCGCTCTTGAGTCTCCAACCCGTGGCAAGACCCCCAGAGCGTCCTTTTGCATCAACCGCCACAAATGACCAACCAGGAAGAAGTGCTTCCAAAGAATGTACCACTAACTCACTGACTCCCATGGTTTCTTGAAGAAATATTATGTCCAGTTTGTTTACAGAGACAAGTATTTTCAGAGACTATTTTTTAGCTGGGCTCGCCAAACCCCTGCAGTTGAAGGAGAGAATTTTCATGAGGTAACCAACTCCTGGGGTTGCTTTTCTCTAAGCGCCCATTCAATGGAGGATTGCCTGCTCGAAGCCACATCGAGTTTGGCTCAGTCTTGAGCCAGTAGAAAGTGTGAGCGTCTGCCCCACCTCCGCAAAGAAGACAAAGCCCGAGGAAGAGACCCCAAGCCAGACCCAAGTGGATCTTCCACATCGCATCCACTCAGAGTCTTAGTGAAAACAACCCTATTGCATAGGGTATAACAGATCCTGGACCCCTCAGGAGACTGGGAACTGGAAGATGACTGAACAACAGAAAGAGAGGGAGTCCCACTAAGAGATCTAGGAGGGGAGGGAAGGGGAGAATCAGTCTCCGAAGGTAAGGATACAAAGGTGGAAGAAGAGCCCCCAAAGAAAACAGTCACAGGGATCACCAACACCAAGGGTTCCTTGAATGAATAGAAAACACTTGACACTTGACCCGAAGTAACCACAGGTGTACTAATCGGAGAAGGAAAATGAGCCCCAGGGGGAGAGAGGGAACAAAAGGTCGACAGAGGCCGGGGGAACAAGTAGGGAGAAGGAAAACCCAACAAAGGAGGGAAGTCTATTCCCAGATTTCCCAAAGGAAGAGTCAAATAAAAAACATTAGAAGCAGCCAAAGGCGAAGAGAACTATTGCTTACCCGTCACCAGTAGAGATCTTGGACAAGCATGCTGAGAAGACTTAAGAACCTTTGTGGGTGTCGGGTCTCTGTCCATCGAAGGACCCGTTGGGGAAGATGGTTGATGCCATCTGACCCTATCAGAATCCCTAACCTGAGAGTTTCTCGCCTGTGTGCCTCCAGTGACCCCAAGGTCCGAAGCCGCTCTGTCCAGCCCAGTGTCGGTTCCATCTTCCAAGGTGCCCTTAAACTTACCCTTAAATGGAAGTTTGTAGTCCACCACACCATGCCCATAAGCAAGGCATCTATGGCACCTTAAGGGGATACCTTTATAGTCCAGAGGTTTTAGAAAAGTACCAGAGGCTGTCTTAATTTTCAGCTCCTTTAAAAGACTCTGCCGAAGGTCCAACCGCACCAAGATCCTGACGACTGACATAAAACCCCTATCTTCAAAAGAGTAATCGGCCTCCAAGAAGTCATCGAGTCTATTACCAATGGTCGAGAAGCACTCAGAGTTCCAATATTGCATAGGTAGACCCGGTAAACGTACCCAAACCAGAACTACATCAACTCTTTCCCTTTTGGCATAAAAAATTGGGGTCCATCACTTGAGTACAATAGGGGTGCCATCCATTGTCCAAATTTTAAAAAGAACCCAGTACACATCAGAAGAGGCCTTGAAGACAAAAGAGAAACAATCCCTGGCTAGCAATCGAATACTGGGAAAGGATGTAAGTTTTGTGCCCTAGGATTTATCCACCCAAGAGCAAAGAAAGGTAGATCCCAACCTTTTGCCTCTTGCACGCCCTACTACGGCGAGTTCGGAGAACTCGACCACACTATCCATAGTTATGTCCTCTCCAAAAACCAAACAGTTAGGATCGGATCGGTCCCGAGCACACTGAGAATTCCCGTGAGCCAGGCACTTTGAACCTCCAAGATCCTTCTAGCGTTCTCATCCTCCCCTCTTCACAAAAATTTGGGATCCAAAACCTGGAGGAGTATCAATCAGGCCAGAAGCCTTACCTGGGGAAGGAGCCCTCCTGAAGAAAGCACCAACTATCGCCGCAAGTTTCGGGAAAGTTCCTTGATCGTTGATGAGCTCCGAGGGTGAGAAATGGGCTCCAGAGTCATCCACCACCAAATATTTTTGTGGTGAGGCCCAACAACCCGCATTAAATATAGCCCCGGGCTTGTATCCTATGCACTTAATTAAACCCTCTGACAGACCTGGAAGAGGTTCCATCCCAGCATCAAGACCCACCAAAGTAGTCGTCGATGGTCCAAATGTCAGCCCACTCGAAAAAGACAAGGCAAGCGAGGTGGGTTTCCCCAGGAAAACGCCAGATGTCAGAGGTAATTTCAAAACCTCCGGGTTCATCTCCTCTAATCCCAATGAATTAGTGATAGAGATGTCTGTCGCCCCAAACTCTGGTCCACCCACCATAACGCCCGAATCCACCGCCCTGACCGGATCCATTCCGAGCCAGTCAAAACCAAAAGCTTCACGGAAACCCTACCCTCCAAGCTTAAACCAGACCAAGCCCCAAAAAAGACTAGGTCCTGTCTCGTACGTCTTGGCCGATAAACTCCACCCGCTCCTGCTCCTGGCCAAGAGGGCCTAGACACCGACCTCCATCCCTGTCGCCGACCGCCAGGCCCGACCTCCATAGCTGCCCGAACTCCTATCTAGCCTCCATCTATTCAAAACCCCCAAAAAATCACAGGTTCATCCCACTCTGCTCATACACCTGTTCATGCAGAAGCGATAATAACACATACAAATTTACAGATGATTTACATTCTGCTATCACCCACATAATGTAGAAACAACAGTAAAAGCGTGCATGCTTGTTTTTTTTTTATTATATATATTTTCTAATTTAGTAACCATTCAACATTATATACGATGTCTACAAGTGTGATTTATGTTGTATATCTACAATTAATTATTAATGACATATAAGTGTGTAATTGCAATTATTTATGAGATATATTTGTGTAACCTTATAAAAATTTGTGATTAGTAATAATTGTAAATTAAAAGCCTTCATTCAAAAATGAAATTGTAAATTATTAATACATGTATTGTTGAAAATGTTGTGATAAATATTTTTAACTATATAATATGGTGAATAAAGAATTTTATTATGAGTTTTATATAGAAGAAAATTAAATGGAGCATAAGGGGTTAGTTCAATATGTTGTTGCTAATGTTGTTGGGAATTTGGTTAAATATATGCTAATAGGTGCCTAGTTGAAATCCCCTAGATTAGGATTACTAGTCTACACCAACAAGCTTATTAGGGATACCATTTATGAATGTGGGGAAATGTCCCTTGGGTTTCCCTACGAGGTCTTCCTTGGAAGTAAAACAAATTTAAAAAATAAGAGAAAAAATAAGAAAAACAAATGGAATGCAAAAGTGAATAATGATATTTTTACAAAAAAATATCTAATAATTGATATAGAACTTACATATGGAAGGATGGGAGCATGAACTCCATGCATGGGTTTCAAGGCTCCCATCAATGTTGTATATAACTTAAATAACATTCAATAATCTAGTAGCACCATTTTTTCTCTTATCATTTTTTTTTGGTGTAATTATGGACAATTATACTTTGCATGCCTCAAACATTGATTTTCATATGATTTTGGACTAATATCTTGATTAAAAACCCTCAAAGAAAACAAAATAGATCTTCATACAAAACATCATGGTTCTACATGCCCGGGTAGATAGAATGGAGGAGTGTCATGGAGGAAGACTCGCTAGGTTGGGGGAAGCAATGGAATAATTACAATGCCAAATTAATGAACTAAGGGAGATACGATTTGGGTGTCTATTTAAGGCCATCTCATAAACAATCCCGATACTAGTATTTTTAGGCCCTTAATTTCTAGTGCATTATTCATGGATTTCCCATACATTTTTTTAGGGTGTTGTACCCAATGATCTGAACTCCAACTTCATCTACTTTTTTTTTTCCAACATGCTAAAGAAAACCCAAAATTGAGCATGAAGCAAAAAGTTACGATCTCAACAAGGATCCATTTTTTTTTATGGCTAGTATTCATTCAACTTACCATCCCCTCTTGGCCCGCCCCAATGTCATGCTAGGGTTAGGGTTCTTGCATTTTAGGTTTTTTTCCTCGCAAGGTTTTGGAATTATTGTAAAATGAAGTTTTAATGTCTTCTTATGGTTTTTTTTTACAAATGAGCTTAACAACCACTTCTCTTCTTAGAGAGAAGCTACCATTTCTATGGACACTATGTATTGCTATGTACATTACAATGTTTTCCGCCATTTTATTCATTATTACAATTTGGTTTTCATTGTAATACTTTGTTCTTAATATTGTATCTTGTGTTCTCTCTGCCATATTGTGTGTTATTTCATTTCGTTCTAAATCCAGTTTAGGTTAGTGGTATCAAAATGATTCACTCTCTATGGTCTTTTCATGTGTGTCCACCACAAAGTCAAGGTACCGGGAGATGGGCCTCAGGCTCACTAAGTTAGGTGAAGATCTCTCACCAACCCAAGTGGCCTCCCATAGCAAACAAACTAAAGAAATATGATGGAGTAGCAGACTGTATCAAATTGTTCCTCCTGGAAACCCTCGAGCAATAGAGAAATGAGATGATAGATCATTTTGAACAAATCCCAATAAAGGGAGTCACATTCAATAAGAATTTGTTTCAAAGGAATGAAATCCTTTGAGGTACAAGCTGGTTTTTCTATTCCTATGTTTGAAGGGAAGATATATGCATAACCTTTGACAAGATGGTTAAATATACTAGAGGGTAATTTCTTTATTCATAACTTTTCCAACCATGAGAAGAATACCTTTGTACCCCTTCCCCATGTCAAAGATTGGTGGGTTACTTATTGTGTGCAAAATGTTGAAGATGATTCTAAAACATATGCAACAAAAACCACTTAAGGGGATTTTATCAATGTCCTCGAGGAAGAGTATATACCTATAGAAAATTATGAAGACTAGTACACGAGATGGTTAGTTTTGCACCGAAGGCTAGTTAACAATGTATTTCATTGTTGACAATGAAAACCAAAAGAACTTGATCTAAATAGGGGTCATTGAGAACAAGAATTTTCCAATGACGTTGCATCCCCAACCATACACCATCGGTTGAATAAGCTAGGGACTAGCCATTCCTGTTAGTTAGCAATGTCACTTGCAATATGGAAATAAGCCCCACTACAACCATAAGCCGACTTTTTGGCGTAAAAGTCAATGCAGATAAGTCAAAGAAAAAAATTGCTTGAAATTTAGGTCGAAAAGAACCTTGACTATTATTTTCGATATCAATTTCAACCTATTGACCTGGATAGGGAGGACAAATGGGTAGAAATGTTGAAAAGTTTCAATAATTTCATATTGAAATATTGGGAGACATTTAGGTCGAAATAGAGGATTCTAATTTAGTCAACAATTAGGTGGGAAAACAAGTCAAAATCTGGGTGGATAAATAAGTAAAAAAATTATTAATAAGTAAAAAAATTATTAATTTGTGGTTGAAAATTGTAGCATAATTTTATTGATGTGATTGACATTGGCATCAAAAAATCACTGGGAGATATTGGTTGACATTATTATTTAAGAAAAAACAAAAAAATTCTTATTCCTCAATTCAGGTAAGATCCTGATCCTCATCATGGGTTAGATATTGATCTTGAGATTAGGTCCCAGTCATGAGCTTAGGGCCTAGTCCTAAGCTTGTGTCTTGGTCCTTAGCTTGGGTCCTGGTCCTAAACTCCGTTTAAGTAAAAAAGGCGCCAGTGCAAAGCTCGGGCACTAAAGTCCAAGTTCTGGTCTTTGTCTTGAGTCTAGCTAAGGTTGAGGTCTCGAGCACTTGTTAGACAAGCAAGGAACATAATCATGAGCTCTATAGCTAATCACTTGTTAGACAAGCAAGGAACATAATCATGAGCTCTATAGCTAATCAATGAAAAAAAATCACTTAGAAAATAAAATCATCAACTTGCATATTACACAGAATAAAATCATTATTGTGAAAGGAAAACATTAAACATTATACACAAATAGAAACAAACTCCACATCATGCATAATATAATAGTACATGAAGTATATCAATGCCAATAATTATATACAACTCTTAGTAATACACAAGTCTCTGTAATGTGAGTCGTCTCAGTAAGCAATCTCAATAATGTCTCAAACAATGTCATCGCTAGTAAAATAAGACAATATAACTCGGCTTATCCCCACGATCGTGAACATAAACAAGAATAAGCTAAAAAATAGTCTAATGGTGTGGGATGTACATGTATGTGATATGGATGTACCCGCATAAAAAAAGGGGTAGTTAGGCACTGTTTTGAAAATTGAAGGCTTCATAAATTAATTTATTATTTTATTAGCATATGTACTTGTTTATACATGTTGGTTCACACCCATATGATCTCATCACTATTCCATTTTATGAAGCGGCCCTCTACGTGCTCAATCGTTTTATCCTCCTTATGTGAAGCAACCGATTACACACTTGGGACAATGTATTCGAGGACTTTTACTTTATAAAATCCCTCTCTAATTGGGTTATTGTACCATGTTGTGTTTGGATTCTCACTCACAACCTCAACCTCAACAATATGAATAGCCTTTCCAAACAAAGTGATTATGCATCTCATCCCCTACATTATTTTGTAATCATGCTTAATTTTATACAAATTAAATTATTGAAAATATGTTAAAACATAGCTACGATAAAAAAAATCTATAAAATATACTACAATGACATTATATTTTACAACACTTAGGTCTCAGGCTATCTAATACCCGAGGTGGTAGTAGACTTTAGCATAATTGTAGTAGATAGTTGCTCATGTTTTTAAAAGTCAAAGAAACTAAAGTTGTGATGCTTAACATGCATAGATCAATCAATGAACCATTGTGAACCATCATGACCTTATATTTGACAATACTTATTTGTGGGGTTGTCCAATGTCGTAAGAGGTAGTAGCAGACTCTACTAGAAATGTAGTAGCTAGGTGATTCTATTTTTTAAAGTAAAAGAAACTAGAGTTAGAAAAAAACCACTTAAAAGTTTTTTGTAGACATGCATGGACCAATTAATGAACCATCTCATGAGTTGAACCATTAAGTGAAATCACTACAAGAATGTCATCTGTTTCATTTATAAAAGATTATAAAATAGGTTATCGAGACATCCCCACAAACAAACAAAGGGTTTCATACACCAATTTGGTGTCTCTATCGTGACCTTAAAAATAAATTGTTATATAGCCTAGTGGGTTAGCTTGAGTGGTTGAGTGCTATGGTTACTACGAATGAGGTCTTGGGGTAAAATCCCATGCCACTTATTGTTACTCTTTGATGATATTGTTGAGCCTCACTCAATGTCCCCACTGGGTTAGGCCCATAATCAGGTCGACGATTTACCTTGTTTACCATCCATGAAATGTGGGGAAGTACTTAGGAGTTTCCTGCGATTTGTTCCATCGGAAAAAAAGGTAATCGAAACATCAAGGTTCTATAATCTGAATGCCTCAACTCAACTCTTTCCTAGAGGTAGGGATCATCTTGTTGTTTTGATTATCATTGATTATTCGTTGAAACTTTCGCGTTCCCACCTCTAACATGCATGAACACACTTGTCAGAGCTTACAAAATGCAATTCCATGTTCTGTATGTTTTATATGCCCTTAGAAGTGTGCGGACAATGTTCATACCTCCACCATGACCAAACACACTTGTTGGAGCTTATGAAACATAATTCAGATGCTTGATGTGTTTTTTATGCCCTAGGGACTAATGTTGCCTTTGTCCCTGGATGGCTCTGGGATGCAAGTTACAACTTGTGGTCAAATAAAAATGGGCTCATAGATTGACAATTCATCGGTTTTGTTGGAATCATCTACATGGATTAGTAATAGGGGTGTTATTCATTAGTAGGCTTGACCACCCTAAAGGCCTTTTATAAGACAAAGAATATCAAAACTATGTTTTGCATAGTGTTTGTAGTTGAAAAAATGCATTTGATGGTAAAAATTGGGAATGGCTACTCCAGAAGCACATGGATGACATTCTCACCTCTTCCATGCCCAAACACACATGTCAAAGCTTATGAAATGCAATTCTAATGTTCCTTATGCTTTTTATGCTTCTAAGATGAATGTTGCCTTTAACCCTTAATGACTCTAGGCCACAAGTTATAACTCGTGAAAAAATGCAAATGTGCCCATGGATCAATGAGCCATTGGTTTTATTAGACTCATTTACATGGAATAACACTAGGGGCATCATTCACCCATGAACTTCACCTCCATAAAGCTATTTTCTCAAACAAAGGAGAAAACTAAGGTTTTATGCATTGAGTGGCATTGAAAAATTCATTTGGTCGCCAGACTTAGAAATGGATGCCTTGAAAGCACGTGGATAATTTTCTCACCTTTGTTGTTCCTAAAGACCTACTAGAGTTTATGGAACACAATTTCAATGGTAGATGTGTTTTTATGCCCACTAGAGTGATGTTGTCTTTGCCCCTAAATGGCTTTGGGTTGTGAGTTAAACTCATGATAAAATGAAAATAGGCCCATAGATAGGCAAGCCACCAGTTTTGTTGGACTCTTTACAAGGAGTAGCATTAGGGGCATCTTTCACTCACAAGATTCACCGCCCTAAAGTTGTTTTCTTGGGTGAAGAAGAAAACTAGGGTTTTGTGCAATGAGAGGCATTAGAAAAATGTAATTGATGTTCAAACTTGGAAATGGTTACCATATAAACATGTGGACAACGTTCTCACCTCTCCCATGCTAAAATACACCCACCAGAGCTTACATAATCCAATTCAAATGATCCCCAAAACCATTGTTTTCTCTATCCCTAGATGACTTTAGGTTGTGAACTCCAACTCATGATAAAAACTGAATGGGCCCATAGATCAACAAGTCATCAATTCCATTGGACTCACCTACATGGATTAGTACAAGGGGCATTATTCACACATGAGCTTCATTTCCCTAATGGTGTTTTCTTTGACAAAGAAGAAAACTAGGGTTTTGCGTTGTGGGAAACACTAGAAAAATGCATTTGACGATCAAAATTGAAATGTCTACCTTGGAAGCACGTGGACAACATTCTCACCTTCCCCATGCACAACAAACCTATAAGAGCTTATGGTATCAAATTCTAATGCTCAATGTGATTTTATGCCTCTCAAACCCGCGTTATCTTTGTCTTTGAATGGCTTTAGGCTGCATGTTACAAATTACAATAAAATGCAAATAGGCCCATGGATTAACAACTTGTTAGTTCCGCTAGACTCATCTACACGGAGAAGTAGTGCTAGTGTTATGGGCATGGTTCACCAATGAAATTCACCACCCTAGTGAAAAAAGAAGTTCCATAAATAAGTTAAAATAGTGGTTCACTTATATCACAATGACAATGAACAAAGAAGTTACATAAATAAGTTAAAATAATGGTTCACTTCTGTGACCTTGACATCAATATGTCAGTGCTTGGAGCTTTTCATGATGTTTCAATTCGAGAAAGTCCTTTATGGTCAAGCTCAAATCGATGCCTCATTAGTAATACCCTTTATAGTTAATTTTGTTTTTGATAACATGAATGTCACCCCAACACTGCTATTTTTGGAACATGCACATGCACTCCATGCATGTGAAAGTTGGCACTTTAATTGTGTTCATGATTGCATGCAAGGCTTTTATTTGTGGTTATTGAATTGCATGAAGGTAATTTTGTGAGACGTATCTCGGTTGCATATGAAGTTTAGTTGCATGTGAGGTCACATCATGGTGATAGGTAGAGCTCAAATCACCTTCCAATATTTTTCAGATAAAGACATTTTTTAGTTACAATGTATTAAGGCAAACACTTGCCAAGTCATTACTAGATGTAACTTAACATATAAACATGCGGAAAATAGACCTTAGTAATGTAGTAGTGTAATGAGTCCAATGATTGCAACATAATTAGTAGGATGAATCTAACACATCAATGTGCAAAGATGCTTAATTGTTCAAGTATCAATAGGCTCAGGGGAGTAAATTGCAAACCCTTTTGAGACTTAGGCACTTAGGCCTAAGATAGTATGGTAAGTGGCCAACCATGGGTAGTGTCATAGTTTATCATTTTAATTTTAAAGCATAGTTTTGTAATAAATTTCAACCCATTTTTCATTGTTCATTGGGATCCAAATAGAAACTCTCGTGTACTCTGTGAAGGAACAAAATTTGACAAGAATAGAATAAATAGATCCACAACTAGGAACCTTGTGATTGTGAATGTTCGAGAATGTTAGGATATTATGGGAACAATATCTGTCAATGGTAGGTTTTCAACCATTTAGTTGAAATCTAACTTGAAACCAACCTTGTGCGGTAAGCCCTTGATTTCAAAATCATATTTATCATCTATAAAACTATTGATCATGAGGCCTGTGCACTTTCACCGTGACACTCTTTCCACCAAACATTTTATCTTGTTGTAACACAAATTGAAATAGACCACCTAAGGAATTTGGGTGGAGCTATGAATTTGTGATTAGTGATTGGCACCCTCTTAACCATTACAATGCCCTAATAGTGAAGATTAAAAGCCTACTTTAAGGGATTTGTCACAAAAGCTTGCATTGCTTAGGTTGAGATCCCACCATCTATGATTCTCATAAAAATATAGATTGGATCATCATATAATTTGTCATCTATCTTGGTACTTTTGGGTGGAAAAAATTAGAGGAATCAACTTGCAAGGTCAATTTATTGGCAGGTCCTAGTTTGGAAAATTGGGGTCTGGAATCTTTTGGAGCCATTTTGAGGCATTAAATGGATTTTTGGGGGGTTACAACGTCAAAAGCTTATTCCCACGCCCTCGATGTTGATCTACACACTCAAACCTTTCCAACAGTGCAAAAATCACCTCAATCAGAGCTTGTATGCGAAATTTATGCCTCTCGCAAGTAGACCTACCTTGTTGACCACCATGGTATGAGTGGATGCCATGTCAACCCCAAATTCTCTCACATATGGGTCTATAAATGTGTGTAATTTGAAAAATATTCTAGAAGGTCCAAACCTTATCAATAATTGAGGGTTGAGCAAGTCAAAACCTAACCCTAGATGGATATCAGGCTATGTTAAACATAGGGCCTCTAGGAGGAGAAAGAGTTCCATTCTTTAGCATTGTATGTGATCCATATTTGAGAAGTGCATATAGGAGTGGCATTTTGAGAGCATAATGGAGGAGGAAAATATTTTGTAGCATCCATACAAGCCATAGTGTCAAAGGCAACTCCATAGTGAGTGTCTCTTTCTTTGTATTTGTATTTCCATAACTGAAGAAAATAGAGTAGAGCATAGGCCTCACCTTCTAGTTGGGTTTCCCAGGATATATCTTGTGTTCATTTGTGTGTGGATGGTGTATCATTTTTCTCACTTCTTTTGTTTTCGTATTCGATTATTTTCATAAAATATGAGCAATAATCTAGTGATAACTAATTTGGGATCTAAGGAAATAAATTGCATAATCTAAGATTTCAAAATAGTATAAGATTTGTTGTGATGAATTGTTCTAGTGGAATATCCATGACAATTTACAAATCACATATGGAGTCTACATTTCCTAATAAATGTAGCAATGGGCATCAACTTGGAAAATATGTGTACATCTTAGTATGCTAGTTAATTAGTTTTGTTATACTTCTGATTATACATGAAGCAATCACATCAAGAAGCACATGTTCATTTAAAAAAGCACACAACCATTATTGTTTTTATTCATATTTTGTTATTCTAGTGCATCTTGTAATTGTTTCTACAACATAGATACATATATGTTTCATTGCGATAGCTTAGTCAGTTAGCTTAAGTGATTGAGGGTTGTGAATGGCAAGTAGGAGGTCTTGGGATCAAGTCCTCAGGTTGGCTACCTCTACGTATGTGGGCCTCAATCGATGTCCCTATCGAGTCAACATACAATACTTTATACAACCCACTTTACATTGGATACCATCCTCAAAATGAGGGGAAGTGCATGGGGGTTTCCAAGGGATGTGTTTTCCAAGGAAAAAACATAGATGTTTCATTGTGATTTTAATATCTTGTCACTTTGAAGTGATCCACCTTGCCAATGATAGATGGGTCGAAAAAAATCCCACCAAGATATATGTAGTTTTTAAACCTATGAAAGTGAAGCAATGTATATATATTCTTAAACAAAATAGAAAGAACAACAATGGCACACACATAGTACCCATAGATTTACCATGGAAATCCTTAACCAGGAAAACTAGCCCAACTTAGAGCCTTACCTATATTTCTTCATTGTATTAATTTGGTTATTTACAATATAATATTTAGGTATTCCACAACATCCAAAGCCCTAATCCTTTAACCTATATTACATTAAAACCATAATCCCTTAACTAGGTTGGATTACAATGGGTTGAAAACCATTGGCCAAAAAACATAAAAACATGCCAAAAACATACCAAAAAGGGGACTAATTTTTTTCAATCATTTCAATCAAATGGGGGGGGAGGGGGGAATGACACCCCTTGATATCCCCCCTCCCCAACCAACTAGTGCAGTTATTGGATTTTCACTTTGCATAGTCCACATGTAGAGAATATAACACATCTCCAACATTCACCCACTTATTGTTTTTCTTGTCAAAACAAGGGGCCTGATATTTAGAAGGTCACGGGTTTAGGGCAACAATGACCATTGCTTCTCTATACCAAGAGAACTTCTTAGTACTAACATACTTTGCTAATGAGTCTACAACATTCTTCAAGGTGTCAACCTTCTCCATAAACACTTTCTTGTCTTCAACCATGTCTCTCACAAAGTGGTATTGCACATCAATATGCTTCTTCTTAGAATGATAAGAAGGGTTCTTTGGCAGAAAGATTGCACTTTGATTGTCATAACATATCCTTATAACTTATTCTACAAACCTAATAATTGAACACAATCTTTGCAACCATATAACTTCCTTGCTTGCATGGGTGGCTGCCATATATTTATGTTTTGTAGTTGAAAATGCAACTATAGTTTGTCTCTTGCTCATCCAATTGATTACTCCTCCAAATAGTTTAAATACATAACCATATGTATATCTTCTATGATCAAGGTTTCCAACTCAATCTACATCAACAAAGCCTTGTACATAAATCACTTTGTTTGTCTTAGGTCTTGCTTAGTAGTTGATTGCTGCATAATCTGTAGTGCCACACAAATACTTGAAGACCCTCTTTACAACTGTTTAGTGATCCTTCCCTAGTTTTGACATGTATCTACTCAAAACTCCTACTACATGGGAAACACCTGGTCTAACATAGATCATAACATACATTAAACTACCAAAATCATTGGCATAGGGAACATGGGACATGGCCTCTACCTCTTCATGTGTATTGGGACATTGTTCTATAGATAACTTGCACCCACAGGAGTAGGAACCTTGACGGATTTACATTCCCACATATTAAATCTAAATTGTCTCGATGTACTTCCTCTAGTTTAACCAAAGTTTCCTATTAGCACAATCTCTTTTAATATCCAAGATGAAAAGAAATTCTATAGCACTAAGATCTTTCATGTCAAAATTAGAGGATAGTTGAGACTTGACCTCCTATTGAGACCGCAACACACCCTCAAATATTCAATAAAATTTTGGACACCACTTTCTTCTTTTCCTTTGTGTTTTGGTTCTTTCTTTATAAACTCATTTTTCTTTTAACTTTTCATTTTTCTTAGTCTTCTTTCTACGAACAACCCAAATTTTTTCTAAGTTAAAAATTTCATCAAAAAAGTCTTTTGAAATTCTCATCGGAGAAAATTTTCACTTTCATTAGAGTAACAAGGTTGTGCGGCAACGCAGTCCCTACTAGGTTGAAGTGGGATAGGAAAAAGTAGCAAGCAACATGAAGCACAAGTGGTATCCATTAAGTAAATGATACGTGGCATGTAGAGCACCATTTATGTTTTGAAACTATATAACAAAATACAATTTGTGCATAGTGGAAGAAAAAAATTGGAAATTCATCGATGCAGTAAATGACATGTGGCATGTAGAGCACCATTTATTTTTTGAAAGTATATAATATAAAAAAATTGGAAATTTAAGTGCATTTGAAACAGGTTTATTTGAAATATGTCAAAAAATAAAAGTCTGTTACATATTACTGGAAATTTCAATGCGTTTGTCATATAGACTGGGATTGGGGCTCCCACGGACCATAAGAGAAATATGTACAAGAAACATGACTGTAGAAAGAAGATAGAGTGCTATACCTGCAAAAAATAATAATTTGAAAAATAAATTGAAAGGTATAAGTGTTTGGCTACACATTTCTACTAAAAAAAAGTGGAATAACTGGGTTGATAAACAAAGAAGGATGTTATCAGCAGACTTACACTGATGGTACATATGAGCCCTTTTGCTATTTGCTTGTGGCTGTCGTTTCATTGATGTCATTGACGAATGCTGGAATTGTGGCAACTGCCTGTTGTCTTTCGTCGATGGTCTGCTTCAATTCCCTTTCGAGCCATTCTTCAATGTAGTTTCTCATTGGGGCGACGTTGATCTCATTTTGGTTTTTTATGTTGAAAAGGTTTTTTTCTAATTCCTGGAAGTCGATAGAAAGATTACACAGAGCCTGACGAATTTCCTCATTCTGTATTGAATAGTTGACTAGCTAGTCGTTGACGTGAGCTTGATCATATTTAAGGATGCTGTAAAACTTTTCCAAAGACAACGCCTTAAACATATCAACCTGTTTATCGAACTCTTGCCTAGTTAAGGGCAAGGAGTTTGTGATTAAGTCGAGATCTTGGAAGTCGTTGGTCCTTTCGGCTAAGTTTATTCTTGACAGCCTTGTCAATAATTTATCTTTCTTTGATATGGCTTGTTCACATGACTGAACAATGAGATGCAGATTCTTCACTTTTTCTTTCCAGCATGCATTTAGTTGACTGATTTAGTTTTTGGATGGAAGATCTTGTTGTATTCTTTTTGTTTCTGTCATATTGTTGACAATGGAGCCAAAAGGAAGGACCGTGTTCAAATAGAAATGTTCTTCATCTTTTAACTCCACCTGCAAATGTTCGAGCAAACTATGTGCCCTAGTTCCAAGGGAAGTGGTGGTTTGTGATGTTTTCCATGCCTAAATAACTAGTTCCATTCTTTTCTTGATATTATTCTCCACATATCCTTTACAGGATGTGAGGAGGCTAGAGGATCCTTTTAAGTTGGCTGCAGGGGTGGCAGGCATGGCCATTGCCAAAGGATTGGCAAGCAATGGCATATGAATCAAAGCCTCTTCCAATTCCTTGACTTGGTTCTTAAGTCTGGCATTCTTGGCCTCGATGCCTCCAATGGAATCATGAAGTGCATCTTCGCTCACCCTGTGAAGTTGACATATTTGGGATGACCTCATGTTGGCAAGGTCAACCTCTGAACGAGATTTTCCTTTCTTGTCTTTTACATATTTTTTCTCAATTATCAATTTTTTGGACTAGTTGTCAAAAACAATGCTCTGAAACACGAAGGATTCATCTTTGTCAAAATTTTTGGTATCGGATATGTGCATTGGGCGAATATGCTGGATGGTTTCTCCGGTATGGTCAAGGTAGTAGAGCACGCTCTCCAGATCAATCTCAAGTTCCATGTTCTCACTCTGAATTTTCATCTCTTCCGCCTGTGCTACATTTTTTTTTCTCTTCTTGTCTACTGGAAGCTTGTGAGAACTATGAATTTTAGAGTGAGGAGGGTTGTTATCTCCTCCTCCATTTGAAGAACTCTGAGTAGCTCTGTTTCTTTGGTGGGCCGTTGGAGTGATGCTCCGGGATGTTGTACTTTTTGGAGTGTTATTCGTCGATTGAACACTCTTGTCACCAGGGCCTTTCCCCTATTGCCTGTAAAATTTAGTGCTACTCTACAATGTGTCTGGGTCGCACGTGTTGGAAGCAGGAGTGTTGTCCCCAGTGTCTCTGTTTTCGGGTAGGTATTTTTTGAAAAAACAATCGTCGAGGGCGAGTGTTTGTAAATGTTGTCGAAAAATATTATCGGGGTCGAACCCTCTTAGAATTTCAACATATATCAGGATGAAGTTGCTAGAATGCGCTGTGAATTCATCGATTTTGTTGACATTTTTTAACACGAACTCCCCGACTTTCCAAGGCAGAGGAATGAACTGTTTTTTTCTCTTCTTTTGCAATAGATGCAACCAATAGTTGTATTGTCGTGCTACTTCTGCAATGAACATTTTGTTCGTAATGTGACATGGAGGGAGAGCAGGTTTTTCCATGGAGCCGAAAATTCTTATCACAGTGTAATTATCAAAATGTTCAAGTGTCCCCTTCCTGTCCAAAAAACTGGTTGCCTATTCAGATATGCGGGGAGCATCTTCTCCTAACAACAAAATTTTGAAAACAGCCACGAAGCCATTAAAAACCTCATCAAAACAATGGGAAGCCTTGTGCTTCCATAAGGCCTCGTACCAGAATGTTACTGGGTCGAATTCCTAGTTGACATTCTTGGACAGAGAAAGTTCTGAAAATTGGCAGCAATGTGTTATCGCAAAAACTAAGTAGGACGACATACAAAATTTATTTTCCCTTTTGAAGCTTGACAATTGGGAACAAATTTCATGCGAAATTAATTTTCCCCAATAAAAAATGGCTTGTTCCTTGACTGTGAAATACAAAATATAAAGAGCCATCCAGGAAACAGTTGCTATGGATTCCTGTCCCATTATTCTTGTAAACAACCAAGCAATTTCACGGAATGGATTTTTAAATGAACTAACCTGCAAGCTTGTGATATCTTCAAGAACTAGAATCGGGTCTTCCAATAAATGCGGCAAGAGGTCCAACCCATTATTATGCTTTGCTAGGAACTGTTTGCAATATTCTCCTTTGAATGTCAATGTTGGCTCCGACAATCTTAACATCTAGTGAAAGACCTAAGGTGACAAAGAAACAGAAGGGCGGTCTCGTAGTGGAATAATTCTTTTATCTGAAATAAATTTATCGACGCACCAAGAGACCAGGTCCTTACAGTCAAAAACTTTAGGGACACAGCCTTCTCGGGCAATTCCAGAGGTCCAAATTACTTGGTTCTGGGTGACAGGAGTTGAGTAATAAGAATATGCGCTGGACCATTGGAAGTTCTGGTCCTCGCGCCCGAAGATGTTCACTGTATCTCCACATAAATGTTGTCGAGCTGATGCCATAGGTTTATGAGAATGTTGGTTTACTCCATATGATGGTTGAAATGAACAGTTAGAGTGGATAATGTAACTCTCCGCTAAATCTTGGTTAAATGCTTATGAATGGGAAAGCCCGTCGAGCCTTTCGTTGATTAATGACAATCTGTATGGGTGGTGCATGATGAACTGTTAGCAGTAAAGCTTACTTACTGCATATTTAGAAATGCGAAGGTGGCGGGTATGACGAAGAGCAATTAAGGATTGGAGGTTTCATGAATGTGCCAAGGCGACGACGTGCGAATGACATTCCATGATTCTGAAATCAACACTCGGAAGGGATAATATAACCCCCCACAAATCTTGGTTTAATGCATATTAATAGGAGATCTTCTCAAGCCTTTCACCCATCAATGACAATCTATATGGTTCCTGCACAATGAGCTATTAGAATTAAATGTCAGTAATTGCATATTTAGAAATAAGACATGTATATATATATATTAAAACAATTTTTTTTCTTTTATTATAGACAAGTGTGAAGGTCACAGAGACGGGGGAGAGAAAGGAACGAATGGCAAGGTTTGAAAAGTGGTCGGACGGGATTCACAATAGGGTTACGGGGATACTCAGGAGAGGCGAGTGTTCCACGATCAAATCTTATGTATTGGAATTTTTGAATGCAAAATGTGTAAAACGGAAGAGAGCATGATGGGGCAGTTCATCGGTTGGTTTGTATATTTGCGGAATTCCGAGAAAGTGGCTAAGTATGGAATAGGGAAATGGTTAGGCAGACTCATTCTCGGAAGCGAGGATTGAAGTATTTGTGAACGGACCAACTCGACGATGTGCAAATGACATTCCATGATGTTTGAAATTAACGCTTGCTAATTGCATGCCTAGAAATAAGATCTTATATATAATTGGTAATTGCCAATTGCAAAAGAGCGCGGGCACAGGAAACATCGATTAGGAACTGGATATTTCTTGAACCCGCCAAACCGACGACCGACGAAAGAAATTCGAAGAAATGGCGAAGTATAGAAAGTGGACAAACGAGCTTCAAAATGGGGTGACAATAGTTCCACAGAAGACGTAAGGACCCGACGGTTAAATTATATGTCTCGGAAGTTTTCAGTGCAAAATGTGTACCACGGAAGAGGGCATGATGGGTAGACCGTAATACAGAAGACAGTATGATCCGAGTTCGGTTGTAAATTTGTATATCGCGAAAGTGATGGTACTATTCACAGGTCATGGAACAACATAAGTCTAATCTAGAGCCCACCTAGCAGGAATCCACGGTCGGAGAAGTGTCTGGGTATGGAATGGGGAGACAGTCGATCGATGTCGCGATATAAGAGCACGAATGCAAACCTGAACCCACAAGTCCTCCCATGCGCGCAACCATACATTTTCGAAAAAACGAATAAGTGACGAGAAATGCATATTCGCTAAGTATAGAAGATGGAAAAGAAGGGACAATATATTCACATCTGTAACAGATATCCCATTTCCTGCCAAGATATATACTTGGAAAGAAGTGCGAAGTTGGTGGATACATAAAACAATGACTAGTAATACGATCTTGGTTTGATGCTTTGTGTGTCAATTTGTATATCGCAGAACTCTGAGTCATTTTTGTAGCCAACCAGCCTGCAAGTCCGGCTGTCAATTTGTATAGTGCGGAACTCTGGGTGTTGTTTGCAGGACATGAAACTATAGAAGAAATACTTTGTCCTTTAATATAACTTATGTGACACAAATGTAGTATGTGGCCCGTTTTAGCACTTTTCCATCCGTAAACAATGACAATCTTGAGCCCGCCAGTCTTGGATTCCATGTGTCAATTTGTATATCGCGGATCTTCAAATGTTGTTTGGAGGTCACGAAAAAATAGAAGTGCAATGTTGAGCCATCCAGCGCACAAGTCTGCCAGTCAGTTTGTATATCGCGGAACTCTGGGTGCTAATTGTAGGACACAGAACAATCGAGGCCCAATTTAGACAAAGGATAAGCGCTCGGTTGAAATGCGTGAATCCGCCAATTCGCACAACAAGGGATTTTCGAAAAAAAATACGATTAAGTAACTAGGAAGAGAAACTATAGGGGATAAAAGAGTGGGAAAATAGAAAGGCAGAGAGCAGTTTTCGTAAGCGCGAATTGGTTTCAAACAAGCCCCATTGTTGCAAAACCATCATTTTCGACTAATTGTTAGGAAATGTTTTGTTGAAGATTAGATTTTATTGCAACGTGTGGGTGTAAGTGTGTTCTTGATACATTCTTCCATGAATGTAACATATTAACTTAAGTATTAAACTTCATTTTCTACTAATTGTCAGTAATTGATTTGTTGAAGATTAGATTTTATTGCAACGTGTGGGTGTAAGTGTGTTCTTGATACATTCTTCCATGACTGCAACATATTAACTTAAGTATTAAACTTCTTGCATTATGAGTTGTTGGCATTAAAACTTAATAATTGCATGTCTAGAAACAAGAATGACGATTTTGCTGCAACATTGTACTTCAGTATTGCTATGTTCTCTTTGCATTGCGAATATAATTGAACGTTGGTTTGAAACAATGTGTAATCCAGTTTTTGTTTGCATAAAATCCTGGTGTATTGACACAGTACATTGTCATATAATTGTTAGATGCTCCATCTCAGAACAAATTACCTAAGTAAATACAATATCAAAGAACTACGAGACCACCGAACCATGCCTATGAGAAGAGATGTTAAATCCAGAAAAGAACTAGCAACAAAGACTCCAAGGCAAAAAATTTTAATACCAAATCCATTTTAAAAGATAAAAAATAAACATTGAGTATTGTACATCTATCCTTAGAAATTGGACCTAGTTCTTCAGGCCAAAACATTGAACGTATCTGCCACAAACACAGGCATGGGATCTGCAGTATGCAGGATCCTTGCAGTTTTCTCCTCGATGAATCATCTCGGGGTAAAATTGATAGTTTTTAGAAGCTTCCCGCAAGGAAGAACATGAAAAACATTGTAGGGAAAATGGAATAGCCCTTAAGTGAAAGTTAGGAGACAACTAGAAACCGCCTCTGCACAGTCGAAAAAACTTCAGGGACACAGGTTGTACGTGCAATTTCAGAGGCCCAAATTAGTCCATTATGGATGGAATGATATGACTAGTAGAAATATGCCTTGCACCGGTGGGAGTTCTGGTAATCATTCCCAAAGATTGTATATACAGAGAACAAGACAATAGTCCCGCAATTGAATATTTTTTTGGCTTGAAATATATCTCTGGGAGCATCAACGTATCATTTCCTTACAGTGAAAGTCTTCCGCCCAAAACAGACTAATTTGGACCTCTGGAATTCCTACTTTCGAGCTGCAAAGCGGCTATTGCGTTCAAGATCGATTTCTTTTCTGAAACTCCTTTTTGTGTTGTTAGGTCCGCCATCACTGAGACGGGAAGTTCCACCCGTTATGGTTGATTTCAATTTGGGTGCAGGAGTGGGAACAATCTCTGCATTTCCATCATCCATTGTTGTATCATCGTCCATCAGATCATCTTCTTCCATCTCGAAATCGATGAGATCAACCTTTGCGCCAGCCATCAATGCAACTGGGCAGGTTCTCTGAGAAGGCATGGTTGCCTTGGAATTCTTTGGCATGAAATATATCTCTCGGTGTACCAAGGGACCATCTCCTTTTTTGCTCTTGGGCAGATGGGGATGAATAGTAAGAATATGCCCTGGAATACTTGAACCACTGACCATTATGGCCGAATGTATTTAATGTATCTGGACAGAATTGTTGCCACAAGGTAACGAGAATTTTTCGTTTGCTCCAGACAATGTTTGAAATGAAAATTGGGGAGGGATAATATAACCCCCCACAAATTATGGTTTAATGCATGTCAATGGAAGATCTCCTCGAGCCTTTCGCCAATCAATGACAATCTCCAGGGTTCGTGCAAAATGCGTTGTTAGCATTAAAGCTCACTAATTGCATATTTTGAAGAAAGTACAAAGGTGGCAGTGACAACAAAGAGAGATTAAGAATTAGAGATTTCTTAAAGGTGCCAACCGACCGAATCATGAAACATTTTACCTCATGTTTGAAATGAATACTTGGAAAGGACAACACTCTTCTCCACAAATCTTTGTTTAATTTGTAGTAATGACAAATATTCTAGCATTATAGCTTAATAATTGCATATCTGGAAATAAGTATGAAGGTAGTGGTGATGGCAAATTAGGACCAAACATAGTACATTTCGTCCACCCGCCAACCTGCGAAACAGATTCCAAGAAATACCCAAGTATGGAAAGCAGTCAGGCGGGTTACAAAAAAAAGGGCCAGAAGATATACCCGCCTATGCAGGAATCCACAATTCAATTAGTTTGTTCAAGATGAAACGGGGAAGCAGTCCGTTGGGCTGGTGATATAAAAGTAACAATGGAAATCTGAAGATGTGAATCCGCCAAATCCCGCACCTAGACATTTTCCGAAAAAATGAGTAAGAAAGGGAAAGAAGAGGGAAAAGAGAAAGCGAATGGCAATTTTCAGAAGCAGGAATTGTTGTAAGAAAGCACCATTGATGGTCTTAACAGTAACTATGGAGTGCATTAAACATGTTAATAGGTTCTTCAATCAAGGAATATATACAACGAGCGATGTTTATAGTTTCTAGTCTCTGTTTGTATAATAGAAGCATCGAAAAGTTACAAGAAAATCATTTTTTAGATGATTAAGTAAAGTTTCTGTACTGTTAGCTTCACCGCAGGTATAACAACGACGAATTTGAATTTTAATGTCCTCACGTTCATATGATTTTTCCATTAGACTTTGCAGAGTATATATTATTTTATTTCAAATTGTTTGGTAATTTGTAGATTACGGAAGTCAAAGTGTTATTTACAGGCGGCGGAACAACGGAAACACAATATTGAACCCACCTATTTGGAAAACTGCGAGCCGAAAGTACAATATGAAACAAGGAAGCGGTCAGTCAGGCTGGTGATATAAAATTAAGTGAAATCTGAAGATGTGAATCTACCAACTTCCGCACCTAGAAATTTTCTGAAAAACGAGTAATAAATCTTGGTACAATGTTATAATATTCTATAAATTACTAAATCTCATGTCGTGGTTGGTCGGACTCGTGATACATAAGCATGACTATAAATGTGAACCAACCAGTCCGCCAACCCGCCAGTCCGAAATTGTTGGTGCAAAATGTATATGACGGAAGTGATGGGTGCAAAATGTATATCACAGAACAAGCGGGACATGAAAAATGAAAAATAAAAATAAATATGAATAATTAATTGAATAAAATTTAACAAAACATTATCACATATTAGTAATGAATACGATATTTAATATTAATATTATAGGATATATATCATTAATTTTACTTTACAGTTTATTTATTAATAATTGAACTACGCTTTCCTATCGAATCAAGTAGCCTTGATATGATACCTAGCCACTTTTTGGATCGCGGGTTCTCGGGCAGGTAGGCTCAAAATTGGGCCTCTATTGTTCCGTGCACTACAAATAGCACCCAGAATTCTGCGTTATATAAATTGACAGGCGGACCTGCGGGCTGACTGGCTCAACATTGCACTCCTATTGTTCCATGTCCTCCAAACAACACTCAGAGTTCCGCGATATACATATTGACAGAAGGACTCTAGGGTTGGCGGCCTCAAGATTGCGCTTGTTTACGGATGGTAATCCCTATCAACTATCTAACATTATCTAAAAATATTATTTTCAATACTAAATTATTAATATTAAATATCGATACTGTACAATTTAACTAGACAAAAAAATTTGTACAACATGAAACGGGAAAGCGGTCGGTCGGACTGGTGATATAAAAGTAATCGAAATCTGAAGACAGGAATCCCCCAACTTCCACACCAAGAAATTTTTGGAAAAATTGAGTAATACATACTTAATATGTACTTTTTTTTTTTTTTTTTACAGAAACGGTTATGGAGTGTTTATATTCATCTTGGCCTGAATGCCGAAAATCTGATTACATTGGTAATTTCTTTGTCCTGTTGCATCTCACTGCTAAGGATGAGGGTGCAGCTAAATCTTGAAGATTTCTTCCTTGATAAGGAACCCAAAGAACCGATTTCAGAGATTTTCCCCCACTTGACGATACAAACAAATTTATTTGAAAGCAAGTAGTAAAACATGGCAGCAATCAACTTAAGGAATGGGTTCCCATGATTCTTCTTCGCCTTTCATCTTGATCCCGACAGAGAGGAGGGCAGCTTTGTTGGCTTCTATGTCCGCCTCTTTATTATGAGTTCTCAACACATGGTAGTATTTCAAGTTCTGGAATGTGTTTTCCAAGGCTTTGATTCTAGTTATCAGCCTTGAAAGTTTAAGATCCAAAGCTGGGGAATTGGAAACCATTGCGTTTATAACGATGTGGGAGTCACCTATAACATTAGCTTCATTTATGCTTAATTCTTTGAGGATCTTNCCCATGATTCTTCTTCGCCTTTCATCTTGATCCCGACAGAGAGGAGGGCAGCTTTGTTGGCTTCTATGTCCGCCTCTTTATTATGAGTTCTCAACACATGGTAGTACTTCAAGTTCTGGAAAGTGTTTTCCAAGGCTTTGATTCTAGTTATCAGCCTTGAAAGTTTAAGATCCAAAGCTGGGGAATTGGAAACCATTGCGTTTATAACGATGTGGGAGTCACCTATAACATTAGCTTCATTTATGCTTAATTCTTTGAGGATCTTG
>SNQJ01S0001019.1:534815-551839 GCA_010110895.2 Picea sitchensis | reverse complement strand
CACGTGGTTTCCCCTGTTTAGTAGAGAATGAATTATTCTCGAAACCAAGAGAACCTCATGAAAAATGAGGTTTATAGAATAGTTGAAATTTGACTCATCATTGCTACACCCCACATCCCCCCATTTTTCAAGGGGTTCGGGGGCAACGCTGCCGATCCAAATTCCATTTGTCTATCTCCCATTGATTGATCTGAAGAATTTTTGTAATTTTCACTGTACAATCGGATTTCAGAGTCAGCTAATTTCTTGGGATTCATGCCCAAAGATATGTAGATTGACTACTACTTCTGAATTTTTTAAAACTGGTTAAGATTGAGAGAAGCATATTCTCCTCCATCTCCTTCATCAACATCAACCCATCCTTCACAAAACCTGATTTGCAAAATTCCCGAATATTCTCATTAAATGTATCCGTGGTCAATTTTCCCACAAACTTATCCATTCTCCATTTGGAAAGTCAGGTTTTATAATAAAAGTTTTGGTTTTTTGAGCCAAATTTTTCATTTTAAGCTAATTTGGCTCTCAGTTTTGGGCATGGTAAAAGTTGACTTGACTTAAAGAACTTAGCCCAAAAGCCAAGTTCTAGTTCCAAGTTCCTACTCCCCGAGCTAGTACCTGCACAAAAAGACAAATAAGGTTAGGTATTCTTGGCATTTTGGAAAAAAGGTATAAAGGAGTTTTTCATGGCACCTACTCCAAGCTCCAAGTCTTTTCACCTGCACATGTAACATAATACATAGAATACCAAGTATGGAAAGAAAGTTCGAGCCCAACCAACATTAAGAGGCTAACAACTTATCTTCCTATCACTGCCAACTACAAGTATCTATTGGAAACATTATCTTCACTAAAACCTAATTATTATAAACCCAACTATAACTTTTAATGTTTAACCTTTATTCCCATTATAGTCACTTACTCCAAACCACTATGGTCACTTACCCCAAAACCATTAATCATAGTAATTTCCAACCCCTATAGACCTTAGGACATATAAACTATAACATATAACACCAAACTCTTCACCCTCATAACACACTATGGGACACATGGCATCATAATTTCATTGATCAATGAACTAGAAGTTTAGTTTATGACCCAACTATTAGATTCTAAATTGTTCCAAATATGCATAAAATATGAAGTCCCTATTGGAGTCATCCATTGAGCATAAGGAAAGATGTATTTTTTATTAATGTCTCCTACCAAATACCTAATCATGTTATCAAATGAGAGTAAGGATGTATTTGTAACAAGAGGACCATATGGATAATTTGGAGCTCTAAAGTACAAATAATTTAAACATTGCAAGTGGATTTTGTTTCAATATTTTCTCTTCAAAATTATTTCTGAGTGTTGTTATCTAAGTTTTTGATAGGTGATTGTTTCATATTTCTAATTATAAGCGATGTAACATAATAGATGTTGGTTGGTTGAATTCATTTTCTTGCTTTCAAACATTTAATCAAATATTCAATTCTAAATTGCTAATTGTGGTTATGGTATAATTATGACATGTTTTATTTTAATTTATGTTCAACTTTGCTATCTCAGTTTTAAATTTCATTTTGTTTTATTGTTGAAGTAACATTGAAATCTTTTGTTGAATATTCAAAATAAAATTCACTTTGAGAGGTTGATTTGTTGCTTCGATCATCAAGGTTTGTTCATTTCAGTTTTTGTTTCCAATTTCCTTCAATTGGCTTAGCATAATAGTTTAACTTATGCTTCTAGCTAGAATGAACTTAGGTTTTCAAGACAATAAGAAATCCAAGGTTTACCAAACCCTTTTTGCCTTGAAGTTTTAATGTAGTTTCAAAACTATTGGTTGGGTACTAATAGCTTTACCATGGAGGTCTTAGGTTAGCATCCCTTAAGTGCCCTTAGGAATAATCATGAAATGAATTGATAAAAGGAACAATGGTTAGTTTTACTTCATATAAAAAGTCACAATCATCATATATCAAAGAAATGAATAAAAAAGAGAGCATTCACCTTTAATGACTTCAAATGCTAATTTTTATAGGGTTTAGTGGACAAAAATCAAGTTTCTCACCTTGTTCCTAGTGACAAGAATATAAATGAGCTTTCTCTACAACATCCAACAAATACAAATCTTATCTTAGCTACAAGTGGATTTGTTTTAAGCCTTTCCTTGAGGGTTGTTTGAACAAATTATAGAAAGTTGAGACCAAGAAAATTGTTTCAACAAATTGTCATTACCATAATCAACATTGTCATCAGTATCGTCATTTTCATTGTCGTCGTGGTCATCATCATTATTATCATTATCGTCATCATCATCATCATTGTATTAAACATAACTATCCCAATCATCATCATCCTCATCATCATCATCATCATCATTGTCATCATCATAGTCATTGTCATTGTCATTGTCGTGATCATCACCATATCTTCATTTTTGTGATCATTGTCATCATCGTCATCCTCATTTCCATTGTCACCACCAATAATCAACATTTTTCAGTGTCCTACTCCTCCTCATCATCGTCATATTCATTGTCATCATCATCATTGTCATCAAAATCGTCATCATCATCATCATCATCATCATCATCATCATCATCATCATCATCATCATCATCATCATCATCATTGTCATCACAATCATTATCATCGTCATGATTGTCGTCGTCATCATTGTCATCACCATATATAATCAACATTTTCATTTTCATTTTCAGCATCATCATCATCGTCATTGTTATGTGGGTTATTAAGGTTAGGGGATATCAACTAGAAAGTTTAGGGTTTATTAAGTCAAGTTGGATAGGTGTTAGAAATTATAGATTAGTAGTGATAGGAGTTAGGAATTATTTTAATAAATGAATATACATGATAAATTAATATACATATTTTAGGAATTAGGAATTAATATTGATATATATAGGAGTTAGCAATTATTTTAATAAATTGATATATATATATATATATATGATTATATATTATATATCAATTTTTTTATAACAAAACATTAAAAAGAAAAAAGAAAAAGAAAAACATAAAAATACAACAAAACAAAGAAGAACATGTGCACTGATCATAATTCGATAGAGGTTGATAAAACCCACATCATTCAGTAGAGGAGACCCGATTGAGATATAGAGAAAGAGACAATGAAATCCTGACCAAAACTATCCAGAACGATAGAGGAGGCCCTATCCGTCCAGTAGCCCACAACAGAGGAGTGGACACCCAACTGAGATAGAGAAAAATCGATAGATAGAGACAGTGAAAACCCCACAACTCTGGACAATGATATAGGAGGCCCTATCCGGCCACCATCCCACAATGACCATGTCGAGGAGTTGAGACAATATTCGAGCTCCGAAGATGTCGCCAAAAATGGTAATTTCTTTCACCCCTTTTTAGCCTCTTAGTAGGGTTTGCAACTCTAAAAAATCGATTTTACACTAGCGTTGGTTAAAGATTGTATAACGCCTCTGAAAAATCGATTGTACCCTTTTGTTAAGTGATGATCAATTTCTTGGTGGTGAGAATGATATACCCATGCCTGAAAACTTGAAAATGCAACTTGTCCAACCTTTGGGTATTAAAATCATTTTCTCACAGTTGTAATCTCTCCACCAATCAATCTTCCACGCAATCTTAGGTTTCTTTTGTGTGAATGAAATTGTTGGATGTAATCTTAGGCTTCTTTTATTGATTTGGAAATGGTTTGATACAAAGAGATTTGTATCCTCACAACCATAGGGTAATGACCTCTGTGAATATGTTTTATGCTTTCCAGTCCCCAAGATTCAATGCCAAACACATTTAAAAAATATTGATTGCTATACAATTCTCCAGGTCAACATTTCAATCTCATTCGAATATAAAAGAACAGAATAGAAACATAATGTGCCTAACCTCATTCAATACAACGATTTCATTTGCAATGTAGTAAAGAATAAAAAAAAAAGAATCTAATCCTAAATTAATTGTTTATGATGAGGAATGGATGACCTAAGTCTAGGGGTAGTCCTACACTATTTTAAGGGATAGTTAGGCCAAATATATGATGACAAGGGGTTGCTACACTACTGTTGGGATAGTCAAATTATGGCATGCCATGAGGTCTTGGAACATGCCTAAAGGGTGGCCTAAGGGTCAATGTTTGGTAGTATAGTAGCTAAGGTTTAGGGGATGCTCTTTAGGGTAGCTTAGATATGTAATAGGTCTAGTTTACTTTTGTTCTAAACAATCTCAAAAGTGCAGGCTGAGAGGTGTTAGAGTTGTAGGNTTGGATAGGTGAACTTGATTATGACCAAGCATCACTAAATTCCTTCTTTTATTCTTATTGGACATGATTCATCTACTAAATTCTCTAGTCATTAAATGATGTGACAACAACTATGTATTGTCCTTTATGTTGCAATCTAGTATTGGGAAACCATAAAGAGACAAATGAGTTGAAGAAACCCCCCTTAATAGGAATGAGTGTATGAAGATATATATTTATTCTATTCTCTTCCCATGTTCCCCTTTTTTCTTTGGAAGAACCAAAACCCTCTCTTAGTTTCTTCTTATTCCAACCTATAATGTGTCATTTTCCAATGTCAAACTTCTCCAACTTAGGTCTGAACCACTCACAAAGAAACATTATCCAATGATCAAACATGTTCCCAACTTTATTGAACCAACCAAATTGTGGAACCCATGAAACTTGTTGAAGCTATGACTAAACTTGAATGAACCAAATGATGTTGCTAATGACTAAATTTGGGAAGCTTCAAATTGATATCTGGTGCAACCTTTGCAAGGTAACCATCCATCAAATTCACAACCATTGTAATTCGTGTGAGTGATAGAGAGGCATGGAGACCAAATTACAAATTTCATCTCTCAAACCCTAAAGATAAACCCTAAATCAAGACCTCCTAGAACTTGTGCACTCCTCTCTCTCACACAAGGTTCAAACCCTAAAGGACCTCCTTCTAACTTTTGTGCACTTCTCTTCAAAACCCTAGAGACAAGGAGACAAGACTCTCTTCACCATTGCACTAAAAGATTCCTTTCTGGCACAATTGGCATAGTTGAGAGAGTGATCCCTAGAACATGAGAACCCTACCACGTCATGTCCATTTTTTATAGCTTAGGGTTTGTTGCATGCAGGGTGATAGGGTTGGTCATGAGTGCTAGGGTAGCATACTGTTTCAACATATGGAAATAGTCAATGGAATAGAACTAGATAAATATTGAAATAGATTATCTATAATAGATAGATATTGAAACAGTCAATGTCACTTACACTTGGAACAATTGTCGTAGGAGAGAACCTCAAATATAGAAGAAGGCATGGAATTCTTATCGAACTAGACATGTCAAAGGAATATGAAATAGAAGGTGAACCCGTGGTTGAAATCGATGTGAAGAGGATCTCCCCCTTACTTCATCTGAAATAGAAGGTGAACACATGGTTGAAATGAGGGCTAAATGATCAAAACCCAACAAATGATATAAAGTGAGCTAAATGAGTTCTAAGTGAGAAAGGAATTAAAAAAAAATAGACATTAGGTCTAGGTTCTAACATGTTCAATGGTATTCCTTTTACTTCCGGGAATATTCTCTACGAAAATGTATCCATGATGTTCAAGATGAATGACTTTCCCAAAATAACAAAGATGAATGACCACAAATCATACGAATACCAAAGTACAAAGGTCATCTCTCAAAACCTAAAAGAAACACAAGGATAAACCCTAGACCTCCCTAGTGCACACTTCTTTTATCCTACTAGCAAACCCTAGGTCAAACCCTAGAAGGTCGTCTCCTAAGATCTGCACACTACTCTCTCTTTTGTGCACTTCTTCTCTTACCTAGCCATGACATAGAGAAGAGGTGCAAGTGTACCATGTGCTAGAGTGAGCCTACGCTCCTCTGTATATATTGATAAAGAGGTGCCCTTTTGAGCCTAAATTAAAATATAACTTAATTTTTCCCAGGGTGGACCTATAAAATTATATCAGTTATTTAAGACATATTTTATTATTTATACATATTTGGAAGACTCTAAATAGAAGGGGGTGGGAAGAAAACTTTATAATATCATCTGATCACTAGGTATTGGGAAGAAACAAAACATTTGAAGCTCTGAAAGACAACTGAAAGGTTATTCATATACTACAACTGATCTTGGAGCAATTGGAAACTACAAGTCATATGATCATCATAATACAACTAAAGGTTCTTCACATGCTACAACTGAGACTTGAGTATTTGGAAACTACAAGTCATATGATCCTCAGAAGGAAATTGAAGAGTTCTTCACATACAACCAGCCCTTAATAATTTCTCCACCAAACTTGTAACATACTTGGTTTGTGACACAACACACAACCATTGGTTTGTCAAAATTCTATACCTACACAATAATGAAGGAGTCCTAAACCAGTCTTGTCAAAAGTTGAACAAAAATCATATTTTACCTTCTGAATTGTGTTGACCTTACTACCTATGATGATTATGTCATCCACATAAACAAATACAACCACCAAATCATCATTGTATTTCTAACATAAATACTAAATTAAAAGGGCTTCTTTTGACTACAAATCTTGATCCTATTTCAAACATTTAAAACTTATATCGTCTTACACACGACACACTCCATACCTTCTACTTAAAACCCCTAGGGCTGATACATAAGGAAGTAAAAGAAAAAAAAACTTACAATAAGGAAGTATCTAAGTCTAAATGGGATTTAGAGAGGGGAAGAGTTCAAATTTAAAAAAAAAAAATTCACAAGCACATAAAGTTGGGAGAAGAGGGAAAAGAGGAAGAGAAATCCGAGGGAAGGATGTAATAAAGGTAAATGTTCGAGAGGGGAATTTAGAGGGAAAACAATAATCAAGTAAAGGTATGATTGACATATTGAATAACAGTGACACACAGACATAAACCTTGATAGCCATATATAGCCATATATATACCTCAGGATATTCTATCCAGAGGTCATATCATTCAAATTTATGAGTACATTTGACTCCATAGCCCTTACAGATACCTGTCTTCCTGTAGTGTGTTTTTCCTGAGCATCTATGCCACTCCCACAAACTACCAAGCCCACCTATCATCGAGTATGTTTGGGCTCCACCCAGAGAGTTGGTTGTGTACATCTCTCATTGGATACCAATCATTAAATATATGTTGTCTTGACATATCTATTACATGAATACATGTCACTACGGAAGTAGTAGGGAACCCTCCCTTGGTCTATTGCACAAATACATAGACATAAATAGAGAGAACTTGATCCATTGTGACACCTTCGGGGGGATCTTGTTCTGTTCCTTAGTGATTTGCCAGCTAGGCTACCTTGCCATATCCAACCTACTAGTTTAAAGGGTGAGTGGAGTCAATATGAAAATTCAGAAAAGGAAAAAGAGTCTTAGAAAAGGGCGAGCAGAGTCAATATAATTAATGTCTTTCTAATAGTGAGATAGTTAACAGTGAGTTAGTTATAGTTATCATGAGAAATATCCTTACATTTCTCTTATCTTTTCAATGTTAATCTTTAGCTATACTATAATATGAAGATCATTGGCCTAACATTTCCTTCTCCCTTGATGGAGTGTAGGTACAACCAAATATGTATCTATCAGACCTATCATCCAACTCGATGATGAAACTTCGAGAGGGAGAAGGGAAAACATATCCAACACATGTAACAAGGCGAAATCAACTAGAGGTGAAAAGGTCAGAAGAAAGTTTGGTAGGTGCATGGAATTCTTTCTTGTTGAAGGAGGATCATGCTCTTATGACGATGAGATCATAGGTGACATCGAGGTTCCCTTGAGGTACAAACACCTACTGAAATAGTGGGTACGCAAGGACCTACCAGAGTTGGACACTAACTTCTGTGTTAATGAGAGGATGTATCGCATTGCTCCGTCATCCATCCATGGCCTTGGTTTATTCTCCATGGACAACATAAAGGTGAAATATGGCGGATTGGTTGAATTGTTTAAGTATGTTGGACCATGTTACACTTATGGAGTATGGTTGAGGCTAGTCCAATATATGCCTAGTATGCGGAGATATGCACTCACCGCAAATTATATACAACTGAAAGACAATAATAAAAATAAAGGAGCGACTATGTATATTGATGGAAGGCCAAAGGAATCGGGGAATATTGCAGGTATTATAAATAGTACAAGGCCTGGGACAACAAGAAAGGAACCCAATTGCATTTTTGAGGAGCATGAAGGTAATAGGATATTTGTATGTGCGGTGAAAACAATAAAGACAGGAGAAGAGTTGATGGTCGATTACAATCTGAATCGAGTCGACCCAGGAATGTCTTATTTTTCTATGGTACAAAACCCATTATACCCAAACTTAAAAAGCGATTACTTAATTTGTGAATGTTTCGTTTGTGACAAAATTTTATTTTATTTCTGAATGTTCCATTTGCTAATTTTTGCTCGATGTTTCATTTCCAAATATTTTCTAATTTGTATGTGTGAATGTTTCATTTGATAATATTTGTTAATATTCCATTATTTCATATATTGTTTTTTCAATATTTCTTACACGTACTAACATTCTTCTTGAAATTCTGCCAGAGTGGTGATTGGGGCAAAGGCCCTGAGCGTGTCAAAGGTGTTGATCGGGGAAAAGTCCCCATTCCTAGCACCACATCAACCCAAAATGATGAATATATAAGAGATGAAGAGATATTTGATTCTAGAGACCCCTTGCAGACAATAGAATTGTCCCTAAGAAAGGCCAATAGGGAATTATGGGATTTGGTCACTGTTGGGCTGAAAAAATATGAGGATTTCCTAAGGATAGATGAATTATGCATTAAGATAGAAAATTATGGGGTAAGTCATGTCATCTAACAATATCAATTTTCGGTTTTAAATTTTGTAATTTGACATATGCAATTAACACATATTTCTCATTGTAGAATTTTGTGAGATCGATGAGAGGGGAAGGGGAAGGTCCTGGTAGCAGCAGCAGGACTGCAACAATGAACCTGCATGGCCACATAGCCACGAGGCTATTTTCCACCCCAAGTGTGTCGCCTGAGACCAATTCTATACCTTCTAGGGGTGATGTCATGCCCCCACAACACACGCCAGATCATGCAGGTGGTGTATATGATCATGGAACTGATCACTCTTTCGTTGATTGTTACCCTAGTGCTACATGTATACAAAGCATAGGAACAACCATGGTATCATTTTTGGTCGACAAGGACATGGTTCCTCTAAAAATAGTACAACTACCAGGTATTTAATATATGTCTTTATCGAGATTCTTGTTATATAATTGTTTAAACAATCACATATCAGTGAGATTTAAATTACTAATGATGACGATGTTTTACATGAAAGAATGTGTTCTACAATAGTTTGCATGACAATGCATTAGAACATTTTGGGCCGACCATTTGACTACCATGGAATCGACAAAATTCCAAACTGAAAATCGTTCTTATCTCCAGACTGGTTGGCAAGTTTGGTGACTCGTTCAATAAGCCAAAAGTCCTAAAAAGGACCAGCAAGCATTTGAAACATGTTAGAGAGTCGTATAGGAATAAATTAGTATAGGACCCCAAGTGTGAATGCCCTTTGGTTTTCCCCGAGAGGGAGTGGAAAGAAATTATTCTCGATGCAAGAGAATTAGCGATGAAAGCACAAGGGAAGAAACCACCTGGCCCTGGAAGGTAAGAGGTGTTTTCAATTTACTATGATGGTCTTTTGTTTACTTTACAAGGAAAACAATCAACATCTAACATATTTCAAAATATTGCGTAGACTCCAAGACACTTTCAAGGCAACAAAGGCAAGACAAGACAAACACGACCAACATAAAATGGGCCATGGTGGTTATGGGAGATTGAAGGCACGGGTTGTAAGTGCCGAAACATTTTGCTTTTTTATTATCATCGTCACAAAATATGTAATTCATTATAACTAGTGACTAATGATTTTGATATTGCTCAATGCAGGGGGATTTGTTCAACGACGAAGCCACAGAATAAGATCTAAATGTCGGGTTCACGTAGGGTTTTGATGGTGTGGTGGTGTGAAAAATAAGCTTGGGGAAATCACCATGTGTCTCTCTGGAGGACATGGTAAATACAATGAAATTTAAAACTTGTCGATTAGCTTTTACTCATTGATTACTTGTAATGTAAAATAGATTTTTTATTCATTTAAAATGTAAAATAATGTGTGTCTTTTACACATTCGCGAGAGAGTAACAATGCTACCAATGCTCCTGATGTACCCAATGAACCACATCCTGACCCCCATATTGATTCAAGTGTTGTTGTCGAAGGACCAGTACATAGTGGTATGCATGCATTTTTATTGTTTTTCCATTTTTCAATGAGTATTAATATTTAGGGTATATTCTGTACTAAATACATATATTGTTTCATATGGCATAGCATGTAGATGTCATTCGAGAGAGGAGATCAACAAGCGTAGAAAACAAAATGTAGCCACCAACTACTGTTTATACTACACCGGCTAATCCAGGTATAAAACAAGGTAATTAAATTCAACCTCAACCTCCACGCCAAAATAATAGAAGTTCATCATGGCGTGAGGTGTTGAGTATTGATGATGCAATAGTTTAAGAAGGCCCAATAACTGTGGGGGATCATTTAAATTATGATAATGACTTAATTTGTGCTTTCATGGAGACCAAGAATAAGAAGAAGAAGAAAAACAAATGATTATACATTTTTTTTTTTTTTTTACAGAAACGGTTATGGAGTGTTTATATTCATCTTGGCCTGAATGCCGAAAATCTGATTACATTGGTGATTTATTTGTTCTGTTGCATCTCACTGCTAAGGATGAGGGTGCAGCTAAGGCTTGAAGATTTATTCCTTGATAAGGAACCCATAGAATCGATTTCAGAGAGTTTCCCCCACTTGGAGATACAAACAAATTTGTTTAATAACAAGCAGTAAAACATGGCAGCAATCAGCTTAAGGAATGAGTTCCCATGATTCTTCTTCGTCTTTCATCTTGACCCCGGCAGAGAGAAGGGCAGATTTGTTGGATTTGATGTCCGCCTCTTTATTATGAGTTCTCAACACATGGTAGTACTTCAAGTTCTGGAAAGTGTTTTCCAAGCCTTTGATTCTAGTTATCGGCCTTGATAGTTTAAGGTCCAAAGCTGGGGAATTGGAAACCATTGCGTTTATAACGATCTAGGAGTCACCTATAACATTAGCTTCATTTATGCTTAATTCTTTGAGGATCTTGAGACCTTGGAAGAGGGCCAAGGCCTCAACTTGAATGCTGGAAGAATATCCAAGTCCCCAAGCATAGGAATGGATTTTATCCCCAAATGGATTTACAACAACACCTCCTGCACCAGCTTTGCCCGGGTTGCCCTTTGTTGCTCCATCAAAAAAGAGGGAATGCCTTGCTTGCGATTTGATCCAGTCTTGAAAGTCGGTTTCAGATTTCCTTATTTGCCAATCTTTAAGAGTAGGGGCTTTTCTGACTGCTAGGTGAAATTGTATATCTAGAGTTGATCCCCATGTGATGTCCTGTTGGATGAGATTGGAGTCATCTTTTATGTCAGTCAAGCATTCCTTTATTTGGCATTTAATCTTGATTTCTAAGGCCTTGTGGTTCTACTTTGTATTTTTGAAGATTCTTCTGTTACGTTCTAGCCATATCTGCCAACAGATAACCTTTGGGAGGATAGCCCATGCCGATTTAATTATTTGGTTTTTAGGAGGAGGGCCAGGATATCTGATTGCCCATTTAGAGAAGAGTTCAGTAGTGGAGCAAGGGAGCATGAAATTAGGATCCAAATCTTGAATAAAGGAAGACCAGATCTGCTTGGAGAAGTTGCATTCTAGAATTAGGTGGACTGTTGTCTCTGCATTTTCATTGCACAATGAGCAGATGGAGGGACCATAGAATCCTTTCTTCTGAAAATAGTCATAAGTTAATATTTTTCCATGGCAGAAGAGCTAGGCAAAGAAGTCCACTTTGGGCCATGAAGGAAAATTCCAGACCCCTTTCCAAGGAGCTGGGTCAGGGGGAGCGTATGGCCTCTCATTCAGTTTGGTATACCCCAAGGAGATGGCATAACCTCTGGCATTCGGCCCCCAGCCTTTCAAGTCTCTTTTCCTCATGTGCGTGGGCGCCAAACCATGCAGTAAATCGAGTAGCTTGGTCCATTCGGTGGTCATATGATCTGGCACCTCAATGCATTTCCATCCTGCCCAGAAAGAGTTGTTCCAGCTTGAAATATCCCACAACGATCGTAGTCCCTCTCTGTCCATCCAGCAACGCAGCGATATAATGGAGGCTTTGTCTTCTATTGGATCCTTATTCATGATTTTGTCTGTCCAAATGTTGATTTTTTTCCCATTACCTGGGATCCAGTAGGAGTGCACAGTAATTAGAGGGGCAGCTTTAGCATACAGTTTGAGAAATGTCGAGTTAGGCATTTGAATCACATTTTCTAGACATCTGGATCGAGGTCCTCTGAAATATTTTTTCCAGAGAGCCAATTGGGCCCAGCAAAGCTTGGGCACATTGATCCTCCAAATAATCTTTGCCGCCATTGCCACATTCTGCTGACAGAGATTTTTGAAATTTAGACCACCCTCCCACAGCGGCTTGGAGATGGTTTCCCAACTGATAAGGGGGATCTTGTTTTCGTTCTGTTTTCCTCCCTTCCAAAAGAACCTTCGTATGCACTCTTCCATTTTTTTTAAAATGGTTGCCGGAGCGAGAAGCCCAACGAATTGAAATAAAGGGAGGCTGGTAAGCACAGATTTAATTAAGACTGATTTGCTAGCACTATTGAGCCAGGAGTAACCCCAGGCTTAAATCTTAGAATTGAATTTTTCCAGCTGAGGGAGAAATTCTTTTCTTGCATGTTTCTTATGAGTTATAGGGAGGCCCAAGTATTTAAAAGAGGACCAAGAAGAGGAGGCTGCAAAACCCAAACATCTAGAAATGGAAGAAAGCAATCTGGGCATTATATTCTAGCTGAAGATGTGGCATTTGCTCTTGTTAACAACGCTTCCTGAGGCCTCACTGAATTCATCCAAAACTGCTTTGAATTTTAAGGCAGAGGAGAGAGAGGCAGAACCCAAAAGCATAGTGTCATCCGCAAACAAGGCATGATTAATGTTTTTGACCCCTCTTGCAATACACAGTCCATTAATATCTTGATCTTACATCTTTTTGTCTAACAGGAAGTTGAGGACAGAGGCTTGGATGAAAAAAAGAAGAGGGGAAAGAGGACACCCCTACCTAAGTCCTCTCGAAGCTTTGAAAAAATCAGTGGCTGTTCCATTTACAAGAGGAGCAATCCATGGCTCCGAGATACATGCCCAGATCCATTTAATGAAATTTTCTCCAAAACCAAACTTTCTCATAACATTTAAAAGAAAGCTATGATTTACTCAATCAAAAGCATTTTCTAAATCAAGTTTAATCACCATACCTTGCTCTTTTCGGAGAAGACTTGAATGAATTGCCTCTTGTACAAGGATGAAATTGTCCACGATCTACCTTCCTTGGATGAAGCCTCCTTGATTCTCAGGAATTATTTTAGGAAGAATGAGCTTCAACCTATTTGCAATTACTTTAGTGATTAATTTATATCCAGTGTTGCATAGGGAAATCGGACGAAATCTGCTGAAGTTGTTGGTGCCTTTTTCCTTGGGTATGAGGGCTAAGAAAGCAGATTTTGTGCTGCCGCCGATTTTCTGAGTATTTTGAGACTTTTGAACCATTTTGAGAAGGTCCTTTTCAACAATCGGCTAGCAGGCTTGAAGGAATCTGGCAGAGAATCCATACGGCCCTGGGGCCTTATCCATATCCATATCAAACAGAGCCTTTTTTACTTCATCTTTAGTGACTTTGGCCTCAAGAGTCTCCTTCATTTGCTGAGAAATTACAGTGGGTATAATGTCGAACAGATCTGAGTATTGGTTTGGGTCCTTGTCTTCACTATACAAGTTTTGAAAATGAGAAAAGGTTGCTTTCTTTATGTGATCAAAATCCTTATGAATATCGCTATCCTCTTTAATCTCTGATATGGTGTTGAAGCATTTCCTTTCCTAGGCTTGTTTGTGGAAAAAAGAAGTGTTCTTATCCCCTACTTTGAGCCAGATATTGTGAGATTTAATCTCCAATACTCTTCTTCAGCTAAGCAAGCCTTGCGATAGCTCTGTTGCAGCTGAGCTTCTTGATCTATTAACTCCTTTGTGAGTATAGTGTTCTCCATACAAGTTTGGTGGGAGACAAGAGCGGCTTTAATGGATTTCCTTTCTGTATCCGGTTTGGACAGAGTTTTGACCCATCTTTTTAGAACTCCTTTTACCCTTCTAAGCTTTTCCTCCCAAATATAAAAAAGGTGATCCTTTAACTGGCTGATTCCATCATTCCTTGACAGTTTGCATAAAGTCTGGATCCTTTACCCAGAGAGGGCTGAATCTAAAGGGGATGGGACCCAGATCATGGTGAGCTAGAAGTTCTAGCTTTATGGGCTTATGGTCTGAGACGTTGCTGGCAAGAATATGCATTCTAGGCTTTAAACCTAGCAGCAAATAGAAGCTTTGAATAAAAAATCTATCTAGCCTGGTAGCAATATGTCCAGGGCCCACTCTTTTATTAGACCAAGAGTATTTACCGGAAGAAGGTTTGATATCCAGCAAGTCCCAGTCCTACATAATGTCCTCCACCCATTCCCTTGCCGAATCTCAAACTGCGTTGCCTCCCCTTTTTTCAGAAGGATGAAGAGTGAGATTGAGGTCTCCAGCAATAATTATATTTTCCAAATTTGTCAAACCTGCTTGATGCCTTATAGAATCCCAATAGTCTTTTTTTTCCCCAACATTGACTGGAGAGTAAACATTGAAAAGGAAAAAAGTTTCCTTAGTGTCCAAATTCTGCATTTTCAACAACAACCAATGAGTGTTCCTAGCCTCAAATAGGACTGTAAATTTGTTGAAGTTCCAAAGAGTGTCGATCCCTCCTGAGGCACCCTGGGCAGAGATTTCTCTTGCTTCACTTTTAATCCAAAGTTTCTTTCTTGCTTGAAGGAAGGCTATGTCTTCCATCTTTGTCTCCTAGACGAGAAGTATGTCTGGGGTTTCTGTTCTGATTAAGCTTCTGATGGCTTCTTCCTTTGCTTTGGTCCCCATACCTCTACAATTCCAGGAGATGACCTTCATTATTTATGTTTCTGGTGGGCTCCCTAGGAGCCTTGGGGCTGGTTTTTCAGTATCTTAGGCTTTGAGGCTAGCAGTTTTTCCAAAGTTGGTTGGATGCCCTAAAGTTTTTCTTTGTAGGTCTCTTGCTCCCTTTTTTCCCTGTCAGTTTTCCAGCCTCTTAAAGATCTTCTTACCGAGGTTTGGGACTCTCCTATTTCTCCTTCCTCTTTTGATTCGTCCATTTCCTGCTCTTCTTCCTCAACTTCTATAGTCATACCTTTGGGATCTTCAACACTTGTTCCTTTGTGGGAGGTTGAGGAAGTACCTTTACTTGAAGTAGTTGTTTTTTGGGCCTCGATCTCCTGGGTAGCTTCCGTCTCCTTTTGGACCATGACCTCCTGTGTGTTCTCTGGTTGTGAGCTTAGAGGATCGAACTTATTTTCTAGAACAAGTTTGAGTGGGATCTGCTGGGCAATGGCCTAGTGAGGTCCTTTGCCATTAGGACCTCCCGGCTTCTGAATCTTGAGATAGGGTTTGGATCACTTGACTTGGTTCCATCCATCCTCCTTCCCTTGCATAGCCTCATTGTTGGTCGGGCAGCCTCTGGCGAAGTGGCCATAAACATGGCATTTCCGACATTTGAAGGGCAACTGCTCATAGTCCAATTTCTGTAAGTGCGTCCAGCTTCCGACCTTTATTGTGATGGCCTCTGGTAGTCCCACCTCCAAATCTACTTCTACACAGATCCTGGCACGGTCATATTGGTCCTTATTGTTCGCTCGATCTATAAATTTCCCCAAGGCATTTCCAATGTGCCTCAGCGAGTCCCAATTCCAACAGTGTACAGGGAGATTTGGAAGTCTGACCCACACCGGGACTGCTTTGGGCACATCTACTGCCGGATCGAATTATGGGGTCCATTTATTCAAATACAGACCCTGAGGGCCCATGAAGTAGGGGCCATTTTGGAAGATCAAATCTTTGTCGTCCTTTGATGTGAATTCGAAGAGGAAGTATCCTCTCCCTAGAAAGTAAGAGGTGACATTTTCTTTGATCAACGGTGCCCAGTTTCTGTTGGCCTAGCTTTCAGTGGATTTTGGGGAAGGCCATAGCCCAGTGAACTGGCTGATGAGAGCCTGATCGGCCAATGACAGAGCAACCTAGATCGGGGTTTCTGGAGGGAGGGAGATCATCAAAATATCGTCCAATTTTTTAACAAATTTCGCGGCTTCAGTGTTTTTCTTCTTTGGAAGCCCAACCAAGAGCCGATTGAAAGCCTCAAAAGGTGAGATTGGCGGAGGAGGCAGAAGGGACGCCTGGGGAGTGCCCAACCCCTCCATGGTCGCAATCCATGGGCTCGGGCCTGTCTAGCAGATCCCAAACCCTGAAAACCCTGTCGATGTCATCGATTTTTCAGTTCGACCAGGTGCCAGAGAGAAAATCTTTTTTAAAATTCTTCCATGTTATTAGAATATGTCTGCAATTATCAATTATTATTGCTCATGGCTTGAATATTTAAATGAAATTTAGACATTTTATTATCAATATAAATCCAATATATTTTTGGTCCAATGTAATGTATTTTGTTTTCCTACATGTCATGAATGTTATTTGCTTTCATGTTTTTTGTTTTAGCACATGGCGATGAATGTTGTTTGCTTACATTTAATGTTACTTCCATTTCTAATTATATTGTAAAATCTAGATAGATTGGGTATGGGGAAATGAGAGTGATGTGAGAGGGGGGGAGGGGACAAAAGAGCTTCCACCTTCACGTGGTTGGTCCTGTTCAGTAGAGAATAATTTATTCTCGAAATGAAGAGAAGATCATTCAAGT
>SNQJ01S0001019.1:523845-534765 GCA_010110895.2 Picea sitchensis | reverse complement strand
TCACTCAAAGGTATGGATCTTGTTAAGGACTGGTTTAAGGTGATTTTTGGTTGATTTATGACTATCATGATATTTCGTAATGAATGTGGAGATCAATGATTTTTTTTAGGAAATTTGAATTTAAGAAGACAAAGTTATGTTGAATCCACGAGTGTTAAGGATGCATGGTGGTGGGCACAATCCCCAAGGTATGTCTCTCTAGCCAACATTGTTTCTAGACTAAATCAATGTAGCACACACTGAATGCGATGACCCTGAGGTTCATCATCCTCTTCATATGCTTCTTGCTCCTCCTAGTAGGTTTGAACCTCCTAACCTAACCTAGGATACCCCTACATACCTCATCCTATCTTAAACCTAACCTACATCCTAAGCCTAGCAATCCTAGATTCTTAGTGGCCTAACGCAAGACATCTAGACCTAATCTTTATATCTCCCTAAAGCTACTAAAGCTACTAACTTGGCACTCAATTTAGGACTGACATAACTATTACAAAGATAGTCCCACCATTTTAATGCTAGATATAGATTCACTCTGACACGGTCCCCCATTCTTGGAAGTTTTGGGGCAATTAATATATCATTTGATTTATTGCAATGTTCAGAACAACATACCATTGTAATTGTGTTTGGTTGTCTCCAAAATTACTCTGTATTTTTCATCTAGGGCATTAACTAACTAAAGCCAATAACTTGGATCATGTTCCTTCTAACTAGATTTAGATACTAAGTTTCATATAAGTATACCTTGAAATTGTTGTTGTCACCATGTTTATGTGGGTTTTTTCTTTTGGTCACTTTTTTATTAAATATTTCCTTGAGATAATGATATAGTTGAACCTGTGACAAGCACACAATTGTAATTATGTTCCATATAGTTAAGTGCAACTTATAATCATTTATCATAAATAAGGAAATGATATTTTTCTTAAATTTGTATTTGAGTCCTAGTTGATGCCATAATTTAGATTTATGTGATGTGTGGTGATTAATTGTAGCAATGGGAAGAACCTCTTATCATTCAATTGAGTTCAGTAATGAGGTCTGTATTGTCTTTGTCCAGACTATGCATAGGATATTTAAAACAATCCGGTATCAAGGTTCCTATTCCATTACACATGCCCTGTGAGTGGAAGGAATGCCCTTTTTAATACTAGAACCCCTTGTCCATCTGATGAATGTGTTCTTTTTTTAACCAATTCTCTCCAAAGTGATATTGTTTGCTTATTATTTCACTGTCTATGTTTACCTTTGGTGTCATCGCCTATGTTATCCACTTCTGTTGTAATTTCAGGGTAAGTATAAATGCAATTGTATTTTGAGGATGATTCATATTTGCATCCATGAATTGGATATCTACAATTGCAATATTTGAGTGTGAAAAGTATTCCACTTTGTTTTTTTGAGTGGTGAGTGTGTCATGTTCAACACTGGTGGTACCTTCTCCATTATTTTAAAACAAAAGACCTAGTTTCCTTTTGTTTGTGTATATAAGATATCCACCCTTTGTGTCAACGTTTCATTTATGTCCTCTACTACTGACACTCTTGTAGTTCTCTCTCTACCTTCTTTTGGTATCCATACTAGACTCTGGACTTTCGAAACTATCCTTATTTTAGTATTACATGTGATTTGACCATATTTTAATTAGGTGGATTTATGAAGTTGATTTCACTAGTGTGTCCATATTTGGTTTTCAAGTTATGGGAACCACGATTCTTGATTTTATTTGGAAAGCTCATGTTGCAAAATTTTAGCATATCATAAAAAGTAGATCATTCACAATAGTTCACTACTTGATTGTAATTTTCCATATGACAGTTGGTCCTCCAAGAACTGGGAATGATCACTATATTTTGATATTCATCATTTCTTTGAAAAAGGCCTTTGCATTTTTCCACTACAAGTTTCATTGGCATTCAAAAGGGCATTGGTTCTCATTTATTATGTCTTTATCCTTTCCCAAATTCCATAGTCAAGAGAGATAGGCCATCTATTATTATTCCTATTATACATGTCATTGTCACTGCAAGGATGAAGTTAATGATACTAACATTTAGTAGAAGGACTATCAAGGCCTACTAACAAACCAATTTTACCCTACAAATCATTTATAGAAAAACATGAAAATTTCCATGGTGTTGCACTCTAGTTTCAATGCTTCCAGTAGTTGGTGGATGGGTAGTATTTGACCTCTAAGCCTATTGACAATGTGGATGCTCCATTTTTTGGTCCTCATTGAGTGACATATTTGTTAGTGGGAGAGAACCCATTGAAGACTTCTAAATGTACTTGTGCCTATAAAATGTCAACCCGGGTGATTGCTCATGCTCCATCTTCTTTACATGTTGTTGTAGCTTCTAAATTTCAGCTTCTTGTTCCCTGGATTTTTCTCTTAGGCATTGATTTTCCACATCTAACAAGAATTCCTTCGATTTAATAGTGCCCAACTACTCCGTAAAGGAGGTATGCTACTGTGAAAGCTTCTTCACTGAATGCTCTAGATTCACCTTCCACAATTTGAGGCTTGATATTAAATACCTTAGCATGGATCGAGACTCATCACAATGGTTCTTACATCTAGAAATGACAAGGTAAATTGGATCACCAGTATTGACCATTAGGGGGTTGACTCCAGTGCCAGCTCCCAAGTACATAATGAAAGTATGCTTATGTAGCTTGCTAGTCTGGGCTTATTCCTATGTGAATGGCATTTGAAAAAAAAACAAAAAAACCCAACATTCGTCTCTCTAGCAACAAACAGGTTTGTTGCTTGTATATCCATTTGGTCGCAAAGTATGTAACTTCGTCACTCTAATGACTACCCATTCGTCCTTCATTTGACCTTTTTAGCTTCAGGGTTGGTCGGTCTAGCGACTAATCTTTGTCATTCTAACGACTAACCGTGGTTTATTGACTAAGTTTGTCAGGGTTGTCTTGGTCTCTCTTGCGACTAATATTCATTGTTAGACCGACTAACATTCATCGCTAGACCTACTAATTATGGTCGCTAGAGTGACCAAGGTTATGTTTTCCTTAGAGATGCTAGCAAGGCTTCTGACTAAAGTTGGTCGCTAGATCGACTAATATTGGTCGATGGACCAACGAATGGTAACTTTTCCCTATTGTGAATAGGCTTCTTTTCCCAGTCGCTAGACCGACGAATTGATTCCGATGAAAAAAAAAATCATCTTGGTCGCAACAACAACCCTATTCCGCCGAAACTTCATCGCAAAAATGTTCAAATTTAGTAGTGATTGAGATAAATTCAAAATGTCCCACATGTCTTGTAGTCAATTAAGGTGAGTCGTTGATAACATTAGTGCAACTATCCTAGAGTGTTACATCTCAGCATGAGCCACCCTAAAATAAGACCTTCCTAGAAAAATTTCAAGTTACATAAGTACATCTTGGTGCACCAAAGGAAGAAGAAGAGAAAGAAAGGAGATCTCACATCATTTTGGGTGAAAGGATAAATTGTGCATGTTATTTTTGATAGTGCTAGACAAAAGAACATAATATCTCCAAAATCAACAAGAAGATTGAAGTTGACAATTTTTTATCACCCTCAACCCTATCTTCTTGGATGAGTGTAGAAGGGATAAGAAGTTATTCTTGAGAAGAATTTCAAAATGCTATATACCCTTCAACCACTACTAGATGAAGTCCTCTGTGATATGGATCCCTTAGAGGTATGTGATTCCATCCTTGTATGACCCTACATCTGGGATCACCATAGGAAATATGAATCTAGACCACATAAGTGGCATATACAAGTGGCAAGTTGTACCTACAGTATCCAATAATCCTCCTTGTTACAAATGATGCATCTTATTTCAACGAAGTAGGCTAGGAAGATAATTTCTCATTCTCATAAGTTTTTTCTCCTCATAGCCAAACCAACAGGGAAACTACGTTCCATTGGAACATATCTATTAAAACATAGAAGATAAGTGAATAAAATGTTCAATAACATACACAACTTGATGTAATAGAGAAATAATATAATGACCTATTCAAGTATCCAAGGGGATTTCCAATGCACTATCAAATGCAACAAAAAATTGACCTTTTTCAAGGATCACCACTACCCAATGGTCCATTGTACTACAAATCCTTGTGGCATAATGATGAGATTCGCTAACAAACACAAGAGCCCAAAGATCCAAGAAAAAATTAACCAAGTTTTTCTACATGTAACAACCCTATAGTCTTAGTTCCTAACAAATGTGGCACATGCCACCTTTGCATAAATTATAGAGTCCTAAAACATATAACAGTGAAGAATCCATATCCACTACTACATACCGATGACCTCTTAGATCAACTTAGAGGATCCTAATACTTCACTAAGAATGTTCTAGAGATAGGATACCATCAAATTTGAATCCACATTAAAGATGTTTGGAAGATGACATTCAAAGTGAGACAAGGAATGTTTGAATGGTTAGTGATGCTATTTTCTCTCATGAATTCCCCAACAACATTTATAAGACTAATGAATGATGTACTCAGACCTTTCTTGAATCAATTTTTGGTTGTGTTCCTTGATGACATTATGATTTTTAACAAGTCATGGGATGAACACCTTTAACATTTTCAACAAGTATTGTAGACACTTTCCATATATGAGTTGCAGGTAAAATTTTCCAAGTATTCATTTTCCATGACCGTCATTCACTACCTTGGCTTTGTCATTAATAGAGGAGTTTGAGTGGAAAATAAAAAAAATGGATATCATGAAAAATTGACTTATACCTAAGAAATTTGTAGTGTTGTGTAGTTTCTAGGGTATATGGTAGACTTCTACAAGAATTTTGTTCCTGGGTATTGACACCTAATTTGGCTCGTCAATATGCTAATGAGAACAATACCAAAGAAGTAGGTAATCCCTTGGACCAAAGTGAAACAACAATCATTTGATACAATGAAGGAAAAGATCTATATTTGTTGACCTTAATGGTCAAAACCACAATATAGCAACCTTTGTCACACACAGGCTTCTCTTTTAGTCTTCCATGAGACTGTCCAAGGATCTTCATATCAGAGTTATGTTTATACATTTTCTTAACCTTCTTACTGTGGCAAATCCTCTTTTGTTTGATCAAATTTATGGATAAAAACTTTTGTTCGATTCCCAACCAATTGTCTTCTCATTTTACCCTCTTCCTCCTCTGGTTTCGTCTCCAATGATTAATCTTCCTCTATAATCTTAGACCCATTTCTCAGGTTACTCGACCTCCACTAATCGTGCACTGCGACCAAGTGATTCTTCATAAGAACCTCACTTCGCACTTATTGTTTCTCCAATCAACAACTATACCCTCATTCTTGAGGTTTTATCCCTAATCACTCCCGATTCCCATACAACCAAAGCTCATGACCAAATTTAACGGTTGGCCGCTTAACCATTAGCTCGTTCCTAGTCTGACCAAATCAATGGCGTACACTTAATGGCATGTTAAATGGATGACTAAAGTCATTTTGGGGCTCAGAATTTGGTTTGGATCCCGAGATGTTGAGCCCCCGAAATCCACGCTCGAATGACGCATGGATTAACCATCATCGGTCTACATAATTTTGGGTTCTGAGCTCCAATTAACCTGTGCGTCTGTTCATTGTGCGAAATCACCACGATCGTCAATCTTCCATTTACCATGATCTGGGGTTGAAATTACTCCTCATTTACACCTGAGATCCAATGGACACAACTTAATTAAATGATGAGAAAACAACTCACAGCCACTGATACCTTCCTCCTTTTATCTTTCTGATCTACGACTCCTATAGGTTCCTTCCATGATCGAAGTTCCAAAATTATTCTCGTATTCTATTAGATTACACAGTAAACAAATTTCATCGATCGTTGATAACTTCGTTGATCAATGATCAACGATAACCAAGGAACTTCACCCTTTTCAAAATCCTTCATTTACAGCACTCGAGGCCTACAAAACACACACAGTAAATTGAGATTAATCAATCACCCAATAAACAAAGGTTTATACACAATGACACTTGAACAGAGTGAATTCTATTAATATACAAAGAATTTACATAATGATTCCCTCATCCTTCTCTGGCATAATTATACATTCAATTGGCCTCTTTTGGCCATACTTGGTCTAACTCTTCCCAATCCTCCTAATTAGAGTCACTCACACACTAACTACTACTAGCTAGCTAACCCCAAATGTTTTTTTAGACTTACATTTTATACAAAGGATTTTGGAACCAATTATGGTTCAGATCCACAATCTTCTCAACCATTTCCTAAATATTCTCACATATCCACAAAACACTCAAGAATATCCACAAAATCCTCAAAGACCTACAAAAACTCCTAAAATATCTAACTCACTCAAAAATATCTCGAGATCCACCTAAGAAATGGATTCAATTACATACAATCTCAATCCTATTTACACAAGCCTTCTAGAATCTCCTATAGACATAAGAAAATACAATAAATTACACATTAGGGAACCAACTCCCTAGTAAAATGAAACACCCCTACTTCTAGTCAAATCATGCTAGATTTGGAGGTAGGATGCTCCTTCATCAATATTGAACCAATTTTTGTACTTCTATATTTGTCTTATCCCTTCAAGATAGAAATTGATGCATGGGATCTATCCTCATCCATCATGGGCATCCCATTTCATTTCACTATGAGACATATGATCGAGAGTTGTACTCCATTGCACAGGTAGTTCAACAATTATGACATTACATTCTTAGGAAAGAGACCATGATACACTTATATCATAAACCTCTTCGACTCCTACAAGCACCTAACAAATTAGAGAATGCTTTACACATGAAGTGGATGGATTTCTTATAGTAGTACCAATTAGTCTTCAAACATAAGAAAGGAAAGGACAACAAATAAATTGTTTGTTTGAGAAGACCCCGTATCTCTCTTACATTTGTTCTTGACACCAAAGGTTGTAATACACAAGGATGGATAGATATATATAACAATGACACTGAGTTTACAACTATCTACACTACTCTTTGACACATATGCAACAATGCCTCTACATGACCTAATGTAGATTTGACTGATTTCCACCTCCAACATGACCTTCTTTATCGCCTTGATAAGTTGTGTGTACTTGCAGGTGAACCCAAAGACCTTTTAATTTGGGAATATCACTTTTCTAAGAAAGTTGGATTCTTTGGAGTGATAAATACAAGCGACACATTGCAACAACATTTCCATTGGCCTTGCATGAATAAGATCTTGTGTTTCATAAACAACAAATCACCATTTGGGTATGTACACATCGTTCCTTGTTCTTTCTAGACCTTAGAAATTTTCCAGTTTAGATTTTATTTTAAGTTTACCCATTACTAAGCACCATCATTACTAAGCACTAGTAAGAAAATAATAAAGAGAGACATGATGCACATGGTGTACCACATTCTGTCTAAGTAGGTTACCAAGTTTGGTTACAGTTGCACAACGAATGGTTTTAGGGTCCTCATTAGAAGATCAAACCTCTTTGATATGGTCTTTAAAGCAATAAAGGACAATGCCTTCCCACTTTATTTTCCACCTTATTTGAGAATGCATCCAATTTTCAATGTTTATTTGTTGAAGCCTTTTTGTCCACCATTGCTTTAATCAAAACTTACAACTTCAATACCTACAAATTTAGATCCAAAACACTTTGAATCAACTCTGGTTAATTAGATCATTGATTAGTAGCTCAAGTCCAATTGGTAGGAAGACATTTCTTTGTTCAAAGTTATTTGATCTCAACAATAGTACACTCTTGAGTAGTTGAGATCTTGATTTTCTTAAATGTGTAGATTTTAACCTTGTACAATTAATCATTGCACAAACATATTCTTAATAAAATAAAAAAAAGATGCAATGACACACACACACATTACACAGATATTTTACGATGGAAACCCAAACCAGGAAAACGAGAGACATGTGGTCGATTTTCAAGAACATTGTGATGGGAATTTGTGGGTAGTGTAGTCACGTGGGCCTTGGACAAACAGACTTCTGGGAGCTTACGAAACTCCTTTATGATGCTTGGTTTACATTTTATTCCCCTAGACCAAATTGGCCACATGTCCCTGAATGGCTTGAGGAGGTGAGTTGCAACTCATGAAAAAACTCAAACTAGGACTTAGATGGACGAACTATCAATTGAATTGGATCCAGAGCATCATGTTTCATATAGTGGGGCCCTCTTCTATCATTCCATCAACCAGAAAACCATTTGTTGGAGTATCTTCGGCACTAGGGTTTTTCTCAATGCTTATTACATATGTTTGATAATTTAACAACTTGTTAGGATAGACACGGAATGGAAAGTGAAGGCATGGCAAGGAAAGGCAAGTGAAGGCATGGCATGACAAGGCATGGCAAGGAAAGTGAACACAAGGAAAGGTAAGGCATGGAAAGTGAAGGAATGGCATGGCATGACAAGGCATGACAAGACAAGGCATGGAAAGGCAAGTGAAGGCATGGAAAGGCAAGGAATGACAAGGAAATTTAAGGAAAGGCATGGCAAGGCAAGGCAAGCCAAGGAAAGTGACGGAAAGAAAAGACAAGGAAAGGAAAGTGAAGGAAAGGCAAGGCATGGAAAGTGAAGGCAAGGAATGTCAAGGCATGGTAGGGGAAGGAAAGGAATGGAAAGGCATGGAAACTGAAGGAAAATAATGGCAAGGCATGGAAAGTGAATGGAAGGAATGGAAAGGAATGGCAAGGCAAGGCATGGAAAGTCATGGAAAGGAAATGCATGGAAAGGCATGATGAGGCAAGGCAAGGCAAGGCAAGGAAAGTGAAGGCATGGTAAGGAAAGGAATGGCAAGGCAAGTGAAGGAAAGGAAAGAAAAGGCATCACAAGGAAAAGCAAGAAAAGGCACGGAAAGGAAAGTGAAGGCATGGAAAGGAATGGCATGGCATGACAAGGCATGGAAAGTGAAACCATAGAAAGGCCTGGTATGGAATGAAAAGTGAAGGCATGGAATGACAAGGCAAGGCCATGGCATGGCATGAAAAGGTAAGGCATGGAATGATAAGGAAATACATGGCATGACAAGGCATGGAATCACAAGGCATGTCATGATATGGAAAGGCAAGGCATGGAGAGGAAAGTGAAGGAATGGCATGGCATGGAAAGTGAAGGCAAGGCATGGAAAGGTATGTGAATGTAAGGTAAGGAAAGGAATGAAAAGTGAAGGAAAGTGAAGGCAAGTGAAGGAAAGTGAAGCTATGGAGCATATTGTCCAATTCATGATAAATAATGTTGCAATTAGAAAAATTCCATTGGAGAGACAATCCACATTAGTTTGGATTCCATTTGAATCTGATCACATTAATTTGATATGGATAAGTTCACCCTGGAGTTGGCCACTAAGGAGATTATAATTCTAGTGAGTGTACCCAAGGGGGGATTGACCATACATGTCAAAGAACCAAGCCGAGGTGGCTTGGCATACACATAGAGCCAAAAAATATACTTGAAAAATTCATTGTTGTGACAGAGGGGACAATTGGGTTGCATAATTCCTAGATACTTTAGGTGATAGCCAAGAGGAAGGCTACTTAGAATCAAAAACCAAGAAAAAACAAACTTCTTAGGCTTAATGAAATAAATACACACTGAATGTAGCATAATTATCCACTTAGAGGGTTGTGAACACATCCTCTAGAGCTTGTTAAGCTTAGAATAAAGCCTAGATAAAACACAAAGCCATTTATACCCATTTTTCGGTTTATATTTCTTAAAAGGCTTAGAGCCATTCCATCAATAGTGATTCCACCACATTGTTGTGCTAATGATACCCATTTTTAGAAATAGGTCATCCATACTCAAATCCTACACCTTTTCAATTATAGTTCTACCAATATCACAAGATTGAATTTGGTCTTGAGCATCATCCATGGATTTATGTAGATTCTATAGGGAGATATGGGGGCATGATCACTAGATGGAGAAATAGATTATTTAGAATTTAGAATTTTGCATTTCTTGTAATATTCATAGGAGCATAACTCTTCTCTTTAGAGTTGGGGAGGATCTACTCAGTGATCAATGTTTATGGACCTTATGAAGACATGGTTCAATTTTGGGAATCGTTGCTTTCAAATGCATTTGTTAAAAGTGAAATGACATGGGCTATTAGAGGACTCAAGGTTAGTAGGAGTTATTTTCTGACTTATGTTTTGTTTGTTGATGATGTCCTTTTGTTCTATGATAGATCCTTGAGGGAAGCCTTTAAATTAATGGAGATTCTAAATTTGTATAATACAACCACTATTAAGGATATTAATATGTTCAAGTCTCTAATTTATTTCAATTTTATTGAGAAGGATCAAGAGAAGTTATTGCTTCAATAATTTCATTCTCCCTTGGTGTGTAATTGACTAGTGTGGAAAGTAGGTAATGGAGAGAGTGTAAGAATTGGGTAGACCCTTGGGTAGGCTATGGGAACTCTTATTGGTTTCCAGATGAATTGATATAAAACTTGTAGGGAATTTTCAGTTATACACTAGATTGTGTGGTGTATCGTCTGTCATAAACATATGGCATAAAAGGTAGAGATTAGAAAAATTCTTGGGATTTTCAAGAGAGAATGTAGCACAATGGAAATGTTATGTGGAACTTTATCTCATATTCATGTAAAGATTAGGGATGAGGCATATAGTTTGGTTTGGTCCAAGAATCCTATTCTAAGATAATAGATTGCAAATCTAGGGTACAAAACTATGTTATGTAATGCACAACACAGAAAAATCATGGTGGTGGAGGCCTCTTTGGAATATTATAGTTCCTGTTGGGCTCCGGATTTATAACATTTTCTTGCTGTTTCTTGAAGATATTAATTACTCTCCTAAAGACTTTTGTTTAACAAAGGGCATTCTTTCTATGCTATTCATGTTCTGTTACA
>SNQJ01S0001019.1:494619-523835 GCA_010110895.2 Picea sitchensis | reverse complement strand
TCTCCCCAGAAAGTAAGAAGTGACACTTTCTTTGATCAACGACACCCAGTTTCTGTTGACCCAACTTTCAGTGGATTTTGGGGATGACCATAGCCTAGTGAACTGGCCGATGAGAGCCCGATCGACCAACGACAGAGCAACCTGGATCGGGGTTTCTGGAGGGAGGGAGATCACCGGAATATCGTCCAGTTTTTTAACAAATTTCGCAGCTTCAATATTTTTCTTCTGTGGAAGTCCAGCCAGGAGCCGATTGAAAGCCTCAGAAGGCGAGATCGGTAGAGGAGGCGGAAGGGACACCTTGGGGGTTCCCATCCCCTCCATGGACGCAATCCCTAGGCTCGGGCCTGTCCCGTAGATCCCAAACCCTGATAACCCTGCCGATGTCAGCGATTTTTCACCTCGATTTTACTTAATATGTACTTTTATAAAATATGGATATCAGATTTTATACAGCATGTACAGATCCCACATTCCATACCTAGGCACTTTTTGGATTTCAGGTTCTCGGGTTGGCGGGCTCAAAATTGGGCCTCTATTGTTCCGTTTCCTACAAATAACATCCATAATTTCGTGTTATACAAATTGACAAGTGGACCTGCGGGTTGGTTGGCTCAACATTGCACTCCTATTGTTTTGTGTCATCTAAACAACAGTCGGAGTTCCGCAATATACAAATTGACAGACGAACTCCAGGGATGGCGGCCTCAAAATTGCAATTGTTTACGGACAAATTGACAGACAGACTCTAGGGTTGCCTGCCTCAAGATTGCGATTGTTCACGGATGATAATCCCTATCAACTATCTAACATTTTCTAAAAACATTTTTTTCCAATACTAAATTATTAATATTAAATATTGATACCGTACAATTTAATTAGACAAAAAAGTTTGTTCAATATGAAACGGGCAAGTGGTCAATTGGGCCGGTGATATAAAAGTAACTGAATTCTGAAGACGTGAATCCGCCAATTTCTGCACCAAGAAATTTTCTGAAAAAATGAGTAATACATACTTAATATGTATTTTTATAAAGTATGGACATGAGATTTTATAGAGCATGTACGAATCCTGCATTCCATACTTAGCCACTTTTTGGATCGCGGGTTCTCGGGCTGGCGGGGTCAAAATTAGGCCTCTATTGTTCAGTGTCCTACAAATAGAGTCCAAGAGTTCCACGATATACAAATTGACAAGCGGACTTGCGAGCTGGCTGGATCAACATTGCACTTCTATTGTTCGGTGTCCTTCAAACAACACTCGGAGTTCCGCAATGTACAAATTGACAGACGAACTCCAGGGCTGGTGGGGTCAAGATTGCAATTGTTTACGGATGGTGATTCCTATCAAATATCAAGCACTACCAAAAAACATTATTTTCAATACTAAAGTATTGATATTGTACAATTTAATTACATAAAATTATTAAAGGATGTTAAATATCTTACTTAAAAGAAAAACCTGCGTATTCAGAAACTCGCGCTCCAAAAATTCTGTACAATATGAAACAGGAAAGAGGTCGGTCAGGCTGGTGATATAAAAGTGGGTGGAAATCTGAACACGTGTATCTGCCAACTTCTGTACCTAGAAATTTTCCGAAAAATGAGTAGTACATGCTAAATATGTACTTTTATAAAGTATGGACATGAGATTTTATAGAGCATGTATGAATCCCTCATTCCATACTTAGCCACTTTTTGGATCGTGGGTTCTCGTGCTGGCGGGCTCAAAATTGGGCCTCTATTGTTTCGTGCCCTACAAATAGCACCTAGAGTTCCGCGATATACAAATTGACAAGCGGACTTGCGAACTATTTGAATTTTAAGGCCCTTGTGTTGATATGATAGCACAATTGGACTTCGGCCAGTTTATATTCGTTTATTACAATATGAAACGGGGAAGTGGTCCGTCGGGCTTGTGATATAAAAGTAAGTGAAATCCGAAGACGTGAATCCACCAACTTCCGCACCAAGAAATTATGTGAAAAATGAGTAACACATACTAAATATGTACTCTTATAAAGTATGGACATGAGAATTTTATAGAGCATGTACGAATCCCGCATTCCATACTTGGCCACTTTTTGGATCACGGGTTCTCGGGTTGGCAGGCTCAAAATTGGGCCTCTATTACTCCATATCCTACAAATAGCACCCAGAGTTCCGCAATATACAAATTGGCATGCAGACTTGCGGACATGCTAGCTCAACATTGCACTTCTATTGTTCCATGTCTTCCAAACAACACTCGGAGGAAACGAGTAATATATACTAAATATGTACTTTTATAAAGTATGGACATGAGATTTCATAGAGCATGTACGAATCCCTCCTTCCATACTTACCTACTTTTTGGATTGCGGGTTCTCGGGCTGGCAGGCTAAAAAATGGGCCACTATTGTTCTGTGTCTTACAAATAATACCTAGAGTTCCACAATATACAATTTGATAGGCGGACTTGCGGGCTAGCTGGCTCAACATTGCACTTCTATTGTCCCGTGTCTTCCAAACAACACTCGAAGTTCTGTGATATACAAATTGACAGACGGACTCCAGGATTGGCGGGCTCAAGATTGCGAATGTTTACGGATGGTCATCCTATGTAACATTATCTAAAAAACATTATTTTCAAATACTAAATGATTAATATTAAATATTGATATTGTACAATTTAATTACATAAAATTATCAATATTGAACCCGCTTATCCGGCAACTCGCCTATTCGGAAAACCGCGAGCCAAAAATCTTGTACAATATGAAATGGGGAAGGGGTCGGTTAGGCTAGTGATATAAAAGTAAGTGAAATCTGAAGACGTGAATCCGCCAACTTCCGCACCTAGAAATTTTCCGAAAAATGAGTAATACATACTAAATATGCACTTCTATAAAGTATGGACATGAGATTTTATAGAGCATGTACGGATCTCGCATTCCATACTTAGCCACTTTTTGGATCGCGGGTTCTTGGGCTGGCGGGCTCAAAATTGGGCCTTTATTGTTCTGTGGACTACAAATAGCACCGAGAATTCCGCGATATACAAATTGACAAGCGGACCTGCGGGCTGGCTAACTCAACATTGCACTTTTATTGTTTCGTGTCCTCCAATCAACACTCAGAGTTCCACAATATACAAATTGACATACAGACTCTAGGGCTGGCAGGCTCAAGATTGTGATTGTTTACGGATGGTAATCCCTATCAACTATCTAACATTATCTAAATACATTATTTTCAATACTAAATTATTAATATTAAATATTGATATTGTACAATTTAATTAGACAAAAAAGTTTCTACAATTTGAAACGGGGAAGCGGTCGATCGGGCTGGTGATATAAAAGTAAGTGGAAATTTGAACACTTGAATCCACCAACTTCCGCACTGAGAAGTTTTTTGAGAAACGAGTAATACATACTAAATATGTACTTTTATAAAGTATGGACATGCGATTTTATAGAGCATGCACAGATCCATCATTCCATACTTAACCACTTTTTGGATTGCGGGTTCTTGGGCTGGCGGGCTCAAAATTGGGCCTCTATTGTTCCGTGTCCTACAAATAGCACCTAGAGTTCCACGATATACAAATTGAGAGGTAGACTTGCGGGCTGGCTGGCTCAACATTGCACTCCTATTGTCCCATGTCCTCCAAATAACACTCAGAGTTCCGCAATATACAAATTGACTGCGGACTCCAGGACTGGCGAGCTCAATATTGCGATTGTTTACGAATGGTCATCCTATCTAACATTATATAAAAACATTATTTTCAAATACTAAATTTTTGAAATTAAATATTGATAGTGTACAATTTAAGTACATAAAATTATCAAAGGATGTTAAATCACTTATTTAAAAAAAATGAAGGAAACAAAACAAAGTTTTTTTAAATTCTATCACCGCAAGCATAACAACGACCAATTTGAATTTTAAGGGCCTCTTGTTGATATGATAGCACAATTGGACTTCGCATAGTATATATTCATTGATTTCAAATTATTCCAGGAGATTAATTTTACCAAGTTCATCGATCAAGGAAAAATGCTAAAACAAGCCACATATTACATTTGTGTCACAACGCCATACAAATTGACAGGTGGATTTGAGGGCTAGCTGGCAAAAAAATTGCAATTCTATTGTCTCGTGTCCTCCAAACAACACTCGGAGTTCCGTGATATACAAATTGACGGACGAAGCATACAACCAAGAACCAACTAAACTCCAAACAGGCCGCAAGCAAGTTCCCACAAAATTCCATAGAGCATGACACATCAACCTTTGCATCAAACAATTTAATATACAAAGAAAAGAGGTCGCGACATTCGTTTTCTCTTACATCTAGTATATGTTCCCAGGAGAAAATAACCCGGGCCATGGGATATATGGGGTTTGCTGCCATGCTTCTCATTTTTGTACCGATCAATCTTATGCGCATGCAATCTCAAGTACTTGAGTTTGACCAAAATTCATCTGGATGTTGAATAAATATTACAGAGACTCATGATATATTTTCGTTTCCTGCCAAAGTTTGATATATATATATATTTTCCTTCTTCAGCTGATATGCAAAATTGCATTGTCCTCATTTAAGGTAAATGTGTTGTGTATTTGAAAGTCACGCATCATGGAGACACTGCTTGCCTTTTTCTGTAGATATGTTTCATACGACAATTCTGCCAACTTAGGAAGCACATTATGTAACAGAGGCTGCCTAACTGTACAATGCACGGTTGTGTTTCCCACAGTTCGGATGACAGCATTGAGGCAATGGCCATATATATATGGACATTTTTCACCGCATTACAGACAATCAATCGTATCATCATTTATCAAAGCGAAGGCAGAAGCAGGAGAGTTGAATTTCGCACATACAGGTTCAAGGGAGGTCGAGTACACATTCGCTGCAACCAAAACACCTTCAACCTATGAACGTGAGCATAGGAATTAATACATCGAACAATATAATACACAACTGCACCCCCTCCCCTAANAAAAAAAAAATCCGCAGAAATTTGGTGAAGGCTATTTGTACAAGCAAAGTGAGGATGATTGTGTGGATGTATACGCACAACAGTTGTAGACCTAGCTAGTTTCTTCAGATCCTGTGCTATATCTGGTCACAAATCTGTTACAAACGTTGCTTGGGTTGTGTGAAAGATCCTTTCTCTAACATCCCTTTTGTTTGTTATATTTTTGAAGAGCATAAGTGGAAACTGCCCTTTATGCAATTATTGTTCCATTGACGAAAACAAATTTGAATAGGCATCGAACAATTGTAGCTGCAACATGGAACAATGCAATATTTGTATAACTTACCTGAGATACATGCACATACAAAAGTAAAGGACAAAACTGGATATGGAAAGTGGTACCATTGCCTTGTCGCTGTCCGAATCTCCATCCTTTATATGGAGAATGTGTTGCGAGCCAAGTTTCTCGCCAGTGTGACAACTGTGCCAATGGTTTCGATTGGGTAAATATCACTGCTCTATGCAAGTTGGCTGACTGTCGCGCCTAGGATGAAACGATATTCTGAACAAACAATGGGAATTTTTTCCACAACACTTGTTTTGTTGAGCAAAATAATCCGATCACAATCACCACGGTCATATATTGTTTTGGGAAATATAATAAAATTTGTAATGGATTTCCCATTACCCAGCAATATATTTTCTGCATGTTTCTAGATAAGTTATGTAGGAATAGTCAGTGTCACTGTCATAATGGCCTCCTTGTCTGTCATGTCAGCACCCATAATGGATCTAGTTTTGTTTGCCTTGTCCAAGTAGGTGCTATAGATGACCATTATGTCCCCGACGAACACTTGTCCAGTTCGACGGATGTTCAAGTCCTTTATTGATAGTACTTTGGGTGTTACAACTCTAGACCTGGTGACAATTTTTGAAAAGGAAAACTAAAGTGAATGGTAGTGTGCATTTTTTTTTTCTATTCCAATAAGTACACGCATGGCTTCGATGAATTATGGAGCCAAAGTTTTGCAACCACACCTCTTAGTCTGCGGAACCGACATTATGTTCGACGTTTCGCTTGTACTTGTTGCTACTTCTTGTGAACTGCAAACCATGTATTGCAAATGACATCAACATATTCACCATGCCATAGATGAAAAAATAACTGAGGATATTTGTTTGGTAAACATTAGAGGAGCAGAGCGTATGCATCTTTACCTTTGGCCTTGTCGGTCTGCTAATGTCTGGGATGACTGACTGCTCATAGCCATGTCACTAGTCCAACTTTTTCTAATGAAAGCATGTGTAGATGAACATTAGATGGACTAAATAAGGTCACCTAATGCATTCTTGTTGAACCAAGTGTAAATTATTTGAATCATCGTGTGCCTATTAAGTGAGGAGGTATGTTTTGGGGAAATAAGATCTCTATCCCCATTCTTCATTTTTTTTTATTAAAATGGTGACTATTACAAAATAATTATAACAAGCATATGCATTGTATACTGTCCATCAGAAGGACTAAACAAGCGTAAAATTGTATGCATTTGATTTTTTTGACTGGAAAAATGTGTAACAGTAAACAAGGCGTGAGGGTGGGGCACCACGACCAATATGTATATCGCGGACCCTGGAAGCCAGGGGAGCAATGTTGAACCCGCCAGCCTGACACCCACAATCGAAAAAGTGGGTAAGGATGGAATAAGGTAGAAGCGTGACCATACATGTGAAACCGTTCATTTGCCAACCGATGAACGAAGGCATTTTCGGAAAGACCACTTAACAGATCAATTAGAAAACAAAAGGGACAATACAAAATGGAAAAAGTAGAAATAGGGAGGGAAAAAAGGCCCTTTACTGCCAAGCCATCGTTTTCTAGTCTAAATTTATATGCCCCCACTCAGTTTGTATATTTAATTTACCAGCACAGTTGGTATACCTTTTCGAAGATTGTACCACAGAACCCTCTGCTGTTGCACAGAACAAATCATCTTCCTGTCCAACCAACCTGTTCTTCCAAGCTAGCGACACCGAATATGCAATGGACATGAAGGCAAGTTAGTATGAAGACAAACATGTAAAATAAAGAGAAACATTTCTATTTATTCCATTGTAACAACAAACAGAATACGATTCACATGAGAATACACAAAAATATATTATTTTTGAAGGAAGAAAAGAACAAAGAGAGGGGGGGGGGAAGAAGAAGGTGCAAAGCAGCAGAACAAGCACAACAAATATACAGACAGTAAATGAAAAAATGAACATTGGAATATGAAATAAGAGTACAGGTATCCACCTCTGTAATTCCTTGTCTACATTCCTGCCAAAGAGTCCATTGTCCTCTCCATCCATTCTGTTTGTTTAAATGTAGCAATGCAGGGAAAATACAATGCACATGAAGTAGGTCATGTAATGAAGATAAGTTATTATGTAAGAAGGTACGCAACATCTACATACAACAAACTAGGTGAACACATATACATACATTAAATGAAATACAAAACAACGCAATATGAAATAATAGTACAAGCATGCACCTCTCTATCTCCTCTTCAATTGATGCAGATAAGGCTCAGTCGTTTTCTCCAACTATTCTATTTGTTTGAATGTGGGAACGCACACAATACAATGAACATGAATGGAAATTGGTATGCACCAAAGAACAAGTAATATGTACATACAGTAAAAGAGACTCAACAAATAGTCTAAAAGATTGGCAATCATGCACCTTTCTATCTCCTCTTCAACCGATGCAGTCAAGACTCCGTCGTTTTTTCTAGCTATTCTGCTTGTTTGAATGTGGGAACACACAAAATACAATGAACATGAATGGAAGCTGGTATGCACTGGAGAACAAGTAATATGTACATACAGTAAAACAAACTCAACGAATAGTCTAAAAGATAGGTAGAAACATGAACCTTTGTGCTTCTCCATCCATAGTTGTAAATATGTAAATTTTTTTCCCTACCCAAAATATATTACCAGCCACAAAATATTACGAAATTGCATGGTCGTAGCTAAACGATTTCTATTTTTCCGCGGAAAAGTATCCATATATGCTTCCACCGATGGAAATTCATGTTCTTTATCCTCTACACAGACCTTTGTTCCCACGATACAATATTTTGGTTTTTTGGGACAAACTACTCAAATATGGTTCCAGACATGGAAATATAATTTTGCAGAATCTTTGTTGTACATATCATATCTCAAGAACAGGACAAATTGTATCATGGGAACACCAGTCTATGTAGAGGATAAACAACATGTATTGTCATATGGGCACATTTCACCATACATGGTATATAAATGCAGCCTGTATATGTTTTATTTTAACAAAAAAACAACGAATATCGCAATTTCACATGTACTTCTCAAACTATTTTTCATGCAACTATTTTCTATCATGTTAGCATTAAAGCACCAACAAAATATCACAACATAACATATATCGACCTCGCCAGACAGGGCAAATAACACAACTGCATGTCCACCTGTGGGTGCAGGGGATGAACACCGTAAAGCGCCCAAAAAAAAATTAATAATACACAAAAAAAAAACTCCAGCTACTGACGTAGGACCCCAACCCTGCAAAGCAGAATCAAACAAAAGAAAACAACAAGCACCAAACCAGCGAGAAAGCACGAACATGGCCAATTACAACCCCAGGGCCCCAAAGCGTAAACTCGAGCCAAACAAACACAACCAACAACCGACGAACCAACAAACCAACGAACAAGCAACAACCACCGAACCGCCGAACAAGAAACAACCACCGAACCAATAAACAACATATGTATCTCGAATGATTACGAAACTGTAGCCGAAGCACAAAAGGAACCGATAACATATGACGAGCATGCAAGTATAAATAAACAAACATTCTTACTTGCAAACTGCAAACATTGAACAACAAAGAAGGAATAGAAAATGAAGCTATGGCATGGGAACTTACTCTGAAATGATGAAAGGCAGAAGCGTAGGTCAAATTGTGAACCAAACAACAACAACAAGTAGCAACCGACGAACCAACGAAGAAGAAGCACTCACCGAACCAACAAACAATGTATGTAGCTTCAATGATGACGAAATTGCATTGCAAGTCTAGAAGAAGGATGAAAGATACAATGCCTATTCAACTGGCAGTGGACAACAATATCGTGCAAAATCACTACAACATTGTATGGAAAATTTCGAGGAAAAATGTACTCCGAGAAGCGTATTTAGATAAACATTTAAGGCTGTCAGGTTGTCTAAGGACCTTGCGGTATGCAAACATTTAAGCCGTCAGGCCTGTTGGAGGACCTTGCGTCGTGTAAACATTTAAGCTGTCAGGCCTGTTCAAGCACCTCAAAAAAAGTGTCAATACATTTCAATACAAGTACATGCAGCACCGATGTTATAAACTTTGAAATTATCGATCACTATAAATCTTGGATATCTAAACATTTCAATATGATTAGTACAAATAAAAAACCCACCGTATATGATCTAAGACAATGGCAACAGAAAAATGCTAAGGCAAACATTTGAACTAATGCTAACATTAATCCACCTTCAAGCAATGCATAAGAAAAATATATGATTCAAAAAGACTGTAGATGAAGAAAAAGTTTGGATATGCTAACATATAAAACATTGGGAATAGCGAAGGCGGCAATAAGACCTCCAATCTGCTATCCAATCAGGTCACTACATATATGGTACTTTTTATTATATAAAATTCAATGTTTTTAGTTCCCTAGCTCCAACAATAGATATTATGCAAATATTTCTGGTCAAAGGACAAACTAATATGAGGTCAACGAATTATCGATCGCTATAGTCCCTCTATGCCTACGACAGGGACTAATAAGTCAATTATGTACTTTGATGAAAGTTAATTTTTGCCTGACACGCTTTATGCATCGAAGATTTTCAAATCTTTCATTTTCAAAAAGTTAAAAAATACTTTGATTGCAATGTTAAAAAAAATCAAAAGAAACTCGAGTGTGCTTTGTTTTCAAAAATAATAATTTCCTCCCATCATTGGAATGCAAACAAACTCTACCTCAAGGATATTTTTAAGCCGATAAAAAAATTATAGTTTCCCCGATAACGTGTTGATTAGAATAAAAAACAAACTTTGCTCTGATGCAAAGTTAAACATCACTCTAATGGAAGGTACAAATTTCTCTCATGAAAATATTAAATTCTTTCCAATCTACATCACTTTAGTTTTTAACTTTTTAAAATCGAAACAAATTTAACTTTGGTGTTTGATAAATTGTGAAATTGCCCCAATTAAAAGATTATTTCTTAAGCAATGATAGATATACTCCGATCATCGAAGTGATTATCCAAATTTAAAAAAATATCACAATTCTCGAGGTAAATTACATGGCGGTCATTTCAATCTCTTCCCAAAGAGCAATTTTAAAGATTTTCACCGATCAAAGTCTTAAACAATACCAACACTTGTTTCGTAAATTTTGTGCAAAAGAAAATTGAAATGTAACTTCAAACAAAATGGAGTGATCCCTTGATAGTCGTTAAAGTCGTCAGGAAGTCCTTAATGTTTTTTTTTTCCTAGAAAAAAAATGTAATTTCATTTAAGAAGATGAGATTACAATGCTTAGGTGATTTAACACACCCCTGATCTTTTCACCAACAAAAAAAAACTATAGAAACTGCCCCCAAAAATGGGATCAAAACATGTAGTCTGTTTACAATTCGGTTTAGACGATTCCAGAACCGACTATCATTAGTCAATAGAAAGTTAAAAAAACTTCAAAAAAATTCACAGATTGGCCCAACAGAAACTGTAGGCCTCTGGTTCAAAGAGTGCTCATCAATGAGATAACGTTGATCCTTGATTCTTAAAGCATTCTTGGAAAGAAAATCTGCATCAGTATTCAATTCCATGGGAATATGGAAGACTTCGATCTCATCAAAAAGCTCCAAGATGACATAAAGAAACTCCACAATTGATTATAAGCCAAAATTTGTCACCTGAACCTGTCTTCTCATACAATCTATGGCTAGCTTAGAATCATCGAACACTTGGATTGTAGGTAAACCCCTGCCCGTCGCAAGCTTGAGAAGAGGTAGTAAAGCAAGGAATTCACCTAGATTATTGGTCCATGAGCTTGAATTAATAATTTCTTTAAAAAAGTGAGTATCCAAGAGAGATAGATTGAAATCCAAACCACACATTTTTTCAGAGCCTTGACAAGCCCCGTCAAAATAACCCCATGGATCCAGTTTGTCAATTTCTACAAAATCCATATTATTAAAATGTTTGGGAATTTGGCATCCTTTGTAATTACTGAGCATCACAATAACCTACATTGCAACCCTGAATGACGAGATATATTTGCTTTCAAATAAATTGGCATTCCTTGCGAGTCAGATACCCCAAATCACAAGGATTGGGATCACCCGGAAAGGCTTCAAGGAAAGCATTTTGAAAAACTCATGAAAGCAATCTTCTAAAGAATTTTTATTCCAAAGAGAATACAATTCCGATTGAGAACCAATCTTAGACCATACTTGCCTTGAGAAGGTACATTCTAAGAATAGATGAGAACTTGTTTCAATCGAGTTCCAATATAGATAGAAAATTCCATGACCTTGTCTATTCTTTAACTGCATTATATCCCATGTTAATGCCTTACCTTTCAAAACCAAACACAAAAACAAGATCCCTTTTAAGGGTTCCTTAATCTTCTGAAACTTTTGATACCACCACATAGAGGGATTGGCTTCCTCCTCATGTTGTGTTGAATAACCCAATTCAGTTGAGAAAAATCCACCACTATTATTGTATGACCAATTTAGTTCATCGTCTCGGTTAGGTAGATGAATATGAGCCTTTTGCAATCCACCTATTAAATTTTACCATTGGCTTCCTTGTCCATATGATAATCCCAACTCCTTAGTCGATAGCCAAGACTGTCTCCAAATTGTAGAATGTGTCGGGTCCCTAATCCTATTCAATGTACATTGACCTAACACTTGCAAGTGCTCCACGAGATCTTCTTCCAAAAACACCTAGTCCTTGCAACCTAGTATAACATCCTTACGTATCCGAGTTAGAAGACACGAACCGACCTTCCAAGCTAACTATTTCCCAATGATAGGGAAGGAAATATTGAGGACCTTCTATTGATTCAAGACATTGATTATACTCTTCTGTCTTTTTCTGATCCAATCCATAAACGATCTAGACCTTATATATTTGTCAACCAAAATATTCCTCTAAATACTATCTTTGGTCAAAAAGACCCATAAGGACTTTGTGGATAGAGCCGTCCCAAACAACCATGAATCTTTCAAACCCCAACCCCCTAGGGCCTTGGGCCTAGATAGTTGTTTCCATCTTGCCAAGTGTAAACCCATATACTCAAGACAACCCTTCCATAGATAATTAAAACATACCTTTACTATTTTATTGACAATCCCCTTCGGGATATGAGCCAACAAATGTCGATAAAATGGAACGGTCCCCAATACTGAATTTATTAGGACCAACTTGCCTCCATTGTAAATCTAATGATTACGCCATAAACTCACCTTCCTTTCTATCTGATTTCAAAGCCACTTCTAGTCATATATATTCTATTGGTTTGGCTTTAGAGAAAATCCAAGATATCTTAATCCATCATGCAACGAAAGAAAGAAAATTAAGTAGCCCTTTTAAAGCTTGCCGACCATCTGCTACAAACCTAGAAAAGTAAATTGTAGACTTTTGATCATTTACAACCATACCTATTGCGCTACAAAACAACTCCAAAATGTACTTCAAAATATTTCATTATGCTCCCAAACAAGCACAAAAAATCTGATCCGGATTATTTTCGGCACAAAATGAGAGTGGAGATATAATAAAGAAATGAATAGAGATATCACGGATATCCAATAATATAACAGAAATGTATCAGAGATGCAACCATAAACACAAAGATACAATAATACATGATTTCTATTAATGAAATAAATGTACAGAGATTGTAAAAATATAGAGTGAAAGACTCACTAGAATGGTGGCAACTTATCTCTGAGAAGAGATGTGAAGGCTACTCCCATTTGCAAGAAGATGACTACAGTGAGGCTCTGAAGGCCTTTTTACAATAAATAGGAATTCCAAAAACCCTATGCATCCAAAAACCTAACCCTAGGAGATGAAGCACCAAAATTCATGTGGGCCCCGTTTGGGTAAGTCAGTACATCAACTTCCCGGGGTCGTAACTTTTGCATACGATCTCCATTTTAGGCATATGATAGCCCGTTGGAAAGGTATCGTCGAGGAGATTCATTTTTAGGGATCAATAATGCCTTTATTTATCATTGAGAAGAAATATATCAAAAAACCTTCATTTAGGCCCTCAAAATAGCCCCAGAAGTTAAAACTGCTAAAAATAGTAAATTGCCAAAATTGCCAGAAAATTGTTTTGAGTCAATTGGAAAAGGTGGGTGGCCACCGATATCCATCTGGATCAAAATCAATACATCATCCACGGACAGTAAGTGAGAAAGGTAGGTCACCCTGCCCATCTTGATACCTTGCATTTTATTTCCTCTTTTTTCCTCCAAAATTGCTCTGCTAAGCCTATATGACATCAACAAAAATAGGTAAGGTGAGAGGGGGAAACCTTGATGAAGTCCCTACCTAGTTTAAATAAATTTAAGCTCGATCCATTTATAAGAACTGCAAATGAAACATAAATCACATAATACATTATCCACTTTAAAATATTCAACTCGAAACCAATATGCACGAGAACCAACCTTAGGTACAACCATGGCACTCAATCATATGCCTTCGAGAGATCAATATTGATTACCGAGACCACAACCTTCTTGGGTTTAATCGAATAGATCCCCTTCCAGGCCGAACCAATGACTTCATGGATCAACCCGCCTTTCAAGAACCGAAAATGTTTCGGAGTAACAATATTTTCCAATATGGGTTTGAGTGTGACAATAATTATCTTGGCAATAATCTTATAAATGCAATTGCATAAAGAGATTGGGCAAAAATCGTCAAATGAATAGGGTCGATCCTTTTTGGGTATAATAGCTATGAACATCACATTCGAGTTGCTCAACATTTTCCCATTCCTACTAACCTCTTCCACTACCCTAAGGATATCATCTCCAAGGACCTCAAAGAATTTTTCACACCACCCATCTGGCCCTGGAATTTTGTTCGTCTTAAATGATGAAACTGTATTTAAAAGTTCTGCCTTACAAATTTCTTCATACACTACCTGATTCTCATCGACATCCACTAGATGTGGAAATAAATAAATAAGTTGAAGCATTTTATCCATCTTAATTTGTTCAGACTCCTTGTAAATATTCCCAAAGTGCTTAGCACCCAAAGCATCCAAATCATCAAAGCCACGAACCATCCTTCCCTGATCATCCTCTAATTCCCAAATCGTGTGGACATTTTTTCTATGGCTGGCATAACTCTATTTTTTTTTTTTTTAGTTTTGATCCCCAACTGAGAGCCAAAGTGACTTGCTCTTTAATCGCCATGTAATTTCATTCTCTATAAGAAACTTGGTTCTTTCCATCTTGAGAGATTTATTTTTTTCCATCTCTTCAATTGATGGATTTGAACCCGAAAGGACCTCATAACCTTCTTCCAATGCCACCTCGATCTTAGAGAACAATTTATCAATATCTCTCCTATGATTTCTGACCCAAGTGGCCACAATCTCCTTGATATCCCTGAGAGCTTGAACAAATTGAAAACTAGCAGAAGATCCTTCCTCTTCTTGAAAATGTTGCCAACTACCCGTGATCATTGAACATAACTCCTCCTCCTCCAACCAAGAAAAATTATACTTGAAGGGTGCCCCTGGTTTTCCTTTTGACCTATTGAACTCAAGAAACACTGGAAAATGATCATAGCAACAGACATTTCCAATGCAAGAGCACACAATAGCCTAATTTTGAATCAAATCTTGATGGATTAGGAGCATATCCAATCATTTAGAAACATTGTTCCTCCCTCCCCAATTGTTGGACCAAGTTGGGGATAAATGTAATGGTTCCATGTCCACCCATACAACGGTCCCTAATTTATTGAAAAAAAAATCCTCTAACCTATCTTCACGCATTGGTTCTCCCTATAATTCATCCCCATAAAGAGTAAAATTGAGATCCCCTCCATAGATTAACCTTTTAGACTTTAGACAATCCAAACTGAAAGTTCACGACAAAAAATATTCCTTTCTGTCATAGGGCCCGTATAAATTTAGAAAATCCCACAATCAATCATGTTCTATAAATATCTGTATAGAGTCCTGAAATAATGGAGAAACAATCAATGAGATAAACATTGGCAGATAAACCCCGATGATGCCCCCAAAGAGACTAGAAGAATCCGAGCCACAAAAAACCCAATCAAGAAAACCCCTTTACAATTCAACAATTAAAAAATCACAACGACCCATAGTTTCTTGGATGAACACCATATCTATTTTTTCAAGATCGACAAACACTTCAAGGACAATTTTTTAGGCCATCCCCGTAGGCCTATAATGTTTACAATCATAATTTTCATGGCAGACCATAGGATGGGGTTGACCTTGGTATGAACCCCAGACAAAGGACTTTGCTACCCCTGCAAAATCTCATGATGAGCCTGTTGTTGGGTGTGTTTCAAAGTTGAATTATGACTCACCTTAGATGGCGCGAAGATAATAGGACCATCCATTCCCAAATGCCCCGAAGGTAAACCCTTTAGGACAAAAGAACGATACCTCAAGAGATAAGGCTTTCTTCTTGAACAAGTTGGATATGAAGACATATACCAATGAGAGGGATCTTGAATAGACAAAGAATCATAGTCTCACCCTAAACCAATAATCAGGGTGTGCTCCGCCTTCAAATGTTTATAAGAAGAGCCAAAACTCGACCCCTTTGAGACACTCGAGCCGTCCAAAAAGTACACCTCTTTAAAACAACTCAGAAAAAAAAATCAAAGACAAGAAAACCCTTGTTCATACCTCTCAAATCAGCACTGCTCTCGATTCAAATCTGGTCCAACTTACCCCAATGCAATGCCAATAGGTCCAATTTCGAGTCATTCCTACCCTCATTGCCTAAAGGAGCATCACCCACCAAAATCTCATGTCCAAAATTCACTTTAACCTCCCTGACCATTATCTCCCGCCACTTTTTCATGGCTGCACCTTGGCCTGAACCCCATCCCAGTGCTCAATAAGATTACAAATCTCCAATACCTCGAATGAATTTTCATTGTCACACAAATCCGCCAATTCACCCCGTGAATTCCTCGATAATTTTCACTGAAAGGAACATTAACAATCCACCAAAATATGTCCCACTTTGTGACAACACGAGCATCTAAAAGACCCGTTCAGATAATCCAAAGTTTGAGTGAAGGAGTACTCACCTAGAACCAAATCCATCGATTTGAAAAACCCTTACCTTGGATCCAAATCAACCATTGCATCTTACTTATAAGGAAAAAATATCCCAAATTAGTCCTCAAATTCCTTTCCTGGGTTGGGGATAAATATATAGGAGGATTAGGGAGGAGGACTACCTGGATGTAGTTTTTCCAAGTGATCCAAACATGAGGAATGTTGATGATATGGTCTTCATCAACATCAAGAGATCTCACTTGCACTCCATTGAAGTTAGGACTCCCATTATGCCATGTTCAGAAGTGATAGAGCGGATCATCACACATATAAATGTTGATACAAGAGTTGTTAATAATGATGAAGGAAGATGTGTTGGTTCGTACCAAGCCTTTGAGCTTGAGAAATATTATAGATTACATGAACCAGCAAAAACACATGATCATTGGTTTTGTTGAATAGTTTTATGGAGAACCTGACATAAATAAGATCTTGACCTATTGGTGGGTCAAGGATAAGAGATTCTTTGGAAAATTGATGGAATATATACCATGGTAAAATTAAGGGACCCATATATTTTTGTTGGCACTCATATGTAGACTTTATGGAGAGCATAATTACATTCATTTAAGGGATGCTTGGGTACCATTGGTGCATACCATTATCACAAATGTGAGTGTTTTTAATTGGGTTGTTATATTATCTCACTCACTGAATAGAGCCATAGATAGGGTACAAAAGGTGAAGTCTAAAACTAAGGTTTTACTTACATTTTACATCACCTCTTATCTAATGGACATTATATGTGCCACTAATCCTTTTCCAAGGTTAACTTGGAGTTTGTATATGGTTGAAGCTCTAGAACATGTGTATTGTCATGCCATGTGGTATAACAAATACAATAATACTTATGCTTAGTTATGTGACCATTTCTTGGCACCACTATAAAGATTATTTTTTTGCAAGGAATGTCCTAGTCTAAGCAAATAAGCCATCATGTTACTCATAAGTATTGGAAATCAATACTTGCAAGAGGATTTTACTTATCCATGAATCTATGGGATGACTGCTCCTCCCCATATCTTTCCAAAGTGCATTCTAAATAGAATAATCTTAAGAGAGATTGCTTATCGAACAATTTTACAAGGATTTAATACCCCACTAGAAAAGGATGCTAGGAAAACAACCTTCATACCTTATAATATGTACGTTGGCCATTATGGTTGACTAAATTCTGAACAAGCAAGGCAAGAAGGCAATGGAATGTTGGAATACAGGTTTTCCCAAGGCCAATTTAGGAGACATAATCCCTTGGGCCTAGTATCAAAACATGGTGTAATGGTTTCCATTACATTTCCCTATGGATTGAAATAGTGGGATCATGAACTACCTTATGAAAATGCTATAACTTGGGATGAGGTAAAATTGAGGTTAAATTCAAAATATTTTTCTCCTCCCCACAACATGTCTTGTAATGAGCAAATGGAAAGAATTAAGTAGAAGTTAGTTGAAGCAAAATGATTGCTCGAGAAGGAGGAGAATGAAAATAAAAGGGTTGAAGAGGAAAGGTTCATACAAGAAGAAGAATTGAGGATAATAGTTGAACATGAAAGGATAAGGAAAGCAGAGAAGGAAAGGTTATTTGTTGAAGTTGAGAAAGCTAAGAAAGAGCTTGAATCAAGACTACAAGTTGAAGAAAAAAGGATCAGAAAGGAAGAAGAGTAGAAGTAAAAGGAAGAAGCTGAAATATTGGAAAAAGAAACGCTTAACGTAGAGGGAAAATATAGACTAGAGGAAGAAGCCAAGAAGAAAGAAGAGTAAGACAAAATGGAACAAGAAAAATCAGACTTAGAAAAAGATCAAGGAAATCCCATACAAAATCTAGAAAATACCTATGAATAACAACCCCTTGATCATACTCGAGAGCAAGCAGCATAGTAGGATAAACCACCTCTGAGCAATTTCGTTGATCTAACTACATAGGACCTAGTAATTAAGGGAAAAGAGGTAAAATATACAACTATCAAGATGGAGCATGTTGTCACACTAGGCAACTTGGACAATCTCTTGTCTTAGGGTGAACAAAACATTCTTGATCCAATAGAAGATGTGGTTGACCTTGAACTCATTGCTTACAATAAAATAAGGCAAGCCATAGTGAAACAAACACAAAATAGAAAGAGAATTGATTTGGCAATGCAATTCTTTACACAACCGAAGAGAAACTCATTGACACAAAGAGAGCCAAATTCATTGATCTGCTTTCTGTTGGCCTTGTTATTTCTCATGCAAAAATTGATAAGGCCAGATTAGAAGCGATTGATGTGCAAAATATAGAGAAGAAAATATCTTTGTTGGAGAATAGAGTAAAGTATTATAAAATAACACAAGGAATAGTATCCAGTTTTGTGGTGCAGGTCTTAGAAGAAGATCAAACAAATATTCAAATTAAAAAGTACTTTTACTCAAAGGCATTGAAATTTTAGGAGTTGAGTATGCAATTATCTATTTTGTATAAAACAAATCTAATCTAGAGGAACATCAAGGGAAGGTTCAAGATCAATTGGATTTTATTAAACCCATACATAAAAGCAAGGGTAGTGAGGATAATCTAATCAGGATGCTGAGTAAATCTGAGCTATACGAGATAAAACAAGATACATGTTATTGGGGAAGAATAACACATGAATCACAAAAGAAAATAGAATATGAATGGATAGCTTGCATCAAGATTTGGGACTTCATAGAGGACACCACCACACATTGCAAGTTACCTTCACTAGGTCCTCTAGAAAATTTTAACATAGTGAATCAAGTATTACACAATTTTGAAAGTGAAATCCAACATCATGAGTAGGAGGTTCGAGGCATAACAACCATAGAGAAAGGGCATATCCAAAAGTATTTTATAGATGAAGTGAGAAAGTCTAATCAACTAAAATGATCTTTTCCCAAAATAGAAAAAGTACATTAAAATATTTTATAGAGAGCTTCCTATTTTGAAAGCCCCTAAAAGGCAACATATTTTTTCTCATAGCGAATTATATAAAGAAGATTTTGTAAAATGGGAAAAATATGACAAAGACGTATTTAGGGACTCAACCCCAAGTTCACCTAAGGGTTGTGTCAAAGTGGTTACCATAACCATTTTTTTGTAACTGTATAAAAATTAGAATCTAGCGAGTTGTACGAGATTTTGGCTCTTACATATACAACTTATGAGTGATTGTTGTATCATAATTATTTATCATACTTTTATGAAGAAGAATCCATTCAATGGCCAAAATATTTTTGTTGGAGAAGAACCATTGGTGGAAGTCAAATACTATGGATGACTCTACAATTTGTTTTTTCATAATGTCTTGTAAGATCTTTCTTATTGTTTTCAAGTTATCTTGTTGCAATTCATGAAGTTCTTTCAATATTTTCCTCCCATCAAATCCTGTAAACAATTTTCTGTGTAATTTAAATTTATTTGTTGGAAATATATATTGTGTAAGTTCAATAGTTTCTATATAATTACTATTGAGAAATTAAAGAATTAACAAATTTTCCTTCCATTGTTTCTCCCAATAAAATCTTTGAAATTTTTTCTATGTTAGGTTAAATTTTCTTTTTTGGAAAGTTCCGTTGTTAAGCCAAATATTTCCTATAGAATTATTTCTTGGAATTAAATGAGTTATAGTTATCTTTCATTTGCCGTAATGAAAGATAACTTTCAGAACAATATTTCCCTTCTCTTTTAATAAACAATAGTTTCACTTTTCTAGTTTGGTAATTTACATAGAACTTAAAAAAAAATACATAGTAAAGCTCATCAAAAGGTTATCGAGCCATAAATACAGAGGATTATTCAACACAAAACATGGAGAGTTTAATTGGGCCTCCCCACTAGGTTTAATCCCTACTTTGGAAACTTGGGCATTTAGACCCATTAACACCTCCTTGATGATATCCTTAATTTTTTTTTTCCAGTTAACAACATACCATCAACATACAATACTACATAAATAAAGTTATCACCAATATGTTTGCAGTACACAAAGGAATTAGTCTTACATCTCACAAATCCCAGTCCTAGTATTTAAGCATCAAAATTTTGATACTCCATTCTTGGGGATTGATTTAAGCCACATAAGGACTTTTCATCTTGCAAACCAACTCTTTCTTACCCTAGTTCATTATGAACCCATTAGGTTATTTCATGTAGATTTATTCTGCTAGGTCCCCATGTAAGAACATTGTACTTACATCCATTTGGTATACTTCAAGATTAAATGTTGCAGTAAGAGACAATACAAATCTAATGGAAGTCAATTTTTCATCAAGAGAGAAAATCTCACCGAAGTCAATTCCCTCCACCTAGGAATATAATTTTTCCACTATGCAAGCCTTGTACTTCTCCACTATGTCTTTTGCATTGATCTTCTTCTTGAACACCCATTTTCTATCAACATGTTTTATTCCATTAGGAAACTTGACCAAGTCCCGTGACTTGTTTTTTCCCAAGATCTCCATTTCTTCAACCATGGCCTTCTTCTAGAGTTTACCCTCCTCCAAATCATCGACCTCTATAATAGTTCTAGGATCATCATCAATAACATATAAAACAAATGTAGAACATAAATCAAGTGGATTATACCGTTATGTTTTCCTTCTTACCCAAGAAGATCTCCTTAAGACCAAGATTTGGGGTTCCTCTTCTTCATCTAATTCATTTGATCCATATTCATTCGTCAAGTTAGATTCTCCATTCTCTAGCTCAAACTCTATTTTCTATGGTTCTCCTTCTCTTGGTTCATCTTCATGCTTGGGAGTACTTTTAACTTCTTCAATTATCACATAATGACTATAAAGAATATTTCTTATTACCAGATTCCAAAATTTGTAGCCTTTTACTCCATCTTTATAACCAACAAAGATATATTTATGTATTTTATTGTTCAACTTGCTCCTTTTCTCCTTTGGAACATGTACATAAGCATCATAGAAAAAAAATATTAGATGTACAAGAGAGGGTTTCTTAATAGTCTATGCCTCATGAGGAGTCTTATCAACTAGTGTTGATGTAGGTGATCAGTTGATCAAATAACATGTAGTATCTACTGTCTATGCCAATAATTTCTATTATATGCTTGCATCATTGAGCATACTTCTTACCTTTCCATAAACATCCTATACATCCTTTTTGCAACTCTATTATACCGAAGTGTGTATGGAGTTGTATTTTTCCATGCTATTATGCACTATTGATAGAATTTCTCAAAATGATTCCCATAGAACCCTCCTTCATTATCGACCCTCAACACTTTTTTTTTTTAAAACCTCTTATTTCTTCTTCAAGAAATAAAACCATGTTTTCTTAGAGAAATCATTTATAAATGAGACATAGTACAAAGATCTTCCTAGAGATGGAATATGTACAAGTCCAAACACATCACCATGTATCAAATCCAAGATCCTTTTTGCTTGTAAATGAAATGGATAACGGATAAATTTTTTTTAAAACTTATTGGTGTTAATAAGAGTATCATTATTGGCTGGTATTATGAATGTCGCACATTGAATGTGTAGATGCACTTGTGAAATTGTAGTGCACAATCTATGATGTGTTTATTTAAAATGGGCACACTCATTAGTATAACAAATTTTTTATGTAAAAAAATATAAGTTCAATATTTAATGATTATCACAAATGGTAAATTAGTATAGATTGTGTATTTTATTGATATATTTGCTTAATTACACTTGTATGTGAATCAAGGACGACCATAGTATCAATAGGTCAACCCATTTACCTCCATGCATACATTTTCTTGATCTATCACCTAGCATTGCAAGTAAGAGTCAACTAGCATATGTGCAGAGATATGTCAGTGCAAGACATTATTGACCCCGATAACTTCTAGGTTCATGAGAGCTAATTGTGATTGTATTCTTTTGGAGCAGAGGAGGTTAGGTGTTTGTGCCTTATCATCACAACACTAACACACCATGCCTTTGATGGGACATGAATTAGTTTCACTTTAATGTATTATGTTGATAAATTACTTCATAGGACTAGATTGATTAGGTCATCTACAATTCTTTTACAACAATTTTGTATTTCTCTAGATCGTTGTTGGAGTGTGTTTGACAAGAGACATATCTTCCCCTTTACTTTAGAGATATTTATTTTTATTTTCGAGATGTTTCTAGTCACTCCACTAACATTCATTCCACCTCCTCTTCTTCCAATGACTAATATGCATATGCACATGTGGGGACAAATGTTGCCCAAGAGGGGTGAGTCGGAGTATGTTTCTAGGCTAATGATTTCAAAGGTTTTGACTCGATTAGCTAATGCGAATGATTATGTCCTTAATCTTTTATAATATCCATATGCAACGATGGTATGGAAAAGATGTTCAAACATCCTATTTAGTCGGGTTGGGCCACCAAATGTGAGAGGTAATGTTATCAACAATAGACATTTATTATCGTTATCTTTGATTCTTCTAGTTGCATGTTTTTTGTGTTATTTAATGCACATGTAATTGATTATAATATTTTGCTTAAATTGTCTAATTATTGTCATGTACTATTTTGTAGATTTTGGCTCGTATGTTGATGAGGGTTCTCCCTAGTGTATTGAAAATATAGTTGAGACTAATGAGCCACCTCAAATGCATAGACTAGGCATGCCATAGATATTAGAATGTAGATATTGTTAATAGGTGACAGTTCAATTATTTACATTGATGGATGGCTATGTAGTGATCCTAGTACAACCTCAAGTGATCATGTAGGACCTTTGACTTATAGCGATATATGCAAGCCTTCCCATAGATATGATGTTATTGATGATTCATATCATTTCTATCCCCATTCTAGTATAGAGAGTGAAGGATAAGACCCAATAGTGATCTATGATACTTTACCATTCATCTTATCCACCTGATTTGTCTTCCGAGGATGCTACTCCACCTTCTTCTCCTAGTCCTTAAGCTCCTCCTCCTCCACCTTCTTCTCCTAGTCCTCAACCTCCTTCTCCTCCACCTTCTTCTCCTAGTCCTCAACCTTCTTCTCCTCCTATTAGCACATAAAGTTGTCATGGGTCATATGTAATTTTTGTTAAAACCTAGGTCTACACCTCTGCCGAGTCTCTCTCTTTTCTGCATACCTTCCTATAGGTTTTTCCTCTTCTGGTTGATAAAGTCGGTTTCCCTTTTATTCAATGAACTTTTTTTCTTGCTCGACTGATTCCTTGCACATAATTTTCTGTCTTTTTTGAAAGGACAAACACATATTGTGATTTGGTTCGAGTTACTGGTCATCTTTTTTTCCTTTAATTGAGCTTACAACAAGTTGGCCAAGTCTTTTGTTTGCACAGGGAAAAACTATGAGAAAAATGCAACATTCAGACCAGTCCATTTCAGGCTTGAAATACAAGCAAGCAAGGGGGTTCAATTTTCAACAACGAAGATCCTAGGTGCAGTTCTGATTAACGACTCTCATGCATTCAGAGTTTCAAAGTCGCGCAAGGATTAACGACTAGATAGAAGCCTCGAAGTGCTGAAGTCCCGAGGTCTCGAAGTGATGAGAGGCTACCACGTCAACCAAAAGAAGGCCACTCCGAGAGTTTTTCATGCTTCAACAATCCAAAACTCTCGAAGCTTGTAATGCCGAAATGTCGAAGACACGTGGCGCTCATCCATCAATGGTTGTGACATCATATAGCGTCAGGCCGCCCTGTCACTCCGGGCTCGTACCCCTCCGAGAGTTTTTCATGCTTCAACAATCCAAAACTCTCGAAGCCTAAAATTTTGAAATGCCTAAGACACATGGATCTCATCCATCAGTGGTTGTGACATCATATAGCGTCGGGCCACCCCGTCACTCCAACCTTGTACCACTCCAAGAGTTTTTTATGCTTCAACAATCCAAAACTCTCGAAGCCCGAAATGTCGAAATGCCAAAGACACTTGGCAATCATCCGTCAGGACTAGTGGTGCTCATCTGAGGAGACAAGTGGCTTCCATCTGGCCCTTACATGTGGCACTCATCCCAGGTCATTTGGTTGCGACATTCACCCATTTCCATGTGACACATGTCACTCTTCTTTCCATGACACGTCAACACAGTGACGCCAGGCCAACATTCAAAGCTCCCAAGCGCCAAAATTGGCTCCATCTCTAAACATGGTTAAAATAATTTTGGAATTCGCAGAAAGATAAATTTTAGCGAGGGCACTAAAATAACAGGGTTTCCCAAATCACATATTTGCATAAGATCGACGACCACAATTCATTGAGAGGACAGAAAGTGCTCGAACGCTAAAATCTTAGAGAAGTCCCACAATCGAAACCACGATATATCTAAATAGGTATGTGGCAGTTGGTGGTGGATTACAGGGGAAAAAGCGGTGTGGACCCAAACCTCCCTTGGCAACTTCCGCAATCATGTTCTTATATAGGGTCCAATCCAAAAGCAGTGCGTGGAAACAAACTGGGTGTTAAGCCAAATCATCAAAGGAGTGTCACAAGGAGAGGTAAAATGTTAGCAAACTGTGACCAATCTATCACTAGAGGAAAGAGAACAATCCACTCCCCCCTTAAATGGAAGCATGGAGGGTTTGGCCAAGGAGACAGAAAATTGTCAGTCCGAAGTACCACAGAGGGAAGTTTTTCCTGCAGGCCCAGATTGACCCGAGTTTCCTTCTAACAGAAGGAACATGATAAATAAGAGAAGACACCAACTACTGTATTGATTATAAATACATCACATGAATGATAGGAGAATGGTCATATAGTTGAGCAGAGCTCCCTATGTGTAATATTTTGACTAAGCAGAGCTGTTCTCTGGTTATGTATGGGACTTGAGACATTTTTGTTAATAGAAGTCAGTTTCCTTTCACCATCTTGTTTCTTCTTACTCTGAAATGCTCATGATTGGATGATACATATGAGATGTTGTGGTTGTGTTATAATGGATGTTTGATTATAATGTTGCTATGAATGTTTTTTAGTGTTTTAATCTTTAAGTTCAAGAAGTTCTCGTGACTAAGTTTTTCTTCTTCTGGCTGCTTGGAGGCATGATGCTTACAACAAACCTATCCACCTTCGTCACTAAGTCTTCCTTATATTCACCTTTATACTTAAACCACCGAATGAAGTTAATTAAAACCTCATTTGCATATGCATGCTAGCCCATTTTTTCCATGTTAAGACATTCTTATATTGAGTTTTGTCCATTTGACCTTTCATCATTAATTTACATTCACAAACCTTTTGATGGGTACTAGGCTTATCCTCTTGCAATCTGAGGGTGATTCTCAGTGCTAACATTAATGGCGTTGTTGTCGGGGAATGAATTGAAGACATTTCACTGGGATTGAACGATAAAGCAATATTGATTCTAAAGGTGCATTAGAATTCAGTACATTAAAGATTGCAGCTTGCACCTGGCGACTCCACTATTTTAGTTGTGGCTCCCAAAGGTAGACACATGAGGTCTAATCCACCTCTACCTTTGGAAACACCTGAAGCCAACCCAAAGAAGATTATTATGAAAGGAAAGGCTTTTCAAGAAGGTTTTTCAACTATTTTACCAGGTACTTCTGGTTATTTACATGATTCTACTTTTAAAAATCCAGTAGCTATATCCAATTCTCCTCTTTTACCTTCCGCCGAAGTTTCTAAAAGTTTGGATTTTGAAAATTTTGAAACCCTTTCTTCTCCCGACGTTGTAAGTTGGTTTAGACTTGAGAATCTCAAACATTTCCCTACTTTAGGCCTTCCTACTCCTCCTCCTATCAAAGTTGTTGTGACTCAAGAAGAGGAGACCTCTTTTCCCTTAGACCCTATACCATTTTCCTCCAAGACTCAAACTCTTCCTCTGAAAGATGAAACCTCTCCATCCAAGCTTTCTCCTTCTCCAAAAATCCAAGCTACATTTGTATCTATCAAAACTCCATCCCCGCCTTGTTCTCCTACAGTTCACAACCCAGTGGCAGGTGCTATTCTTCCTAGAAATATGATGGATGTCATAGTGGCTGCTAGGTATGCCCCTCTTATTTTACCTCAATCTATGAGTGCTCTCCCAGTTGGAGACTACCTTAAGTACATGCCCAAATTCACAGGGGAGGAAAATATAACTGCAGAGGAACACCTTGCAACTTTTTATAGTTATGCAAATAATCTTAACATTGAAGATGAAGATGTATGGATGAGGTTATTTGTACAAATCCTTGATAGTGAGGCTAGAAAATGGTTTAGGGGTTTGACTCCTTGATCTATTGATGGGATTGAAGCTTTGGATGATGATTTCTTGAGGCATTGGGGGGATAAAAAGGATTTCCTTTATTATATTACAGAATTTGGTTCACTTAAGAGGAAAGAGGGGGAATTTGTTTCAGATTTCTCAAAAATATTTAATAGAATGTACAACAAGATTCCCACTAAAATAAAGCCTACATAAACCGCTACCAAGATTACCTATGCCAGTGCTTTTGACCCTGAGTTTTGCCTCTTGTTGAGAGAAAGAAGATCTACCTCTCTAGCTCATATGCAAGATGCAGCTTTGGAAGTAGAATCTAACATATTAACAACTGAAAAGCTTAGGGGAAAATATGATAAAGACAGAAGGAAAGGTAGGGCGAAAGATTCAACCTCAAAATCCCCTATCATCCACCCTCAAGTTGAGGATCTTACAAAATTGGTAAAATCACTTTCTGCTGAAATGGAGAAGTTGAAACTTGAAGGAAAACAAAACTATAGGAACACACAGAATGCTAGTAATAGAGGTAATTTTAGAAGACCAAATAATTCCCCTCATGTCCTCCAAAGAGATCAAAGAAATAGGGATAGGGATGATAAAAAAGTCCAAGCCCCTCTCCAAAAAACCTTGTTGCTGATGAAGAAGGACATGATCAAGAAATTGATCTTGAAATCCATTGTCTTGGTGACACCTCTTCATCTCCTAATTTAACCCAATCTTCATATGAAGAGCCTCTCATGGATAGTCATTTAAATGAATTGAGTAAAGGGGAAAAAACAAATGGGAATCCAAGTAGATATAATGTAAGGTAAAAAAATAAAAATGGGAAGACTGACACTTTTGATCAACCCACTAAAACATAAAATTATGCTAAGGCTGTGGTAGCTAGCAACAAATAAAAAGATGCACAAAACCCCCAAGCATTGGCTAAGAGCCCTACCCTATAAGTTAAGGAGATTCTGAAATATCCATCCTCTTTTAGCTTTGAGAGTGAGATTCAAAAAATCAAAATCCCTGTACCTTTTCTGGAGCTGATTAAGAATGAGGAATTCAAAAGATATCTTTCTAAAATGCTGCAGCCTGAGCCTTCCTCTAATTCAATAGATTCAATCAACCTTCAATATGAAAAACCAACTGTTATCCTGGGACCTTTGGTAGAGGATAGAGATGACTCTTCCCCCACTTTCTACACATCATTAAACATTCATGATAAAGTGTTGCACAACTTCTTGATGGAATCAGGGGCATCTCATAACCTCATGCCTAAAACTGTCATGGATGAGCTTAGGTTGGAAATTAAAAAACCCTACCATGACCTATACTCATTTGATTCCAGGAAGGTGAAGTGTCTTGGGGTTATTAAAGACCTAGTTGTTACCCTGTTCCAATTGCCAATGAAAAGTGTGGTCATGGATATTGTGGTGGTTGATGTCCCCCCCTAAGTTTGGGATGCTCTTGTCAAGATCTTTGTTAAGCCCTAATATTGGCTCATTACCCCTTAATTGGGGCATATTATATTAGTAATGTTATTTTATTTAAGTCGGCTTTAAGCCATTAGTTGTAATTATACCTCCTAGTCTCCTATATATACCAAGGAGCCATTTTCATTTTGAATCATCTTGTACTTGAACATTTAAGTGGGGTAAAAGGAGGTTTCCCCCTCGAAGAGGCTTATTATTTGAAATTATCTCTTTTTCAAGGCATTGAGTGCTTTTCCTGAGGTTTTTCTATGCTATATTGATGTTTGGTTCTTAACATATGGTATCAGAGCTCAAGGTCTTGGGGTTTTGCTGCTACATCTGAGACACCGTGGAATTTTCGCTATAACTTTGTTTCTACAACGTTTCAGAAGGAACGAATTGGAGGATATTTAGTAGACGGATCAAGGTATGTTGGGTTCAAAATTCAATTCCCGAGGCCTTATACTTTCATAGATACAGCTTGCACAAGATAGGGTTCTGGAATCATTCTGAAATGAGTCATTGTGGAATTTTCGCTATAAAAAAATTTCTGTAATGTTTCAGACCCTAAAATATGGAGGCCATTTACAGAAATTAGTAAGGTATCTGTGGTAAAAAGTTCAGCTTCTGGGTCATCTTAAATTTGTAGATACACCTTGTGTAAGATAGGGCATCTAACTAGTCTCAAGAAGGTGTTCCAGATAAAACAATCATAACTTCTTGCTAGAGTATCCAAATTGAGTGGGACTAGTTTCATTGGATCGTGGATAGTCTGTAGTATTTTGGGTGCAAGTTTCAGGATTTGATATCAATTATTTTGTGCGGGGCATGCTATACAAGTGAGATCTCCTGGAAAGGCCAAAAATCAGCAAGTTGTGAGAAAGTTACCGTAAATTCCACTTGGCACATCCAATTTTGATCAGACCTGTGGCATTGCAGAGAAGAAATATCAGAGAAATACCTAAAAGAAATTTTCATACCCAGAATGGCCGAAACTTGGGAGATAGAACAAAATAAATATTGTCTAGCAGAACCGCCTCAAAATCAAGATTCAAAAGTGATACTTGGCCAACATGCCGCCAAAAAAGGGACCTTCTACACCAAATAAGCCTCCAGAAAATCCTAATTGGACTCTTGAT
>SNQJ01S0001019.1:469081-479270 GCA_010110895.2 Picea sitchensis | reverse complement strand
CCAGTGGGGCAACATCAAATAATACCTCATACTTGAAGGGTTGGATGCTGTATGACAATCAACACTACGGGCTGACACGAAGATCTCGTCCTTGGCGAAGCCACCCAATGTTGTATGGCTGCTGGTGGGTTTTTGTCGACAATCCCAACTGTTTGACGGCCTCTGCTGAGATGAGGTTCTTCTGGCTTCCGCTATCAACAATAAAATGTAGTGGGGTCCCCTTCACCCACATCTGTGAATAAAAAAGGTGCTCATCCTCTTCAAGATCTATTGGTTCTTCTAATTGAATTGCTGCGGTCGCGACAATAATAGTGGGGTCTGCGTCAATGATCTGTCCTTTACCAGTATTTTTAGAATCAGATTCTGAATCAAGGTTTGGCTCCTTGTCTTTCATCTCGGCCACCAATGAATGTTTTGAGCGACATTCATCGGTGTTGTGCCAGGGGATTTTGTGGAAATCGCACCATTTTCCGGTGTCCTTCTTTGTCTTTTCGTGACCCTTTTTTTCCTGTGGTTTGGACTGTTTTTTAGGAGACTATTTGTTAGGGCCGTCTTTGTCATACTTTGGTTGTTGTGGATTTGCAGACCCAAAATCCCATTTGTTCTGGTGCTTAAATTTCTACTTGATTTTAACAACATATCGATAAGCAACACCGAGTGATGAGATGTCCAAAAAATCCATTTCAGTTTGGATGTATTTGTGTAGAGCTCCACGATATTTCAGAACCAAATGTCGTTCGAAGTCTTTGATACCCAGATTGGTGCGTAAGATATGGAAGGTATTGGTGAACTCCAGAACTTCTTGGCCCCTCTCTTTCCATAGTGTGGTCCATCTCATGTATTGGTCCTCATAGTTGCCAACAGGGTAATACTGTTCCTTTACCGCATCCACAAAAAAATCCCAAGTGGGCCCGACCCCATATATTCCAAACTCCTCTGTGGAACTTTGCTCCAAGTAAGTTTCCCACCAATGATTGACATGGGGGAGAGATTTAAGGAGTGCGAAGGTGATCTTTTCTCTGTCGAAAAAATTGTGAACAGAGAAATAACCTTCTAGAATATTTAACCATTTGTCTATGGCTTCTGCATCTATCCGTCCTTCAAATATAGGAATATCAAAATTAACTTGTTCCTTGAAAGGAGAGGTGCCTCCAAAGTGACCACTTGATGAATATGCACTTGTTGCTATCGACATGCGTTGAAGGACGTGGGAAAAATTCTCCATCATTTCATCCCTCTGTCGCGTGAGAGCTTGCTCAAGCAACAGATTGATAGGATTGTCTGCTCCATCGTTTTTATTCTTTTCTGCCATTGAGGGTTTCTTGGGTGCGCGAGAGAGATTGTCCTCAAGAGAGACAAGCTCGAGACCCAAATTTGTATACTCAGACCTCGTCGGGGACATACACTGAAAAAACGATCAAGAACAACCTGCTCTGATACCACTGATCCAGATTTATTTTCGGCACGAAATGAGAGCGGAGATATAATAAAGAAATGCATAGAGATATTACAGATATTCAATAATATAACATAAATGTATCAGAGATGAAACCATAAACACAGATATACAGTAATACACAATTTCTATTAATGAAAKAAATGTACAGAGACTGTAAAAATAGAGAGTGAAAGACTCGCTAGAATGGTGGCAACTTATCTTTGAGAAGAGATGTGACAACTACTCGCATTCACAAGAAGATGATTACAATGAGGCTCTAAAGGCATTTTTTTTACCATAAACAGGAATACAAAAAACCTTAGACATCCAAAAACCTAAACCTAGGAGATGAACCGCCAAAAGTCATGTGGGCCCCGTTTGGGTAAGTTAGTACATCAACTTCCCGGGGTTGTAACTTTTGCATACGATCTCTGTTTTAGGCGTATGATAGCCCGTTGGAAAGGTATCATCGAGGAGATTCATTTTGGGGGCTAAATAATGTGTTTGTATATAATTGAGAGGATAAATCTTGAAAATCCTTCATTTAGGCACTCAAAATGGCCCCAAAAGTTAAAAACTACTAAAAATAGTAAATTGCCAAAATTGCCAGAAAACTGTTTTGAGTCAGTTGGAAATGTTGGGTGGCCACTGATATCCATGTGGATCATGTTTTACCTAGACTATTGTCCATCACTCGAGTATGAGGATGCAAGGAGGGGTCAAGAAAAACTAGCAGGACTGGGGCCTCACCCGAGACGAAAAAAGGAGCCTCAGCCTTCGGCAGAGGGACCAGAGCCTTATGAGAAACATCACCCTCTACCTCATCACCAATATCATACCATACCACCTTGAAACCCCAAATCGATGCGTCATCCTGTGTCGACTGTAATTCTTACCTCTCTGCAGGGGTCGTATATTTTCCTCGCATCTCAGCCTCCTGGGTTGTCATAATTGTGGCTTCACTGTCAATTTTGCTGGCCGAAGACATAAAACCTTCTCGTTGAGCCTCTACTCTTCTATGAGAACCTCTTCCCCATTGTCGAATGCATGGAATTTTTCTATTGTGAATGGAAACAACTTGGGGAAGGGGAGCAAACATTCTCACCACCATCTGCAAGAGTATCCCGTTGGGAAAAATAACCAGGCTCAAGCTAGCATTATAAGACCTTCCACTAGACTACATTACTATCACCTCAGTCCTTCTTTCCCTCCTTTGCAGGTTGGCCATATTTACTATTGGAGTTAGAGAGATATCACTGCCTTTCCCGTCGATTGTACCAGAGAATAACGTTCCAATTCTCGCACACATCAAGGATTATATAACCTTTATTATTGAGTCTTGGAAGTAATGGGAGGCTCCATCCACCTATCCCTCTAGGATCGTGGGCCACCAGGTGGTGGAGCATACTTACTCTAGGCTCATGGTCATATTTTCAATGATAACACCCCATCCGAGTAATATTATGCGTATGTTAATGCTTTCTCTGTTTTTAAATTTAATTTTAGATGTATCACTTGCCAGATACTTCCTCCTTGCTGCGCTGATGGATTTAGCTCATGTTCACCTCCTCTTGCCGGATAAATGGCATTGGGGAAAGTCTGTTTTCTTCACTATAGCCCAAGGTTTTATTTCTCTTCAATCCCCCCAAGCTCCGATTGCGAAAATCTGACAAAAAGTGGCATCATCGGTCCTCATAGATGCTCCATGTGTTGTAATCATATTGAAACAACGGATCATCTATTTGTGGATTGTCCATTCACCCAAGAAGTATGGAAGATATCCCTTCAAGGCCTCAATGACATAGTTCTGAAACAAATCTCAGTGGTTAACTTATTATCCTCATGGAAGGTGCACTACCCTTAAGAGATACAAAGCAATCCAAATTGGAAAAGAATTTGGCAGGCCATCCCCAAATACATTTGCTTGAAAATATGGCTACCTAGAAATGATTAGATATTCAACAACATGTTGCCTCCCCCCCAATGGTGGTTGCGAAAGAAAAGGCTCTCCTTCTTGAAACAATGGAAAACCAATCCTTCAAGAACGAAAATACTCTCCTTCCTGAAGAAAAGGAATGGATTGGAACATTCACCTTCTGAGATAGAAAACAAACCACTGTTCACCCCTCTATCACTCCAGGTTGGCGTTTGCGAGACAAGGACTCAGTTTTTCAGGTTTCGTGGAGGAGGCAAGGCATATCCTCGGTCTTTTTCAATGGAGCCTCCAAAGGAAACCCAGGGAACGCAGGAGTAGGCAGAGTGATGTACTCCTTGGATGGATCTCGAAAAGACAACTTCAGTTAGGGTCTTGGCCAGAGAACAAATAACCAGGCTGAAATTCTTGGGCTGCTAAAAGCTTGTCAAATAGCGCGTGATAATGGCATTAAAGAAATACAAGTTTTCGGAGACTCCGAAATCCTGATTAAGATTTTAAATCAAAAAGACATTACAAAGGCTTTGACAAGTACTGCAAGATTTCTCCTCCTCTCGCTTTTTCGACATCCTGCATGGATCGAACAAGGAAGAAGATGCAAAGGCGAATATGGGTTGCCTAATGCCCCTAGGTGTGCTCAACAAAAATGACAAAGCCCCCTTGTGGATTCCCATCCCGTAGATTTGGTTCTTCCTCACCTCATAACTTTGTAAGAATGGAAATGCTATACTTAGGTTAAGCGGGAAGTTGTTCCCTTGTAATGATGGTTGATTTGGCCTAGGCTCAATTGGTTTCAATTATCAAATAAAATTCCCCATTTTAGTTAAAAAAAAAATTGAGATGCCATATAATGTTTAAATCTAGTTATACAAAATCATTTAATCTGGACCATGATTGCAAAAAATTATAATCATTTAATGCCATATAATGTTTAACTCTTTTTCAAGGTGCATTCTTTGTTGTCAAATAAGATACAATATGTTGATTAAACATATTTACATACTTGATTAAATGATTGAATCAATGATCACAATTTGAGTAATTTTTTATTTTTATTAAATCATATTATTAAAACTTATCCTTAAATATTTTTACTATTTTTTTTTTATTCCCAAGGAAAAACTCAATAATTTTATTGATGAAGTAATAAAATTACATTTGTATATTTCAAAGGCATTTATACTCCGAGTCTGATTAGCAGTGGAGGATTGCTTAGATAAGAAACTAATCATTTTACAAAATTTGGATCTCCAAGATCTGCAAAGAGTTTGAAAAGTAATCGTGTTATCAAAATTTACATCAAAATACAAGTCATATCTGGTTTATAATCAAAATCGTGAAGGATCTTTCATATCTGCACTGATTTCATTTAATCATAAAAAAAACAACAAAGAGGAGAGAAGTAGATTGGTCAGAGAGCGGTCCAAGTGTTGTGAAAATATTCCTGGGAGCCATTCCGACCCTCTTCCTTGATTTTACAGCTTCCTTTGTCCATGTCCAATTGAAAATTTGAGAGTTGATCCACTTTTTGGTTGAGATTCCTGTAGACATGTGTAAATTAAATATGAGTGGAAAATGTAGAGCACCTTTTAATTTCCTCCATTAATGGAACCAATGTGTATGAAATCAAAAGGTGTGCGTCTTTCATGACTTGTATGAAAAACATAGAATCACCAAAGATATTTAGATGCTTGATATTTTCCTGAAGGGCCAAAAGTAGCAATAGATAAAGGGCCATGAGTTGATTGAAATTGTTTGTGGCTTCACCCAATCTGGCCGAGAAGGCATAATAATTCTTTTTAGAAGTATGAAGGATTCCCCTTGCACATCCCATAGAGGGAGAGCCCTGGGCAACACCATCAAAGAAGACCCATGGAAAATCCTTGTTGATTGTTGGAGGTCTAATGACCCTTGTCACTACAGAGGAAGAATGTTTATGCGGGAAGTTTGAGAAGATTTTAAGGCATTGGATAGATGTATGAGATATGGAGCCATGTTTGTTTTCAAAGATGGAATGAGTGCAAGTCAACCAAATGCCCCAACATATAATAAGAGCCTTGTAGTCCTAGTTCTATTGTTCTTCCAACCAATTCAGAAGAGCATCCAATGGGGATGGACCATTCCAGGGGAAAGAGGGTGCAAGTGTGCTACTAACTTCTCTCCAAACTAAAGTTGTGCAACGTGATGAAAGAACTTTGTGTTATCATCTCCAGCTTGGAGCCAAAGTGCTCTGCTCTTTAGTCTCCATTATTTTTCTCTAGAAATAAATATGGCATTCCTCTGTTGCTCCAAAAGAAGGATTTTTTCTTTTTGTTCCTCAAAAAAGGTTGTATTCATTTCCTCCTCCAACCAAGATTTGAGTTGTTGCTATATTTCCAGAAGTTCTTGGTTTTCTTTGAATTTTTGTTCCTTTTGCCAAGCGATTGTATCCTTCTTGAATTTTTTGATGTTTTCTAGAAACTGTAGACGAGGGGATTTAGGGAGGTTTGCATTGTAGGGGGTCCAGGTATTTTTGACAAGGTGCAAGTAAATTTTATTTTCTAACTAGGATTAATTGAATTTAAAGGGGTTGGGTGTTTTGTTGGGATTGAGAGAAAATTCAAAGAGAATGGGAGAATGATCAGAGACTCCAACAGAAGAGACCCATTGGCAGAAGCGGTAATTTTCTTATAAAGGTTTTAGAAAGGAGGAAATGTTCGAGTTGTTTTGCAATGTGGGCATCTCTGGTGCACATATTTTTCCAAGCGGGGAATAATTTGGTTGGGCGTAAGTCAATCAACTTTGAATCCTCCAAAATTTCAATGAAATAATCAGATAGAGGATCGATATGTGTCGAGGATCCCAAAATTTCACATGATCATAGGGAGAAATTTAGATCACCTCCTAAAATGACATTCATAGAGGATAGAAGGGGAGAGGGAAAAATCTTATCCCAAAAAATATTTCTATCAGAGTATGGGCCGTAGTTGTTGATAAAAAGGAAGGAGATATTGTTAGATGGGGAAAATAAGTGTGTTCCCAAGACAAACGGCATAGCCCAAGATTTGGTGAGCTGTAGAGAGTTAGTTTTCCAACTTGCAATGAGGCCACTTGATTTCCAAGATGCATCCATCCCAATGAAGTTCCAACTAGGTAGGGAGGAGGATAACAGTTTGAGCACTGCATCTCCTTCCATCATTGTCTCCTGGAGAACAAGGAGGCGAGGATAGTGAATGTCAATTAGCCTCTGAATGGCCATTATTTTTGTGGGGTTGGCCAACCCTCTGCAATTATGAGAGAGAAAAATCATTGGGAACCCTAAGTGGGGGTCAATGCTCTAAGAGCCCCAAAAAGTGATTTTTGTTTCCCAATATGCACTTCTGAATGTGCTTGCTTCTGTGCCTATGATATATATGATTTTCTACCTCAGAGGGTAGGATTTTTTTCCTGGTCACCAAGGGTGCCAAACACCCCTAAGTGCCTATGGGGAGCTCTTCGAAGTCATGGGCTAAATATATTAGATTGTATTTTTGCGGAGGGGGGGAGGAGGGTCAAATGGAGGTGGAACATGGGGAGAATAAGTATGAGTGGAGTAGGGAAACAAAGACGCAAGGGGAGGAGGGTCAAAAGGAGGGGGAACAAGGGGAGAAGAAGTATGTGTGGGGCATGGAAACAAAGAGGCGAGGGGAGGAGATGGGAGAATGGGTGGGTATAAAGTGACATGGGGGAAGAGAAATGAGGGGAGTAGAGACGGGCCTAGATATACCTGAGAGACCAACGAGATAGGAAATATACAAGGGTCATGGGGGGGAGTGTGTGCAGGTGAGTAAACCAAACCATCAACATAAAAGGAAGGGGAAGGAGGGATAAGATAAGTTCTTACTTGAATTCACAACCGGTGTCAAGGAGGAAGGAAGCAACCAAATTTCCATTGGAGGCACCATATCTTGGACTGGTGTAGAAGTGCCTATATCCTCAACAGGAGGAGCAGAAGGAGACAAAGGTGGAGGAGGCCCCCCCTGCAAATCCATAACTGGTTTCTTAACCCATTTCCACTTTTTTTTCCATCAAAGTGTAATCCTTTTCCAAATGTCCATAGATATGGCAATGAGCACACCTGAAAGGGATACTCTCATAATCTAATTCTTGTGTAAAGGTGTGACCATGATGTTGGATGGAAATACAGTCTGCCAGACCACTCAATAGTTCGAGGCCAACTAAAATGTGAGCCATGGCCATATAAACTGTTCGTTGATAGGAGAGGTTGGCTTCATAGAAATTTCCCAAGGTGGAACCAATTTTCTGGAAAATTTCTTTGGTCCAATAGGAGATTGGGAGTCTAGGAAGCTTGACCCAAATTGGTGTGATTCCTGCCGAGCAAAGAAGGCATTGAAATCAAGAGTCCATATTTTTAGGAAGATGGGATGTGTCTTGAAGCACCAACGCTCAGAGAGAATATATAAGGTGTCTACTTCTAACCCGGAGGTCCACACAAGCCATCCTTTTGCGAGGAAAAGGATGGAGGGCTTCTATCCAAGGTAACTCGCAAAATTTTCCGTGATCCAGGATATGAGAGAAACTTAAGAAGGTAGCTTGATTCCAAATCTTCCAACCAGGGTGGTGTGCTGCATGGTGACAATGTCGTTGAGCTTTATTCCTTCACCAAAAATGAGGTTAATGGGCCCTTCCCGTTGCTTTATGCATTTTTTTCTCTTTTGAGGAGGGTCCATCCCGAAGGATGTTTTCTCCGAGTCAGAGTTAGGTGGCAGAGTGATCCTGACATAAACAGTTTTGAGGTGAGAGAAATAACGAAACCTCACATCAAGGAAACTGTCTGCAACTACGAAGGTAACAGATCCAATAAGAATGAGGAGGAAAGAGTTGGTGAAGGGGAAACATTTTCCAGGCGAGAGAAGGGGATGACGCGAGAGGGAGGGGAAGGGAAGGTACGTGAGGAAGCAAGGAGAGGTACGAGGTTATAAGAGTGGGGAGAGGGGACATCATGTGAGGATGTGGATGGAGGCACGATGGAAGGAATCATCAACATATTTTGTGGGGAAAGTGAGGGAGATACGTCACCAACTAGAGTAGATGATGACACCAGGGGGTCAGAACGAATGTGAGGGCTATCATCCATGTGGTAGGTCCAGATCTCGACATTTAGAAATACATATGTTGTATAATCCAAGAGTTGTATCTCAACTGATAGATCATCCATCATGCAGGGTCAGAGGGTGAGAGAGGGGACGGGTGGCGCGAAGTAGTAGGGGAACAAGGGGAGCAGGATCAGGGGTGGGGGTGTATGTGGGAGAGAGGGGAGAGAGCGACCTAACACTGTGAGGGTGGAGGTCGCATGGAGGGGAGGTATTCAGGGGACAAGGGAACAAAGGCAAGGAGGGAGCGCTTAGGGGATAGGGTGTTCCCGTGGAAAGCCTAACCCCAAAAATAGACCGAGAAAAATCGCAGAGCCATTTTTCGGACAAATCGAGATCTCTTCACTTTTAGTGTGACATGTTATGATTACTCTCATTTTTACTAAACTTATTATTATTATTGATGAAATTAAAAGTATGATATTTAAATCTAATTACTCCTCCAGTTTATATAGTGATAACATATTGCATATTAAATCATGAAAATATTTCCAAATTAGATTGATTGATTTTTTAAACAAATTTGTTTGATTAAATCTTCTATTAAATTATGAAAATAATTCTAAAAATGTACATTAAATATAAAAACAAATAACAAAATACCTTCAACTAAAGTGACCTAGACAACAATAGTTGTTAATATTAATCTTATAAATAGTGATAATATATCACATTTTAAATCATGAAAATAATTTTAAATTTTTATATTAAATATACAAAGAGATAAAAGAGACCTTCAACTAAAATGACATTGACTACAATAGTTGTTAATGTTAGTCTTACAAAAAGAAACAACATGCAAATCTTCCAATTAAAAATAATTCATAATTCATTAAAGAGCTTGAAGTTCTAAAACATTTTTTCTCAAGATGATGATTATAAATGGTTGTTAACTTTTCATATCCAACATCATAAAATGAAGGAAAAACAATATTGATATTATATCAACTTTTTGGAATTATTGAAACTTGGAAATAACAAATAATACCTAATATGTTCATTAAATATGTTTGTGAAATCATCACCAATTATTCTTTTATTCTCTACTTCGATTTGAGATAATCATTTCTCTATGTAAATGTCATTATATAACTACAAAAACTATGATAATTAAGAATACATAAACAATTGGCCAATTATAGAAAACTGTAATAAAATGACACATCCCCAACATAAATGTTGAAATAAAACATGTATACATCACTCTCTATTGTCATCACCCTAATTATCTTCCTCGCTTGGTATGATAACATTGTTCTTAAGCAATAGAACATAAGCAATACAAAAGAATATAAATTAGTGGAAAAGCCTTTAAGCCATTCTCAACATATGTATTCATATCATGATATTAATTTATAATACGTGGATTTGAACACCTATAGATCTAGATCTAAATGTCAACTCATTGGTGGATAACAACAACACCTCATCAATAGATAAGGATGATANTAAGCAATACAAAAGAATATAAATTAGTGGAAAAGCCTTTAAGCCATTCTCAACATATGTATTCATATCATGATATTAATTTATAATACGTGGATCTGAACACCTATAGATCTAGATCTAAATGTCAACTCATTGGTGGATAACAACAACACCTCATCAATAGATAAGGATGATAACTCAGAAGAATGTGGTCTTGGATTTTATGGTTGTATAGGGATCCATAGTCTAACACCCCCC
>SNQJ01S0001019.1:454219-469031 GCA_010110895.2 Picea sitchensis | reverse complement strand
ACTGGTACCATCTTCAATCTTCAATTTGATACTTCTAAATTGAGCTTTGATGAAGATATGCCTAAAAAAATGCCAATATGGATGATGAATGGTTCATTTGAAATGAAATTTGACATAGAGTAGAATTTCTAGAAGTTAATAACTGCCATGTCTAAACATTCCCTTGGGAATTTGGTGAAAAAATAGGATCACCAAAGTTCTCTCTGAATTTGGAAACAATTAGGTGTTAGTTAGCCTCCCAATGAATAGTTGGGAAGACTAGTTACCATGTTGGAATTCCCAAATTCTGGTTGAATTTTTAGTTTTTGATAGGACTTTGAAACTTGATGCTTGAATACTATCATTGATATTCCCCCTTGTTAGGTACAAGGTGAGAAGTATGTGGAAGGGATCCAAGCTTGAGCTTTTGGATTCTTTTATTCTTCAATTGTTCATCACTATATTTGGTGGTTTTATTAGTTGACCACTAACTAATTTCATCAATGTCTATGGTAGTTTCAGTTGAACACTAACCATTTCCGTAATATACTTCCACCCTAAAGGAGTCAGAGAGTATCATTTTATTTTATCAATGTACTCTCCCCTTTGAGGTGTAGAGAGTACCATCTTTGACTCGTGGTTGAATTCGAAAGATATGTAATTTTGGGCCCCAATCATGTCCAAAATATTCATTTATAACAATTATTTGAAAGTCTTTTGCTTTTGTGATTTTTCCATGCAAATGTATCTTTACCTATGTTTGAACTAGATAGTAAGACTTATGCAGCTTCTTGACTTGTTGATTCCATCACCAAGAACTTATCCAACCATATTTAATTGTTTTCTTTTTTATCCTTCTTCTTATTTCAACATGTTTTTTAGAGATGATTTGTCTTCCCACAATGAAGGCAAGGATGGATATCAAAACACTAACTCTCCATGTGACCAACTCCATGACAATGTTGGCACTTATTATCAAGATTCTTAACTTATTTAAGAAATCTTGCACTCACAAACTAAACTAGTTTGGAGTAACTTGGGATATGAAATATGTTTCCTTTGAATTATGCTAAGTCATGTCCAGGGGTGGAAGAAGTGGGCAAGAGTCTTCATGATCCCAAGGGGAAAAATATTGAGCACTATGTTTGGGAATTAGGAGAAGTACCAAACAATTAGGAAGAAACATACTCGTTGTGGTGTGGGCTCATCATATCCAGGAAACTAGGAATAAGGGATTTGTTGGTCTTTGGGGATTCATTGATCATTATCAGGGAAGCCATAAATCAATCTAATCCTAGAGGAATCAAGCTTCAGTGAATAATTGCATGAATTAGACAGGTCATATCCCAGTTCGATAAGGTTGAGCTCTTCCACATAAGAAGATAATTAAATACTGAAGCAGACGTGTGGGGAAAAATATGCCACCATGTTAAACTCTGGATTACTCATGGAAAATGGGGATTTTATTCAAGTCATTATCCCCCTAACTTTATGATGATGGGTATCTTTACAAATCAAACCACTCGTCTATCATTAATTAATTCTTGTCCAATCCAACAAGTGTGCCATGGGGCTGCACAAATTAAGTAGCTGGCAGGGAGAACACTAGAGAGAGAGAGAGAGAGAGAGAGAGAGAGAGAGAGAGAGAGATTCGTTGTGCCCATTTACTCCTATGGGCTTTGCTCACAATATTTTAAGGTGGAAGTTTGATGAGGGATGAGAAATTTGGAACAATTCTGGTATGGTTTCTCCAAATTATTGGTTCAGAATGGAAGTCTGGTGGAGTGGGGGTTAAGACGAATGAGGAGAGGACTTTTGTATGTGCACTGGAGTAAAAAATTGGGGCATGCTAGACCGCTTTGGTGTTGTTTGGCGACAGACAAGGAAGGCCATATTGGGGGTGCTCTGGCATTGTGCTACTGGTAAACTGAATTTTAAGAATGATTGGGATTTTACTTCTGATTATGTTGGTTTGACTTGTTGTTTCATAGGAATTGGGGAGTTCGTGTTTCAATCATGTCATGATTTTGGAAGTAGCGTGTTGAGACAGTCTTGTAGGAAGCTCAATTGGACTATTATGGATAGAGATGACCTTCATGAGCTTAAAAAGGTATTGTGTAGGCACGAGGAGGTCACCTAGGCAAACAATTGTGCCATAATGGCTCTCTCATCCAAGGTATCAGAATTGGAAGATACATATGCACTCAAATTGTCAACCATTCGAGCCTTCTCTTTTCACAAAAGTGTTAGATTAGTACTCTAGAAGCAGAATGTGGTAGGTTACAAGTTTTGATTGCCTCACAGTAGATGGAGAATCTCTTTTTGGCCTCAAACAATTAAGGAACTCAAATCTCTATTCATAGAGAAGGATTTGAGGCAGAGACTGTCTTTCAGAATCTGGAACCAATGGACATTGAAGGTGTAGGCATCCAATACATTATCGAGGAGCAAGAAGATCATGGTAGCAGGAAATTTTAATATAGTATGAATGTTTTTTAGAGTGAAATGTATTTTGGGTTAGTTCATTAGGAAAGCAACCTGTAGGAGCACTTGGAACTTTGGTCTTGTGTATCTATTTTTGTCTATATACTTATATATTAGAATGTTTTTTTGTAAGGGGAAGTCCAAAAATAATAAATGTGTTCGTTATTAGACTCAACACAAGATCGTTATATATATATATATAGCACTTGGAACTTTGGTCTAGTGTATCTATTTTTGCCGATTGACTTATGGATTCGAATGTTTTTTTGTATGCGGAAGTCAAAAAACAGTAAATGTACATACATACATACATATATGGAACTTTGGTCTAGTGTATCTATTTTTTCCGATTGACTTATGTATTAGAATGTTTTTTTGTATGGGGAAGTCAAAAAATAGTAAATGTACATACATACACACACACACACACACACACACACACACACACACACACACACACACACACACACACATATATATGTATGTACATTTACTATTTTTTGACTTCCCCATACGAAAAAACATTCTAATACATAAGTCAATCGGCAAAAATAGATACACTAGACCAAAGTTCCAAGTGCTCCTACAGGTTGCTTGCCTAATGAACTGACACAAAATTGGGAAGTCCAAAAATAGTAAATGTATTCGTTATTAGCCTCGACACAACATAATGTGTGTGGGTGTGTACTATATATATATTAGCCTCGACACAAAATTGGGAAGTCCAAAAATAGTAAATGTATTCGTTATTAACCTCGACACAACATAATGTGTGTGGGTGTGTGTACTATATATATATATATATTAGCCTCGACACAACATAATGTGTGTGGGTGTGTGTACTATATATATATATATATATATATAACACAACATAATGTGTGTGGGTGTGTGTACTATATATATAACACAACATAATGTGTGTGGGTGTGTGTACTATATATATATATATAATATAACACAACATTACTATATATATATATATATAATATAACACAACATAATGTGTGTGGGTGTGTGTACTATATATATATAACACAACATAATGTGTGTGTGTAAAATTATATACATATATATAACACAACATAATGTGTGTGTGTGTGTACTATATATATATATAACACAATATATGTGGTGTACTATATATATATATATATATATATATAGTACACACACCTACTACTATGTTGTGTCGAGGTTAATAACAATTACAACTATTGTTTTTTGGACTTCCACAATTTTGTAAATACCATTAGGCAAGCAACCCTGTAGGGAGCACTTTGGAACTCTTTGGTCTAGTGTGTATCTATTTTCTGCTATATATATATATATATATATAGTATATACACACACATATGTGTGTGTACATACATACATGTATGTATATATATAAAGACACACACACAAAATACATGTGTGTGTGTGTACATACATACATGTATGTATATATATGTACACACACACACACACACACATGTGTGTGTGTGTACATACATACATGTATGTATATATATGTACACACACACACACACACATGCGTGTGTGTGTATTAATACAATTTTAGTTATGGTTAAAAAATAAAAAAATCCCAAGCCATGTCTATTTTTGTTGAATAACAATTCTTCCCAAGGTCTGACAATCATCTTGGAAAGATAATTTTGTGATTCTTGATGTTGTTCTTTTGTATCTACAAATTCACATATACTGCTACTTCTATCACTCTGTTCTTTAGCGTGTGACACATATTCAATAAGATTTTCCTTCATCAATTGATTGTATGATTCCATCTCATGACTAGTTAAGAAATCATCAACAATATCTTATGTTGCCTATGTATCAACAATCAGGTCATGTGTACCACAAGTAGCATTAACCATATGCATTAGGTCTTATGTACCACAAGTTGCATTAGCCTTTTGTATTAGATCCTTTGTGTCACATATTGCATCAACCTTTTGTATGAGGTCATATGTTGCACAAGTAATATCCGTCATGTCCATTAAGTCATTCTTGGCACATGTGGCATCAACCATGCTCTCAATTTCTTTTTCCTTTTGAATTAATTTTAGCTAAAATGCTTCAATCAATTGATCCTTCATATCAATTTGATTGTGAATATCAATAACTCAATTATGGAATTCATCTTTAGAGTCTTGTAATTCCTCGATTTATTGAGCAGTCTTTTGTAAATGATTTTCTCCTTTACCCATTTGTGATTTCGCACTTGTCACACTCGCTTGCACTTGCTCACTTGAACTTGTTTATTTTTTATTATTCTCGCTTGATTGTTTTCACACTTAGGGTGTTGGGTACCGAGTATGCACTCCAAAGTGTGTTTTTTACAACAATTAGACTTTGAAAATGACCTCATTATTCAAATTTCAAGCATGTCTCTTTTTACAATTGACTTTGAAATGAAAAACACTTTATTGAATTGAAAGGGTTTCATGCAATTTGTCCTTTGTACAATTCGTTGACTTATCCTTCTTCTTCAATTTTTTTACAATTCAATGATTCAACTTAAAAGGATTATTGACTTTGACGATGCTCCATGCAAATTCGAGGAACAAGCAACTCTTTATCCTCTTGTTACATGCTTTAAGTTATCAAGATTTTTAGCTCCTTGTTATGCCTTATGTGTGTGGTTGTATGACAAATTATAAGCATGATTTCAACATGTCAAAACTAGTTGCAAAGCATCATAAGCACCCACCATAAATGAGCACATATTGTCCTTAGACACTCTTATTCCAATTTTGGGATAGGTCTAAAACACATTCTAGAAAAAACTATTTTTTTTTAATTACTTTTGATACACTTAGCTATTAGTTACTTAAGATAAATTCTCTTTTGAATGAGAATTTGGTAATCTCAAATCCATTGTAGATTCGTGGTACACATATTTTTGGCATGTCAATATTTTCTTCAAAGACAATACATGTGGCATGACAAGCTTGGCAAGTCTTTTATTCGACTCACTTAATTTTATTTGCATTGAAATGACCCGACTCACTTAATTTTCTTTGCATTGAAATGAATTGGTAAAATGATTGTACCAACCATATAGGACGTTTTTTGTGTGTTCACCATCATGTACACAAATATTAATATCAAGTAAGGATTGAAAATTTTGAAAGACCAAAACTTATGTACCTCTCATTAAATATGCTTGCGCTTTGATTTATGGGTGGCATTTGTTGTGCATGGCTCGTTGCTTGCTTGCAAAAGTTTTGTTTGGGAAAGGAATCAACATTCTGGAGAAAAACATTAGAAATTTGCTATGTCTCATATTGTTAGAGTATCTTCGTTGTTGTAGTGTGCTGGCCTTCAAAATTTCCCATTGATATATTTTGAATCTATTAGTTGCATAGTTTTCTATTGATACCATCAAAACACATAGGGACAACTTTTCCATAACATTAGCAACTTCCTTAGGATACAATGCTTCAAAAAAGTATTCATGTGCCAAAAAAGCGATTGGGAATGATGACGAAGATCAACAACTCACTTAGCTCAAAAATTGATCAAGTGGATTGCTAAGGAACCTCCATCACAATATTTGACAACATAGATATGTCTCGACTTCCCAAAAGGGGTAACTCAGATGTTGATAAGATTCAAAATATTGTTGGACGTATGAATCATTCCACTCATTACTCAATCACCCATATTTTAATGCTTAGATAAATTAATTCACTTAGAAGGCCAAAATTTCACTTAAATTGAGCTTGTGCAAGTTTCCTTCATTAGTTTTGATAAGTCATGCAAAAAAATGGTTCAAATGCTACATACGGTAGATCACAAATCACTATTTATTGGCCATAAGACCAATAGCTATAGATTCAATGAGAGGAGGGTTGTATTGCATATCAAAGGGTGCATGATTTGATTTGATCAAAGAGATGGAAGATTGCTTGAATGCTAATATAATTTTTTAACTTGAAATAAATCAAAATAGATCCAATAATTGTGGATGATTCTAAGACATCAACCTATGCATTCACTTGGGAATTGTATAATCTTGAGATTGTCGAATTCACATTAGACCTTTAGATGGATATTGTGTTCTTTGCAATGTAACAAGATCCATCCAAATGAGATTTCATAGATGCCACGTCTATGGCCATGGAGTTTCTTCCTGCCCCCTACCCTTCAAAGGTATAGATAAAAAATCCAAAGGATTGATCTCCTCGCTCTCCCCTCCGAGGAAAAAACTAGTATTAGTGCGGGAAACAGAAGGGAAAAAGGGTTTGGGGATGCGGCGTACAGAGGAACTGGCTACAAAAGATCTGAGCCTGACTCGTAGGATTTCGATGGGAACGGGAGATTTACTTTTAGAGGCTGTTGATTTGGACACTACACCTTCGGTAAGGGATCCCACTCAACAAGTTCGCACCTTTTCGGGGAAAGGAATGCATTGACCGATCGACTTTCCAAAGAAGCCGCATAGCTAGAGTATGGAACTTGGCATATTATAGAACACATAGAACATGGGAGTTTTAAATATCACCGGCCCTTCCAGGAAGGACAAATATAAATCTAAGCCGATCATATCGAAAAGACTTGCTGGAGCATCTGAGAACATTTCTGTAATCCTAATTTTTGGATAGTTATTGTACATGACTTGGAGGTCATGGGGCACAAAAAACAAGAATGACATATTTTGAAACTTTTTTGTATATGATGAACATTCAGTTTTGAATGGACAATGTAAGGACAATATATATTTTGCATATACTCTTATAACAAATATATATCTGTGGATGTAATTTTATACTACTCTAATAAAATTATGACTTTTTTCCCAGGAAAAAAAAAACAAGATCCATCCAAATCCATGATGTGGATGTGTGAGAGCGGTGTATTGGAAAAATTTGTTGGAAAAGAGCTTGATCTATAGACTTTGGGAGTGATATTATGTAATCAACAATCAATAAATCAGGGCTGATAATACAAGATTCATTTTCCTCTTCCCAATTCCAGTTCCACCAACACAAAACTTTGCAACAACAAATATATCCACATGCTTAGATAATTGAAGCAAGTTGCACATAATATTCAATTAATCAGATTCACATGTAGGGTAGGTGCTAATTGAGGTTGCATGAATAAAACTCAATTGTTATATGCCGATAACATAACCAAACTTCACTTCCATACAATCTCATACAACATCGAAGAACATGCTATCATACCAATTATCACCGATTATCGCCAATTCAATGGACCAATTTAGTGGATAGGAGTATCTTTGGACATATTTATGAATCATATCTACTATATCTACAATGGATGATATATTTTGAATAAATCATGTCATTCTACCATAAAAAAAAACATTTTCATGACAAAATGCTTATAATTAATTCACTCGGTTGACTATCTTTTACGCCTTTTGAAGGTACTTTGGTCCTCTTGTAATGCAAGCCTCCTTCGCCATATTTTTAAAGAATGGTCCTCTCAAAATCATTATCTACACCTCTCACGGAATACTACCTTGGAGGAGCATTCAATCTCGACTAGTCATAATGAACCTTTCGTGGATGACTAACATGAAGGCATCATGGAGTTATTAGGCCCCTTAAGACTCAAGAAGCCCCGATATCATGTTAATAAATAGAACATAAGCAATACATAAGAACATAATTTGTTAGAAAGTCTTTAAGCCATTCTCAACATATGTGTTCATCTCGTAATATCAATTTATAGTACATAGATCTAACCACCTATGAATCTAGATCTCACTGACAACTCATCGGTGGATAATGACAACTCCTCATCAATAGATAAGGATGACAACTCAAAAGGACACAATCTCAGACTTTATGATTTTCTAGAGACTCATAGTCTAACGATTGTTGTTCCAAAAAGCATGTTTTTATCTCAAATCAAGTCTTTGTATGAGCCATTGATCCATATCCAACACGTCTAGGTAAAAGAAAATTGAGTTGCGATGTTTTGGGAAAACATAAGGCTCCTTCTTTTCATCCCACATCTTTTTAGAGTTAATACATATTAGCCCATGATAACAATCTTCCTTTACATTCTTTCAAGTGAAGGTATCCCACCACTTGCACCTAAAATAACACATTGGAAAGATGAAAAGTCCACTTGCATTATCTCTTGTATCTTTCTAGCATAACCTAACTTCCCCGCTATTAGATTCTAATCACTATAGCTAGCATGACTAGAATAGTTGAACTCAACCTCCACTCCACAGTTAAGTGCGACTCACAAATCATTGGAATTCTTTGTGTGAAAATGATGTCTATATGCCCACATATATAGGAACACTTGCACCTGTAAAAATGTGAACAAAGGATAGGGCCATATGTCTAGTAACTTGAGCATTAATAAAAACACAATGCATGTTATAATTCAAATGTGCATTGTAAAATGAATAACTGCCATAGATAGGTTATTACATAGTTGTTGCATCTGATCCCTATGTTCATTGCATCTCTTCACCATGTGAGTAACGATCAAATGCACCATATTTATCTTTGATTTAGTCAGCCACCCAACTATTGGGACAAACTCATTGACATATTTTCTTTTAAATGATAAAGATAAAAAAATGCTTCTATTGTTCAACTCTTTGAATTATTTAATGTCATTGTACCATTTATTACTCTTCCCTTCATACAACACAACCCATGGTTGCATTGCCTCCACATTACAGATAATAAATTTATTGATGACATCATTTCTGAATTTGTTGATGTTTTCATAAAATCAAAACAAATAGTATGAGATCAAATATATATTATCAAGTTCAATGTAAATAGTTACTTTGTAGAAAATTGACAAAATAAGTGTCTTTCTCTTTATCAAGCGCCTTTTTCCATTGGTTTGGAGTGGCTCCCCTTTCCTTTTGTTCTCATCTTGATGGTTTCCCAAACCACTCTAAATAGTTTTTCATTGACTTGCTTGATGTACTCACTAGCATAATATAATGACTTATATTGTGTACCACTCCTTCATAGACCCCTCAAGTTTTTCCTTTTGTGAAACAAATCCCTTCATCTTTTTCATGTACCTCTCCAAGAAGAACATCCAATGACATAAGACCACCTTGGCTAATTCAACCTCATTAGCTAGGTGAATTAGAAGGTGGGCCTACAAGTCTATGAAACTCATGGGAAGTTCCTTCTCAAACATCCAAACAATCTTAACTATCTCTCAATGCCACCATGGAATACTAGCTATGTGAATCTCCTTTGATGCAATCCAACGTACAAATGTAGATAATTTATATATGGTGCATTGTAGGTCCGAGGGGAAGTCATGGTTCACACAACCAATCATGAGTAAAGGGTAATGACACTACAAAATAAATACATACAAATTAACTGGCATAAAACTATGAATGCATAGCATATAACTTGCACTATAGAAAAATAAATATATAATTGACATACATACCCTCATAAGGTTTAGATGGTCATGCGATTTCAATGTCAAGAAATGTCTTTGTATGGTTAAGCAATGTTATAGAGTCAACCCATATAAAGAAGGCACCTTGACACCCAATATAACATACTTCACCAGATACAAATCATCTTTCTTCATAATCCATGAGACATCACCTTCTTTAAAAGACAAAGAGGGACCAAACCCTCCTTTACTTTCTTTCCCTGGCCAATGTTTCTTTTTAATATTTGAAGAAATAAGATCTCTCCCAACTCCCAATGTATCGCTTTTTTTAATGATACATTCCTCCATAAATAATATGAAACATTTTTTAACGTACGCATGGGATCTTGTAAGTGGGAAATCTTAAGATGGTCCTAATATGGAGGCACATAAAATACAAATTTCATTTTCTCAACACAAGTGTCTAAAAATTCAAGATGATCGAAAATAGGTTCCCAATTTGAATTGAACAATTCTATAATTTCCTTCTCCTTCTTTGTTTCATATTCCCTAAGCTAGTATATCAATATCATTATTTAAATTCTTTGAGTTCTCTTTGGTTTACCATTTAAAGTAGACATCTCTCTTCTATAAGGGTGTTCCTATGGGAGGAATACCCTCAAGCATTCATACACCCAATTTCATAGGTTGTAAGACCACCTATCCTTTATAAAAGGTCATCAATATTTACATCCAAGATACCATTTTGTTACAAGACCTGTGATATTATCGTATGCATAATATGTTAGCACCAAAGAAGACAATCACGCCAAATTAAGTATGCCAAATGACATTATATGTACAAACAAACCATTCAACATGCTTATTAGAGAAAAGTCCTAGTCTTGGATAATTGTGCATGGTGTACAAACATATGCCATACAATGTAAAAGGCCTCTCCCTGGGATTGGTAATGATACATTGTATACCTATATCTCTTCCCATAATTGCTTCAATTCATCAATCGATGGTTAAAGGTGGACATCCATTCTCTTCACTATTTTTCTACCGAGAACTATAAAATCCAACATAAGATGTGCATTCTTCATGGACAACTATGGGGAGATATTATTATTTATCACTACCACTGCCTAAATATATTAGTTGGTGTTTTGGAGGGAATGCAGGTTAACTCCATCCATGGCTATGCTCAATCAAAGGTTGTGTACTTCATCCTTAAATTTAGCAAGCCATGTATCCTCTATGTTCTTCAAGGTTATTAAATCTACTAAGATATGCATAACTCCTGGCTCACTTCTATGTGAGGCATGCCGCCCTTGCAAAAAAAAAAATTGCATCAAAAGATTCTATGTATCATCGAGATTATAGGCATGTGCCTCAATATGAGGAGGACCATGTTTCTTGCCCCTTTTTATAATTCACGGTACTTGTCATGCCCACATTCTAGACATATCTCTTTGTCCAAAAAATGATGATATGATATGTACTCAATGCCCAACATTTTCAATAATTGCTTTGCCTCTTTGCAATTTTTGAAAAGACATTATAACTTAGAAGTACCTTATATTTGAATAACCTGCAGTTAGCATGCAATACAAATGTACATTTTCATTAAGCATGGATGAAATCATTTTTCATTGTTGATTGTGTGATGAGATTCGTTAAAATATGACGGACTCAATGGTCAGTTACCTCACTAGTGCCAAAAAATACACACATTATGTAGTATATATTACTTTCAAGTTGTACGATAACATTGTTGTCCCTAGTTGGGTAGACCTTTACCCATGTCCAAATTATTGACCTACGTCCAAAGAGAGGGGAGGTTGTTCAATAAGCAAGGTATATCCACACAAGTTGAATACCTTAAGGCAACTTCTGACACAAACAAATCAAAGATTAACACACCAGTAAATTATGAGGTTAAAATCCGTAAAGGGAGGAATAATCCAGGGCCTTGACCAATGCAGTCGCTTGAGGAAATAAATTAATGCAAAAAGGAAAAAAAATGTTGATGTTAGTGGTAGCATCAGATAGGCACTTCCTCATTGGCATGTGTCTAGCATGCAGAATTCGTCGAAAACCTTCTATCCATGAGTTTACTTTAGTTAGAAGGAATTAATTAAAGTAAAAGTGTTTTTATTAGTTAATTAAGTTATTTAGGGAAATTGATAAAAGTAATTAACATATAATATTAGCATGTAAATATCTAGTGGGTGTGAGAATTAATATCAACCATCAATCACTTTGGAGATAAGGTTTAGATTGTAACTCGTGATTATAAAAGCAAGGCTAGGGCGAGGAGGAAGACACTTGTGTGAGATACACTTGGGAGAGAATTTAGTGAGAGATAAAGGTCGAGACTTTTGGTGAGATGCCAAGGTCAAGGATAGCAAAGAAGGACTTTTTCTAGTGTGAGGAATGTAGAATAAAAGAAGGACTTTTGCTTACACGAGAGTGAGGAGATCTCACTGTTTGGGTGAAGAGGTTTCATCCAAGTGTTGATGCAGATAGGGTTGGATCACAAAGGATTGTGATTCAAGATCTTGAATAGGTGGAGACAGAATTCCATCTAGAGATCATGCATGTCAAGCAGGAGAGAGAGTAGAGGTAACCACATGTGGGTTTCAAAGGATAGAAGCCTGAGCGAAGTGTAGTGCCGCACAAAAGTGTCCGTATAGGTTTTTCGTACATGTACGCGGGTCTTAGTGGAGACAATCACGTATGCACATATGTTTGTTGAAGGAAAATCACGTACCCCTTGGGAAATGTGTTGGTACAGGGTTGTGCAACAACACATGCATTGTTAATTTTCTCTGCAGTGTATATTCAGTTGTGCTTTTAGTAGATAAAGTGATTTTATTTTGAGCTAACTGTCAGGTGCTGGGTTGAAGTGGTAAAATATCAACATGGTATTAGAGTTGTGATATCTGAAGGGAGGAAACTAAGAGCAAAAATCTCAACAAATGCAAGAATATCTAGTCAGATCCATAACCAGGAGGCAGAAATCAAAGAACAACTTTCAAGGAAACAACAATATTGAGGCATAACATGGGTTTTTGTAGGTGTACGCGGGTTGCAGAGGTGACAATTGCGTACATATGTGGGATGTAGTGGTGACAATAATGTACGGGGCCATATAGGGACAATATATGGGTAGTTTCAGCAGAGGGTTATTAGATTAGATCTTGGAGATGGAAACTGGATTAGGATTCGAGGATAGGTTGGATGGGGTTTCCAACTACAATTCTTGGAAGGAGAGAATCATGTCGGTGTTGATGGAGAATGGGATCTAGGAATTTTCTAATACTGAGATAACTCCACTAACATATGCAACAAATCTAGTCATCCATAATCATAGGGATGTGAAATCCAGGCACATCATTCTAGATGGAGTGAAGGATCACTTGATCCCTCATTTATCAGGGAAGAAAAAAACCTGGGACATGTGGGAGGCTCTGAAGAGTTTATTTCAAAGAAAGAATGAGAATCACATAATGGTGCCGAGAGAAATGCCCAGGGACACACAGATGATAGGATCATTTACGATGATAAGTTATCTCACCCGCATCTGACATGTTTGAGATGAACTGGCTGCAATCGGGGAAACAATGGATGATTCAAAGTTGGTGAGGATGGTGGCCAAGGGATTCAGGAAGGAGTGGACATGTTTCATCAAAGGAATCATGGCACAAGAGAAGCTTCCAAATTGGTCAAGGTTATGGGATGACTTTGTTCAATAGTAACTTCAATATGAAGATCTAAATGGAGGTTGGCACAAGAATGATGATGAGAACCTTACTCTTTCCAGTCAGGCAAGGAAGGGAAAGTTCAAGAATATTGCCAGTGGAGAGTCTACAAGTCGATAAGAAGAAGGACATGATCAAAGTCAATTGATTTGCATGTCACAAGTTTGGAAATTATGTAGGTCAATGTATGCATAGGAAGAAGGGTGGGAACAAAATGCAACCAGAGGTACCTACATCAACAAAGACTCAAGTGGATGAGTTTTTCAAGAAGTTCAAACAAACGTAGTTCTTACTTGTTTCCCAGACTTCCTTGGGCACCATATCAGCTAGTGCATGGTTGATAGATAGTGGATCCATGTGTCATATGACAGGAGCACGAGAGGTGTTTCAGAGCTCCACATAGACTAACTTAGAGATGCATGTGGAACTTGGTATGGGGACCAAACATGCAATGAAGATATCTTGAACAATGCCAATTCAGTTGGAGTCATGAAGCACATTGAGAGTGACAAATGTGTTATGGGTGCCAAAATGCAAGAGGAGCGTGCTCTCAGTCTCAGTGATTGAGAAGAAGGGATTTGAGGTAGTGTTCTTGGATGGAAAGACATTAATCAAGCCCAGAGGATCTAGGTCAGACAAAGTAGTTATATTTGGAGTTAGAGACATAAAATTGTATAGGATAAAGGGATAGCCTATGCGAGCAATAACAAGCACTAGAGTGGCAGAGAAAAAGGAGAATATAACTCTGAAGGTTGAGCATCTTAGAGGGATTCAACCTTCAGGTTCAGGTGGGAAGGAGCAATCTTCCAAGTTTGTCGAGAAGGAGTCATGGTACGAGATGGCCATGTAGGATACTCAAGAAAATGAGGCTTTCAAGAGCATGATCAGAGGCAGTGGGTCTTCAGAGATAGGTCAGAGCATGATGGCAGGGATAACTTTTTTGTTAGAGGGAGAAATCAATTAGGTGGTGTTAGCGACCAAAAACGCACCAACATTTTTGAAAGAGTGATGCCTAATATTGTAGGGAAAATTTGACTAGCTTCCCGAGCTCCAAATGCAGATCTGAAAGCACCATTGGAAAGTTCAGGATTTGTAGATGTCGATCGACTATTTAAGCATGCAAAACAGACTCTCCGTGACTGAGAAATTTGATTTTTAAAAAATATGCGCTTTCACCAGCGCAAAAGGCAGAATTATGACTAGTTAGTTGTGGAAAGTGGTGA
>SNQJ01S0001019.1:332345-448042 GCA_010110895.2 Picea sitchensis | reverse complement strand
ACATCAGTATACTATGAAGCTCTGCATAATGTCAATAAGAGGATGATTCCCAGAGACAGAGAAAAAGGCCTAAAAAGGTGCAGATCAAGGAGAATATGGATGCAACCGGTTATTATCAAGTTAACCCTCTTACTGTGATTGTTCATGTCTATGATGATGAACTGACTAGTGGGACAAAGCCTAGCAAATTGGTTACTCTAAAATTTGAATACTTGCTAAAGCTGCATGTTGTTTGTGTTGGGGTTGATGATATGCGAGGAGGCAGTGAGAACAATTTTCTTATAAACTTGTTTCCAGATAACACTGGGATTGAGCTTCCTCATCAGATAGCTAAACTGTCTTCAGGTCTCAACTTTGCATATGATGAGAAAAGAGCACAAAGGCCATTTAAATGGGTTCATCACTTGGCAGGCATTGACTTTTTGCACGAAGCTCCTCCATTTCTTGCTGATAACATATCTGGAATTGACGAAGCTGCAAAGGGTGCATCAACTTTGGCAGGGCTGAATATATATAGACAACTACATCTGTGCACTGTTTTTGTTGAATACCATATCTGCATTTGGCTATGGATTACTGGCATCCGGGGTTGGCATTGGCTACTGGATCTATGGCTTTACAAATATATGTTACCATTCATTTTATCCTCCTTTTGTATATGTAACTTTTCTTGCAGGTCTTTTCCAGGAAGAAGATTTACACTTGAAGGATGTCTACTATTCTAAGCTGAAGGATTTTATGGGAAACTGCTGCAATAGAGTACAATACTGAGTTGCACGCATTGATCAACATGAGAAGTGAAGCCTGAGTAGCTTCACATGTTAGGAAAATAGAATAAGATAAATTAGTCAGTCACCAAGAAAATTAAGTGCAGAACAGAGCAGAGGGATATTCTTTTTGCACAGGTAATCGAGATTCATCAAGTTTTGATTTTTGGGTAAGTTTCTGTTTTCGGTGGTTTAGGCGAGCCTGTGTGTGCTCATTAACCACCAAAAAGGCTGCATGACTCCATGGCCCAATACTAAAGGCACAAGGTCTACCAGGTTCTTGGAGACCTCGCAGGGACGTCTCCATCCCAGTTGGAGCCAGATGTTAGCGACTAAAAATGCACCAACATTTTTGAAAGAGTGATGCCTAATATTGTAGGGAAAATTTGACTAGCTTCCTGAGCTCCAAATGCAGATCTGAAAGCACCATTGGAAATTTCAGGATTTGTATATGTCGATCGACTATTTAAGCATGCAAAACAGACTCTCCGTGACTGAGAAATTTGATTTTTAAAAAATCTGCGCTTTCACCAGCGCAAAAGGCAAAATTATGACTAGTTAGTTGTGGAAAGTGGTGACTTTCAGCAGTTAAGCAACAGATTTTCGGGTAAGTTAGCTGTTGAAAGTCTGTCAAGGCCATAATAGCCAAATTTTTGCCCAGATCGGGATTTTTTGGGTTTGAATGATTTGAAACCTTCTTCATAAGCTGGTTATGAATTATCAAATCAAAATCTGAAGACCATTCTTGGAGATGAAAGTCAAAAGGGAATTTTTTGACTAGATTTGGTGATTTTCAAGGGAAAAATGATAGGAATTTTTGGCACACATCATCAAATTCGAATTCCACTTTCAAAGGGACAGATCAAAGAGCCTTCGAAGGCTAGGCTACACTTCATCAACTTTCAACCAATGTTTGAAGACCAAAAGATAGAGGTTGACCTCATCTTGAGGATCTCTCCTTATCTTTTGTAAATCAGTTTTGACTTTCTATTTTTAGAATATCAGATCCATTGTTTTAGGATCTGAAACTGATTGTAAAAGGCTATAAAGCCAAAGACATTTGGAGCACTAGGGGGTTCGATTTTGGGTTCTACATACTGCTACTGTAAGAAAGACCTATTCTTATTATATGAAAAATTGCAAGCTTCCTTCAGTTGTGTTGTCAGATTTTTCTTTTCTGTTCTCTGATATCTTATGAGTGAAGGTTCTTTATTGATGCTCATTCAGTCTGCATGTGACTGTCATCTCACTAATTGACTGATTAAGTTGATAATCATAAGTTATTTCCTTAGTTATTAAACCCATTGTGCTTGTTTATATGAGTATAATATGGTTCAATAGCTGTTTTCTTCTCCATTTAATCAAACCTTGTCTGACTGCATTACTAGAAGGCCTTGTGAGATTTTATATTTCTAGACAGTCTTGAACACACAGTCTAGTCCCTAGATATTCATCTTGATCCAAAAAACCACATCAATTATTAAGAAAATATTTCCAAAAAGAGTAAGTTACCAGGCATCTCCGACTTACAGCCTAGGAGAGTTTCCTGGAGTGATAACAGGTGGATAGGAGAGAAAACATGGTAGCAGATCTGGTAGCGAAGATAGATCCAACTCCAGGTGGGAGAAGTACCTTCCTCGATGAGAGGGAGTGTTGATGTTACTGGTAGCATTAGATAAGTACTTCCACATTGGCATGTGTCTATCATGCAGAATTCGTTGAAAACCTTGTATCCTTGAGTTTAGTTAAAAGGAGTTAATTAAAGTAAAAGTGTTTTTATTAGGTAATTGAGTTATTTAGGGAAAGTGCTAAAAGTAATTAGCATGCAAATCTCAAGTGGTTGTGAGAAGTAATCGCAACCATCAATCACTTTGGAGATTAATTTTAGATAGTAACTCGTGATTATAAAAGCAAGGCTAGGGTGAGGAGGAAGAATCTTGTGTGAGATAAACTTGGGAGAGACTTTGGTGAGAGATCAAGGCTGAGGCTTTTGGTGAGATGCCAAGGTCAAGGATAACAAAGAAGGACTTTTGCTAGTGTGAGGAGTGTAGAATTAAAGAATGACTTTTTCTTACATGAGAGTGAGGGGATCTCATTGTTTGGGTGAAGATATTTCATCCAAGTGTTGATGTAGAGAGGGTTGGATCACGAAGGACTATGACTCAAGATATTGGATAGGTGGAGACAAAATTCCATGTAGAGATCATGCAGATGAAGAAGGAGAGAGAGAGCAGAGGTAGTCGCAGGTGGGTTTTAGAGGATAGAAGCTAGAGTGAAGCGTAGTTCCGTATGAAAGTGTACATACATGTACGTGGGTCTCAGTGGATACAGTCGTGTATGTACGTGGTTTTTTTGAAGGACAACCATGTACGCCTTGAGAAATGTGCTGGTACAAGGTTGTATAACAACACAAGCATTGCCAGGTTTCTCTATAGTGTATATTCTCTTAGATGGCCATTATCCCTATTATGAGAGCCCTAATTTGACCTTAATAAAATCATATTAGAACTGGTTTTCGCTTTGGGTTTTTTCCAGGGGTTTATACCAAAAAATATTGGTGTCTCATGTGTGAGATTTTGGTTTCCCAGTTTATGCTTCCACTACATGTTTAGTTGATTACTCAACTGTTATTTTAGTAGATAAAATGATTTTATTTTGAGCTAACTTCCAGGTGCTGGGTTGAAGTGGTAAAATATCAATAAAAATTACATAAGAATCTCTCACAATCAATTATCAACAAATAACCCTCCATGGTCTTTAAACAAAAATCATGTACCAATTGAGTGTTAAACCACAAATCAAGTGTCCTTAGTATCTAGGATAATATGAACCATCAAATAACTTTATGCCTAGAACATAATCATGACCGTCATATTAGATAATTACAAAATCACACTAAAGAAGACACTTTACGTAAAGACACATTAGCCTAAGTCAAACTTAACTAAATCCTAAGTGTTTAGTCATCCTAATAGTGGTGGAAGTAGATCTCAAGATTTTGAAGAAGGTATCAATGATACAAGCATCATCCCCTAACCCTTCTTGTTGGAATGAATTTAATATCATCCCCTCCATGGCATGGGTGTCCCATCAGAAATCATCCATACCAACCTCTATATCATTGTTTTCATCCCCAACATGTGAAGAACCAATGTTATTGTAAACATTCTGAATTAGTGACTCAAGGTGTAGTGGGAATTGAATAGGTAGTCGATTTAGTCATGCTTGGTATGATTCCTCTTTGAGCTAGGCTTGGTTAACAACCTTCTCTTGAGTTGAAATTGTATTTGGGTGCAATGATAGAAGGCATACGTAACCCTCGATGTCTAAATCCCGATCATAAAAATATTAAACATTAAAATCAATGAAATTAGCAAATGTAAAGCATTTAGTACATTCAAACATTAGACCAACCATTTATTAGAAGCATGGATTTTTTTTCGAATACACATGAAACCAACAACTTTATAAAACAAATGTTGAATTAAGCAATAAATTTCCATTAATTCCACTGGAAAATCCAAAAGTACAATTACTCAATGATATTTTTCTTACACCCTAAGGGGACATATAAAGGTAGTCCCAATGTAAGCCAACTTTGATGAGAGATTGGTGGTATACAAAAGTTATGGTTTATTAACAACTTGTCACGAACATAAAAACTTTGTATTGCATGCACAACAACAAATTTGGATGCCTTCCTTTTCACAAAGAAATCTTTGTCATTCAAGTGTCCTAAAGCAAACAATTTGCACTAAACAATGAGCACCTACAACTATTTATAAACCCTGCAATGTTGCCACGAGTGCGTGGATGACCATCAATATATAATAGGTTCTTCCTATTAAAGTTTCATGAAGCATAACCACCCATGAACATATTATACACATAAATGTTATGTTTGTATTTAACAATATTCAAGTAATAAGACCATAAAATGGCATAAGTGTTACTCACTATTTGGGAGGAATGAACATATGTGAAAGGATAAACAACCCAAGATTTGTAGCATGTATTTTAGACTTGGTAATTATGTAATTATTACCACAAAAGGAGAAGTCAATATCACCATCAAGCATGGGTAGGGAAGATGACCAAGCACCATACAAAACGTAGTTGTAACAAGTTTGGTATTTACTTTGCAGATGGACAAGAAGAGAGAAGTCATCACTACCCTCCAACCATTGGATCGACCTTGATGTGTAGTTGGACATTGTTTCTCTTAGCTCATACAACTTTTTTTATCTCCTAGTATAGATGTTATGGGTAGTATTAATATCATACCTTGGCTCACCAAAACTCTCAATTGACTCAACAAAAGGATAGAAATTGGTCAATTTTGGATGAACCATAGTGGATTTGGATTCCAACTTTTCAAAAAAGGAGCATGGAAGTGTTCATACATGTCTTTTCTATGTCATCTATTGGATCCTTGACAGTAGTGGGAAGTATCATTTCATCAACTTTAGGTAGTTGATCATTAACATAATGGGATACCGTGACACACCAAGGGTTCACCTTCAACCAACACTTTACATTTTGAAGCCACATACTACTAGGGTGTCATAAAAGAGATCTAGATCACATTGAAGTACCATTGACCCATGATGGTTACTAGAAGATGACATGTTATAGTTTGTGAGGTAAAGTGGCTATCCATTTTCATCTACCATCCACTTAGGGTGTCTTGCGCCAGATAAGAGCTTGTGGCATTTTTGTATTATGGAACATTATATGCATATGAACTTGATCCTAAATCAGGACCCTGCAAAATTTAATGCAAATGTATTCAAATGCACGTGCAAAGGCATCATAGACTCAATTGGATAATGAAAATATAAATAAAATCCATAGTTATTGCAAACAACAAGGGAAGGCATTCTGGAACATGCTTCTTCATTGTGCAACACTTAAATATTTTGGTGCTTAAAAATCTTGGAGAAAATAATGAGCATACTCCGAGGAAAATGGGTCTCTGCAAAAACCCTAGCCGCAGGCCCACCTCGAAAATTTGTACTCGCGACCTGCGGTTAAACCAGCCCCTCTAGGCATGGTAAATTTTGTTTTTACCCTTATTTTCAACCGTAGGAAGGTGAACGAGTTACTATGGTAGGGGAGGACGATTACTTAGATTGCTTGGATTTTTCTGGAGACGTCTTGGATAATCAATAGATCTAGTCGGTGCCAAGTGGCCTTCACTCCGAGTCCGTCTCCGACATGCCTTTTTTAGCTCCTGAAATGGTGGATGGTGATGTAGCAGTTACATGCCCCAAACTTAGAAGTCAGACTGTTGCAGAACCAAGGTTCGGAGGAGTTGGGATTGTTCGAGAAGTCGCGAATATCACCTTTGGTAGCTTCTCCTATCATCTGCTTGAAAACTTGTCAGAATGGCTCTATGTGGAGGCCTATCACCTAGAGGGTTTTTTTGAAAAAGGGTTTCTCTCATGAGACACCTTTTGAGGGTCTTTGGCCATACCAACCACCTTTCTATGCCTTCAAAAAGGAATCTAGACAAGATGGTAGCGGTTTCGCTCGATCAATCTCTCACAGGTTGGGATGGATCTCCACCACAAGGGGTTTAGAGAATGCTTTAGACGAGCAACAATTTAGCCATGAATTGGGTAACATCTCTTCACTTGACCCCTCACAATTTATGATCTCCTCACATCAGTCTACGTCAAAGTTGGTAGAAGTAGGGGGTTCGGGGAAAGGAACTTCCCACCTCGTTGAGTTTCAGGAGGGCCATGGATAGGCCCAGGCACTAGGGTTCCATAGACAGGGCACAAACTATCTTCAAAAACCCAGAAGTCACAGAAGATTAAAAAATCCTAGGCAAGCATTAAACTGGTGCCAAAACCCCAAAAATTGGTGCTTGGAGACGATATAATGCTACCAAAGGTCTCAGAAATGGTGGAGATGACAGTCGTGGGAAGGATAAATGGGAAACATCAGGGGATAAATTCATGGCGGGAGTGGGTAAACTATTCATGGGCTGGCAAGGTGGACCGTATGCCCACAATACAAACCTTGTCAAACGGGTGGTTCATGTTTCAATTTTAGTCTCAAGCAGATACTTGCAAGATTTTGAATGCTCCTTGGTGCTTTGAATCATCACCAATTTTGTTGAAGAGATGGTCACCATTATTTGATGCTAGCCATGAAAGGATATATGAGATCCAAATTTGGGTTCGCTTTCTTGGACTTCTAGCGGAATTTTGGACTCCAAAGGGTTTCAAATATATGGGGAACGCATTAGGTAGATACATGGATGTAGATATGTCATTCAAGGACACAGGGAAAATGTCTATGGCATGCATATTGGTATCTCTGAACATTCGTAAGGGTTTAGTGGAAGAAATCGAGTTATCTTGGGGAGACAAGTCCATTCTACAAAAGTTGGACTATGAAGGAGTACCCTTCAAATATCACAGATGCCACAAACATGGACACAATGTCAGTGATTGTCTTCTTCATATGAGGGGAAAAAATAACCAAGGTCCAGTGGGGTCAGCCCAGAAGAAGCAAGGTGTCTCGCAATTGGGGGAGGCTTACTCAAAACCCTCGACGAAACTTGGCAAGGCGGGGCGCAAGGATTTTAGGGCCTTGTGGGACAACTCAATTATGAGCCAACATGACATAACTCAATCACCTTGGCCTAGTAAAGAGGAAATTCTAGAATGGGATCCAAATCTTACCGAAGTGACTTCTAGGATGAGACAAAAAGGCATCGCATCACAATTCGATATGCCACCTTGTTTCCCCCTTATTTCAATTTTTTCTTTCAATCTTTATCTTTTTTGGGTAAAAAATGGATGGAATCACTGAAGAGTCTCCCTTCTCCCTCGACTTCCACTCAATAATCACCCTTATCTGACTTTGTTCTTCCTCTGGCCAATATTTCCTTTGCTTCCCAATCGGATCCAAGCTTCTATTCCACTTTAGGCTCATCTTTGGACTCTTCGACAGATTCCAAAGAGAACCTGGTGGCTTATCAATTAAGAAATAGGCACATCCATGCTTTGGGAGACATTAACCATAGGATGAACGGTCTGGAATTGAACCTTGCTCCTTATTCGATTGGGAAAGGGAGGGGTAGGAGGTCAAATATATCAAAGGCCCATACTAGGGCCACTTTGGATATGGCAACAAGAAGACAACTCTCCATCACTGGGGCACTTAGAGTAGCGAAGCCCCTGGTTCGACTTCCTGAATGAAGAATCTTTCTTTCAATTGTAGGGGTGTGGCGAGTCTAGGGAAAAAACTTACTCTCCATAGGATGGTGGAGTCAACCTAGCCTAACATTTTTCTACTTAATGAAACCCTGGGGGATTCTATCCAGGTGGTCCCCCTTTTGGAAAAAGTCTACAAAGGTTGGAACTTTACTGGTCTAGATTCTAGAGGATGCTTGGGCGGAATGGATATTGGATGGCACACAAGATATATAGAATTAATAAATGATTGGGGATTTGATTAAGGTCTCAGAATAAAAGTATTTGTGGAAGATCTAAGTTCTTGTCTCACAATTCTAATTGTTTATGGGCCTTCCCAAGAAGTATTCCTTACTAGGATAATCTATTCAACAAATCTTTTATGAAAACTGAGAACCTCATCTCTGGAGGTGACCTCAACTTCTCCTTAGGACCAGACGAATCCTGGGGACAAAGAGTGCATCTTGATGCCCTCATAGACTATTTTAGGCATAAAATAGGTGAGGCAAGAATTCTAGACATTACATCCATCTCATTGAGACCAACTTCAAGAAATAAGTGCATTGGAGAGGATTTTATAGCCAAGAGGATTGATCGCTTTCTTTTAGTTGAATTGTTGGTGGAGTATCCATTGATATTCAAATAATGGGTGGGCACAAGAGGTGATTAAGACCATCACCCAATGTTCTTGGATGTTTCCAGGAGACCCAAAAAACCAATGAGCCCTGTCAAGTTCAACTCAACATGGCTTCAAGAAGAGGATTTTCTGAATTTGGTTAAGGAAGTTTGGATCCCAATTGGACAAGAGGGTAGGGTTGTAGTACAATTTGTCCAAAATCTAAAAAGACTAGAAATGGCTAATATGGAGTGGGCCAAGAGGAAAAAACAATTTGATGAACAAGAGATTATAAACATTGAAGCAACCCTTCAGACACACTATGAATCAGAGGGTGGAGGTTATGCAACACAAGAATCAAAAGAATAATTGGTTGCTCTAGAGAAGGCCAAAAAGAAATTTTAGAAGCAAAGGAGGAAGAATGGCGTTTAAAAAGTAGGGCCCTTTGGCTGAAGAACGAAGATGGAAATACACAATTCTTTCAAGCCTATGCCAAAGGGAGGAAAATGGCTAATACCATATGGAGCCTAAAGGACAAAAATGGAAGGGAACACTCCTCCTTTAAGGACTTGACTCAATTGGTCACAAACCATTTCAAAAACTTATTCACAATTGATGAGTAAGTTTCCATTGATGCAATCATGCAGTTAACACTCTTCTTCCCACATTTTGCATAGGAAGCTGGTACCAGGGCACTCATGGCATAAGTCACATAAGAAGAATTAAAAGAGGTAATTCATAGCTTCCAAAAAGATAAGTGTCCAGGTCCAGACAGTTGGCCTATGGATTTATTCTTGGGACTTTGTGATGTTATCGGGAAAGATATCCTCAAGGTGGTAGAGGAATCTTGTATTAATAAAGTTATGCATCCTCCACTAAACACCACCTTTATTTCTCTAATTCCTAAAAAGTATGCACCACAAACTTTTCAGGACTTTAGGCCCATCTCCCTCCGTAACAGTAATTATAAGGTGGTGACAAATATTATAAGCAAAAGACTAAAATCTCTCCCATCTAAATCAATCTCTGAGGAACAATTTGCTTTTCTGGAAGGGTCAACAAATTCATGAAGCTATTGGAGTGGCCCAAGAAACCTTGCATAGCATGAAGACCAGGAAGACTAAAGGGGCAATGGTAAAGATCGACCTTTCCAAAGCATATGACAGAGTAAGCTAGTTATATATTATAATGTTGCTTACTCACTTGGGATTAGAACTACCCTTTATATATTGGATCATGATTTTCCTATCAATTGTCTCTTTCGCAATAATCATCAATGGGGTTGCTTCAAATTTCTTCTCAGCTGAAAGGGGACTGCACCAGGGGTTCCCGTTGTCTCATCTCCTGTTTTATTGGTTGCAGAGGGTCTCGATAGGGCTATTGGGGATGAAAAATCAAGAGGAGAATTCCAAGGTATTTCCATATCCCAAAAACTCAGAATTACACACCTTCTTTTTGTGGCTGATGTTTTTCTTTTTTGTTGTGGTAGAAGGGGAGAAGCAGAAAGGTTAAGCCAAATTATGGGTCTTTTTGGTAGAGCTACTGGGATGAAAAGATATGGCCAAAAATATACTCTGTCACCCAACCTTATGGATGAAGAGGAAATTAACACCTATAAGGAGCTCTTCCCCTTCAAGTTTCGATATTTTGACACAGGGATAAAGTACTTGGGATTGCATCTTAATCCCAACAACTACAAGAAGTAGGATTGTAATTGGCTATTAATAAAACTCTAAAAAAGATCAAAATCTTGGAGCTTCCACTAGTTATATAGAGCAGGAAGGTTGGTATTAGTAAAGTCCATCTTAGAAGCAATTCTGGTCTATTGGATGTCATTAGCGTGGATTTTGAAGGGCACGCTTGAAAAGATAAGGTGTCCTTGTTTTAGATTCTTATGGGGAAGATCAACAAACCAATTTGTCCTTCCATGGGTGAAATGGAACATCCTGGCAGTACCCAAATCACTAGGGGGTTGGGGATTGGAAAATATTCACCTATTCTCCAAAGCCCTTGTTGCAAAGGTTGGATGGAAGTTAATTACAATAGACAATTTATGGACAAAGGTAGTTATACATAAATATATCATCCCATACACAATGGAGGAATGGATTCGTAAGCCAGTAAAAGTGGTAACTCAATGCACCATTATATGGAAAACATTGATAGATTCTTTTCAAGTGGTGGGGGGAGGATTAGCGTGGAAAGTGGGAAATGGACAAAGGGTCAGAATTGGAGTTGATCAGTGGCCAAGGACTGAAAGAGGTCACATTCTCCCTCAACAATTAATTAATAACTTGCATGACAAAGGCTTATTATAGCTTGATCAAATAACTAATAGGGACATAACTACTTTATGGAGTCAAGCTTGGAAAAGAGTCGATCAGTTGGGACTGGATAGAAAACATGAAGCCAATTGGAACAGATTCATCAAGGCTCTTTAGATGGGGCACATCTGGCTCATTGACAGGGAGGATGAGATTGTTTGGTAACACAATTCTAATGGTTTATGTACACCTAAAGCTGGATATACATAGCTAAACATAGACCTTCTTCAACATGAACCTTCTTGGTGGTGGAAAGCAGCATGGAAACAAAAAGTCCTTTAAAGGCACGTCTATTTCTATGGTGTCTTATTTAAAACAAGGTTCCTACCTAAGACAACATGAGAAATCGATGCCTAGAAGGGCTGGACTATGTAGGTCAAATGAAGAGTCTGTTACACACATCTTCCTTATGTGCCCCTTTGTTCAACAGATATGGGAGGAATGTGCCCGTGCCTTAAATACGGCTTGTCTTTGGAAAGGGCCAAACATTGAGGAATCTTGGAGGGAGTGGTCGTCAAACCCACAAAACCATATTATAAAAGCTCTACCACTGTTGATCAATTGGGGAGTTTGGCTAGCCCGAAACTCTACAGTCTTTAATGAGAAACCTTCCACTCTCAAAATTATTGTGGCACAAAGCTTAAGTATTGTATCACACTTTCCTCAAGGAAAGAACGAACACCCAATAAGGATTGTGGAGGTAGAATTTGTGGATCACTCTCAACCATGGGCTTACTTTGATGGGGCATCATAAAACGAAGGCCATAATTTTGGAGTTGGAGTTTTACTTTACTTGACCAATACACATTATTTCAACTTATCCATGTGATTGGGATCAGAAACAAATAACTATGAAGAACTGATGGTCCTCAAGCTATTGCTTACTTTCACCAGGGAGAGAGGGATTGACACCTTAAAAATCTTTGATGACTCTATGGTGGTTCTCAATTAGATCATGAAAACACAAGCATGTCACAAGATTAGATTGGCTCCACTACTTGATGAAGTTTTTACAATTCTGAACTCTTACAAACAATTTTCTGTGTGTCTTGTTTGCAAGGAACGAAACCAACTAGCTGACAAGCTCTCTAAGGAGGGAACTCAACTGGTTTCGAGACAGTGGGAAATAAAAGAATTCAATGATGGGGTTGTTTTTGAGTTCTTTCATAGATAGTTTATAAACATTTTGGATCGTGTTGGATCCTAGACATCATTTTTGTAATATGGACAACAGGTTGCGACTGTTTTTGGCATTTGTGGCCAAGTGTTTCTTTCTTTATGCACAATTTTATCCTATATTTCATGGCGGTAGGGCAGGTCTAGATTTGTACTTGAAGTTTTTTACTTTAGTGTTGCTTTGTAGATCACCAAAAAATGGACTTTACAGGAAAATATAATCTGATAAATACTTCCTAAAGGCTATATGGTTATTGGGAACCAATATATGAATCAATTGGATTCAATATACAACTGACAATATATTTTGGACATAAATCTTATTTGATGGGAAGATTGAATGCTCAAATGCATGATTGCTCATGCATTGTGCACAATGTAAATTTCTTTTCTACTTGAAATAAAATTTATGCTTTTTTTCTTGAGGAAAAAAAAAACAAGGGAAAACTTGGTGAAGATGGAATGATATGGAATGAGGAATCCAAAGAATCAACCATTTGATATTATTAGTTTTTCCCTTGCACTTGAGCCAAAACCATAATCAACACGTGTCTACATTCTTAAAAGAAAGTTTAGGAAGCATATAACAATCTAACTTCGAACAAACTTTTGAAGGTTAAAAAGAAAAAATTATGCACCTAACTTATATTTGTGCCCCAATGCACTTATTATAATAGACTCACTAGTGCATTGAATTACGATGTGCACCTATAAAATACTTATGCTAAAACCTTTGCAAAGGAAAACCTCCACTAAGTACTAGTTGTGGAGGTTTTCACTTCTATTTACATTGAAATTTTTACTATGGTGTATTTAGGGTAATATAGAGCACTAGTGCACTTGAATATAGGTGCATTGCGAACTAAAGAAAAAAAAATGAAAAACAAACCACATGTTTTTAATCAAGACACCAAAAAAATCAAAAGGAAAAAAATAGTGGGATTTTCATTTTTTAAATTTTGTTCAACCAAAACCCTAAGCCTTCATCCATTGTTGTGCCAAAAGTTAAAGGGGAGACTTGCGCAAGATAGATTTACTAGGCAAGTGATTAATTCAACATTTTTTTCTAAAGAGTAGAATTTATAAAGGGTAACCATGAGTTGCATACAAATCTACAGAGGATAAATTTTAGGTATGTAACTTCATTCTCTTCATCTCAAAAATATTTCCCTCAATAGATTCAAAATTCACATAAATTTTAATTCTCCTATTCATATTTACCATTTATTTCAACAGAATAGAAGGGTTTCAGACACACCTTCAACATTACAAACCCTAGTTATGTTGTTGCTTCCCTTCTGTTTTATGTTGTTATGAACCATATCTTTATTATTGCTCCCCTTTTGTTTTATGTTGTTACAAACCTCGTTGGCATGGGTTCAATTTCTTTGCCCTTTCACAATGTTATTTGTTTTCTGGGGGATTTAGGTATTTGTTGGCCTCAACACTTATTTTGATTTAAAAAATATTTTAATAGATTGCAAATTCTCATTGCATTAGATTCCAAATATTGTCCCTGACAATTAAAAAAAATAAATCTGGGTTTATGGTGTGCACTATATAATAAATATGCACTAGTGCATTTTTTAATGTAAAGTGCACCACATGGCCCTGTCAATTAAAAAAAAAAACCATTTATGGGTTTCACAATGTGCATTGTATATTGTATATGTATCAGTGTGTAAATCTGTATAGTGTGCACTGGTGCGTACTATTGTATAATGCACACTAATTAAGCTTAAAACAATGTTAAGTTGGAATTATTTACTTAGTTTGTAAAACATGTTTCATAATTTATACAATTCTTTATGTGGGTCTTTTATTTGTAGATGATGGTTGATAGAAGATCCAGAGAAAAAAACTTATGGAAAAAGGCACAAGGGAAGCACGTCCCAAGAAGAGAACATGACAAGCTATTTGAAGTTTTAATATAACGTCATATATTTGAATTATCTATATGATTAAATGATGTATATTAGTTAATGTGTGTCAAGTAGAGAAAAAACTTGATAAGATCGTTTGCAATATGAGTGGAAAAGAGTATAAAAGATTTATGAAAATGTTCCAAATAAGTGAATTAGGTGGATCAAAAGGTGATCAACATTAAGTTTTTCTTTGACTTTTTACTAATAATGTACTTCTTAACAATAATAGCTAATAGGTTTCAAACATTTGATTTCACATATATTAAATTTTGTCCAAGGATTGACATCAAGGGAACATAAGGCCATTCTAAGAACACAAAAGTTATGAAGGATGTAAATAATGATGAAATGGTCCTTAGTTATGAGGGATATACTGAAAATATCGTATGGACATTCTTTTCATTTACATCACAAAAATCAATCCAATGAAACCTAGAATCATGTTATATTTTAACTAGAACAAACATTTATGAAGCAATGATTAATGGACTTGTGAGACTTGCAATAACAAATTGTACAATAACAAAAAAAAATCATTTAGAAAGTATTATAGCTAAACATGCTCTTCCATAGTTGTCAATTTTCACATGCAACTCTATGTGACTAATTTCAGATTTGAAAATTGCTTCCTAGTGATCTAACAATAAACCCTAGCCGTTATCACTAAACAATTTTACATTGAAATTATTGATTGAAAATATAGTATGTGATCAACACATATGAGACACAAAATTTATGTTATGTAACTCTATCAAACTCAAAAATTATGAGGGAAAAAACCATCCCTCTCAACTATCACAAAAATCACCAAAATCTGAGGACAAAACCATTCCTCTCTACAACCATAAAATCAACAAACTTCCCAGGACAAATCCCAACTTACAAATCTATTGCAAACCACATGTACTACCTGCTAATGTCACCCATATTGCGGCTGACGTCAGCCTATACAAACCTATCAAGTTGCCTAAAAGAACTTGTACTGATGTATGTGACTTTCCTTAGTGGAACCCACGTACATACATGACTGCTCCCACTCAAACCCGTGTACATACACGACTGTTCCCACTGCAACCCGCATACATCTACTAAATTCTTGTACGAATGCTTCCCTACAATCTGCACCACATGCAACCTTATTCCCTTCTATGGTTGTATCTCTCCTCCACACTTGCGGTGTGCTTTCCCTATCCAAAATAGAAAATAGTGAGTCCTTTATCTCTATGCAAATTTTTCCATAGTTGTAGAAATTCCCTTGCTGAAATCACCAAGCTCCTTGACACAAGTGTAGACTCACTTATGTGAACTCCATGATGTCACCATGTCACTATTATATTTGCCATGATCTCTCCTCTCCTTATATAGGAGTCTTATGAGTGAGTTTAGGAACCCCTTCTAAACTCAATAGTTAACTAGGATAATTTATTCCTCTTTATAGGCATGAAACCCTAAGCTTCAAAGCCTCTTATCTGGCCTTCTTAACCCATGACACATGTTTGGAAGACTCCTCTCTTCCATTTGTACCTGAAGGTTGAATCCCTCTGAATGAGTGATGCTCTCACTGAGCCTACTCCTGCCTACTGGATCCTAAGGGTTGAATCCCTCTGAACTCTGACTCCCTCAAATCCGATACCACTAGAGAAGCTATCTACTCCCTCCAAACCTGTGCTACTGGTGGAGCTACCTGCCTCCCCACTGGTGGAGCTTCCTGCTACTCCTTAGTTGTCTCTTTACTATTGTTGGTCACAAATCTCATAGTTTGCCCCCTTATCCTATACAGGTTTCCCTCTGTAACTCCAAGAAACACCATTGATTTGAAGCTAGATCGACTAGGCACAAACAACATCTGTCCATCTCAAAACAAAATATTATATCCCTTCTTCTCAATCTCCTATACTGAGAGAACACTCCTCCTGAGTTCTGACACCCATAACACATCTGGAACCCTCAACACTTCTCCTTACTCAAGCTTGAACGATATTGTACTAGATCCTTGTACTGCATGCTTGGTTCCCATACCAAGCTCCACAAACAAGTCTGATCTAGTCTCCGTGAACATGTCAAACAACTCTCGTGCACCTGTCATATGGAAATATACTCTACTATCCACCAACCAAGTCCCCCTACTGGGAACTGTACCTAAAAGGGTGGAGACCAATAATATCTCCCTCATAAACTTGTTAGTAACCTCATCAACCTTTATTGTTGATGCCTGCTGCCTTCTTCCCCTTCACTTCTAGTGTGGACACTGTGAAGCATAGCAAAAATAGTCATGACACACAAAGCATTTGATCTTGATAAGATCCTTCTTTTTTCTTGACTCTGGAGATGCTTCTCTTGAGAGAGAAGCCCTTCTCCCAGGAGAACCTCTTCTGCCCTTTCTAGTGTGGGCTACAAGAGTTTGGTTCTCATTGTTGTTACTCTTCACCACACCATCCAAGTCATCCTTGGACACTAACCGAGTCTCCTCCTAGATACAAAAAATCCATAGTCTATCAAAGTATGGTAACTTCTCTCATGCATAGATCCCCTGCACAAATGGTTCCCAAGTCCTGAGAAGACCTCTCAACGCCACATTCACCAACTCAACATCCTCCACCTTATCATCGATGGCCACAAGCTGATCTTGGATTTGTGTAATCTTCAAAGATAGTTCACAATAATGTCCTCACTAGACATCTTGACAACTTGAAGTCGATGCTTCAAATGTGACTTCTTGCCTGTATTCGTATTTTGGTATAGACCAACCAAAGAAACATACATTTCCTTGACAAACGTCTTCTCAAAAATGTGACGAATCAAGTGATCCTTCACAGATTCTAGCAACACCCACTTAACCTTCACTTCCATGTTCTTGTGAGATTCCAACTCCTGCGGATCAGCAGGACATGCAACCACACCCTCAACATACTCCTTAAGGTCATTATCTTTCAATAGAAGGAGAACCCTAGCCTTCCATGCCCATAAGTTGGTTTCCCCTTCCAACTTGTTCTCAATATTCAATGTGTTAACCATGGTTACTTGCCCAGAACAAGAACAACAATCCCCTAGTGTTGTAGTACAAATGTGTCTCACAATGATTCCCTTCTCTTCAAAGCCTCAGCTATGAAACCATGTCAATTTTCACATGCAACTCTATGTGACTAATTTTAGATCTGAAAATTGCTTCCTAGTTATCTAACAATAAACCCTAGTTGTTATCACTGAATAATTTTACATTGAATTTATTCACTGAAAATATATCAACGGAAAAAACAAGATCAAACATGAATCCTCAACGCACATAATACACAATTTTTTTGTTTTGTAACTCTGTCAAACATAGAAATTCTAAGGGAAAAAACCATCCCTCTCAACTGTCACAAAAATCACTGAAATATGAGGACAAAACCAGTCCTCTCTACAACCATAAAATCAAAAAACTTCCTGGGATAGATCCCAACTTACAAATTTTCTACAAACCACTTGTATGACCTGCTGATGTCACCCAAACTACTGTTGACGTCAGCCTGTACGGACTTGCCAAACTGCCTAGAAGAACCTGTACAAACGTACGCGACTGTCCTTACTGGAAACTATGTACATACATGACTTTTCCCACTACAACCCGCATACCTATGTGATTTTTCCCACTGGAACCCGCGTACATATGCGATTGTTCCCACTGCAACCTGCATACATCTACTGTAGTCTCATACATATGCTTCTGTACGATTCGCACCACACATGCGACCTTCTTCCCTTCTGTGGATATCTCTCTCCTCCACACGTGCAATGTGCTTTCCCTGTCGAGAACAAAAAATAGAGATTCCTTTAGCCCTATTCTAGATTTTCCATAGTTGCAGAAATTCCCTTGCAGAAATCACCAAGCTTCTTGACACAAGTGCAGACTCACTTATGCCAACTCCATCATGTCACCATGTCACTATTAGATTTGTCACAATCTATCCTCTCCTTATGTAGGAGTCTTATAAGTGATTTTAGGAACCCCTTCTAAACTCAATAATTAATTAGGCTATCTTATTCCTCTTTGTGGGTGTGAAACCCCAACACAAGCCCACAAATCCGATCAACTTTACCATGAGGCCCTAACCTCATTCCAAGATTGATTTCACTTAAACGAAAGGATGATTTGGTGCCAACGAAGATTCCCACATGTCTAACACCTTGGCCTCTAGTGGTAAGACCTCTCGGCTACAAAATCAACAATAGTACGCACATACTTTGTCCAAAAAATCACAAATCAATATTTTTACTATATTTACTTTCATATAAATATTAATTGATTTTTTATTGTGCTTTTTGTTTGTAGCAATCTACTAAGAAAATTAAATACATCTAATGAGATGACACCCAGAACATGCTGATAGGGATGTCAAAAATAAATGTACAAGGAGATGGTCAAAAAATTAAGAATAATTGAATCATGGGCGGAGTTATCCCAACAACAATACACATCAAACATATGTAATTATTGGTTTTTTAATGTATAATTAAAGAGTTCAAATAGTGCACGAAATACTAATTCTCAATTGTTTTGTTCTTGTATAAAAGAAAACAAAATGGGACCCATTTGGAACATAAGATGGGACTACAAGGAAGAAAAAGGTTGATTGCAAATTTTGTGAGTTTTTGTTTCATATAATTTGTTGTGATGTTTGTATTTTAATTAATTGACAATTATCCATGGAAGTTTTCTACAAAGTGATAGCATACAAAGAAGAGGTATTTGAACATTTGATTGGCATTGGATTATGTATAGGTTGTGAGTATTTATTGGAGTATCAAGGGTAATTGAACAATTTGTAGGTATCTATGTTAGTTTACTTCTCTTATTTTATAATTAACGGAGCAACACAAAACCTTTAATTATATGTATGCTTTATCATGATGTATAAAACTCATAAAAAACAAAATATGGAGTGGAGCTACCAATTCCATTTTAAGAGATGACATAAAGCATGACTTTGACATAATGTGTATTGTGTATGAATCAATCACTATTATGGTATGTTTTTTTATTTACATAATCATTTATATTATATTATAAATGTAGATGTAACAAAATCATTGTTTAATTAGAAAAATATTTATTTGATGAAAATGAGCAATGGCTCTGTTAGGGTTTTCACATACATCTTTTAGGGTTTTCGTAGGAGTGCTCCGTTGTCCCATCTGATCCAAAAATGCAGAAATTTGGTTCTTCCCCTTCTCGTGACTTGGCACATATGGATAAGGAAAATGAACTTCAAGATTTCTTGAAGGACCCACTTCATGGTACCTCGATCTAGGCTTTGTTGGTGGTTATAGGCACTCTAAATCTACATGAAAATCCTATGTAAGAGGGCACTCTACAGATCATTCATGACATCATCAAGGATATTTTTGGAAAATCATCCTCCTCTCAGTCCAATTTGGCCACCACTACTCCCCATAATGGTGAAGGGACGAGGTCCATCAAACCATGTAATGCTCCACATACCTCACTCACTCCTTCGATAATTTCTCTTGCAGAGGATATGGAAACTCTCTCAAATAAGGCCTGAGTTGTGGATTCTCACAACAAAAATCATGATGATACCATTCCATCAATCACATAGATCTTGTTCCCTACACATGAATATATTCCCAATCCGACGACCTCCAAATCGGATGGTTATATTGGGAACTTTTTATCAAAAAAATTAATGCATGGCCAAGCCCTGAGAGCACCTTCCCCCTCTACTTTTGTTCCCTGCTCAAAAGCTATGGATGTCAGGAGGAAATATAAAAATGTCTAAAGAGGAAGGCCCAGAACATTAACCTAGAGCTTGGAGATGGAATCAAATTGAATGAAATCATGAAAATACAACAGGAGGCGTTGGTTGGGAGATTTGCTAGCAAGCGTATGTCAACCAACACCCTATGAAAATGGACCTTGCAGACCTTCTCTGGGGATATCAATGCAAACCCAAGAGTCTTGTTTTGGCCAAAGGATGGTTAGCATGGACATTTAAGTCAAAAGTAGACTTTGACAAAATCCTTTCAGGCAAGTGAAGATTTGGAGCTCAAGCACTCTTCTTGAAATGGTGGATAGTGGATTTCGACGCAAATACGAAGTGGTTGGAAATCACCATGGTATGGGTGCACCTCCCCAGTCTTCTTTTACTCTTTTGGTTAAAGGACGTGTTTAGGGCGATTGGAAATGCCTTGGGTTTTTTCTATGAAGTAAATCTCTCTTCTCAGAGCACTATATATATGGGGATGACCCACATTTTAGTTGGATTGAAGCTCTCGGCGGGGCTAGCAGAAAACATCACTATCAAGCACAATGGTTCTTTCTATCACCAGGCTCTAGATTATGAAGGAATCACTTTCAAATATAGATGATGCCACATATATGGACACTTGCTGAGAAATTACACCTAGGAGGAGAAGCATTAATATTGGGTCAATAATATTGTTTACGAGGAAAAATAAAGACCAAGTGTCTCACCTGTGAAGTCACAAACCCCACATGGGTCGCCTCCTCCCTCAAAGAACCCATGTGGGAATCAAGTTAATGAAAACAAAGGAATTGGTTGCTCAATGTAGGCACTTTCGGATAAGCTCTTGGGTAAGCTTACTTCATCCTCCCCTACCATTTATTCCTATTCCAAAGAATGTATTTCTTCTGGTTCAAAAGAGGGCCCTATGATTGGGGACCCTTCTAGAAATTTTTTCCTTGTGGGCCTTTCAAGACTCTTTTACTCACATCACGACCCTTTGAGCCCATTTTCTCTAGCTGGCCCCTTAGTTCCCCCCACCTCTTCCTCCCCTCTCTGGTCCCCTCAAGATCCTAACCCTCCTATGATCCCTCATCCCCTTCCTTGCTCCTCTCCCCCCAAATATGACCTTCGAGCCCACTCTCATCCTCCAAATCAATTTTTTTAAGGTATATTGGGGGTCTTAGAACATATGAGGAGACAAAGCCAAAAGCCTCCCAGAGAGGGTGTAAATCCTACATTTCCTTAGCACAAAAACAAGCCACCTTAGAAGTAGGAACAAGGAGACAAAGATTGCTAATTGGGGTCCTTAGATCACCCGCCCTTATCCAGGTGAAAAAAATGATTATTCTCTCCCACAACTGTCATTGTTGGAATACTGAGAGAGGGGGTGAATCAATGTTATGCAATCTTTTACCACTTTTAATCACAATATTTATAAACTTCAACTTTATCAATAGTTTATCATTTATGAATTCAATATATCATTACATCATAAATAGTAACATTCATCAGCGCATAATAAACAACCACAAATACACAGTACACCAGAATTTATGTGGAAATCCAAATGGGAGAAAACCATGGAATTATTTCTTATATATATCAAAAATACATTCATAGGAAGCACAAACTTCCCAATTCTCCAACACCAATTGGAAGGAGGCACCAACCCCCTATTTACATGCTCCAACCTAAAGGAAGCTACAAATCCCTGAATTCTCCAGCTACAACTGGAAGGAGGCTACAACCCCGTAATTTATAGGCTCCAACCTAAAGGAAGCTCCAAATCCATGTGTTCTCCAACTCTAATCGGAAGGAGGCTATGACCCCCTGATTTAAAGGCTCCAACCTAAAGGAAGCTATGACTCCCTGAGTTCTCCGGCACCAAATAGAAAGAGGCTATAACCCCCTTTCCTTGCACCATCATGCCACTCTAAAATACAAGTGTAGATGCAAACTGCCACTACCATTGATCAACTTATAACTTCCATTGTCATCAACCAACTTGTCATTGTCATGGTCACATCAACCAATCACTGTCACTCTATCAACCTGTGCCTGATGATCAACCAATCATCCAACTTGTCATTGTCCCTGTCACCGTCACTGTCACTGTCACTATCACTGATATATCATCATCAATCATATCCACTCACATGGATACCAAAACCATCACCATACCATGTACATCAACCATGTACCATACCATGTACATCAACCTATATCAACCATGCATCAACTATGCATCAAACTTGTACCATACCATGTACCAAAACATGTACCATACCATGTACTACGATCACTAAGAAGTGCCTTTGGCAATGTACCATATCATCATCAACTAATGAACCATAACATCACCAATCATGTACCATAATATATGTCAAGCATAGGTACCATAACATCAATGATCAACCATATACCTCAATTATATACCAACACAATGTACCATGTACCAAGAATCAACTATGTACCAACTGATGTGCCTCAACCAAGCACCAAAGAATGTGCCTCGTACATATGACACCATATACAATAAGATATCATGAATAAAGTGCCTCAAGCATGTGATAACATCACCATGACAAATACCAAACCAAATACAAAGATAGCCAATATATGTCTCTAATGTACCATGACATCACCAAGACATGCCTCAAGCATGTACCACGACATCCAATGCATATACCTCAAACATGTGCCATATCATCTAACCAATATGCCTCAAGTATGCACTTAAACAACCAAGATCATATACCAAGTATATGCCTCAAATATATTCCAATATCACAAAGATGTGCCTCTAACAATGAACCATAACAACCATACACAATGTACCAAGGATATGTCTCAAGCATGTATCAATGTCACCAAGACATGAACCTCAACCAAGGGCCTCCAAGACATGCCTTAAGCATGTGTCATACCATCCATGATACAATCTTCAAACAAACACATAAAAGACATACATTTACTCATGAAGAAGACCTGATGCATATCATCTTAGACCAACAGACCAACCCGATGCATATAATCTTCAATAAACAAGAGATATCATCTTTTTCAAGTCCTTTTCACAGATCCACGACTTGTACACTATCAACCCGCGAATGTTCGTGCCTTGCTCCACTGCGAACTATGGATGCCCATGCCTTGCTCCACTACGACCTGCAGATAACCTCAAAAAGATAATAGCATCAAACTTTTCCCTTTGCTTCCTCAGACTTCACTTCCTTAGATATGCTACAAAAAGGATTTACCAAAAGATCACTTGAAAGATAGATAAACATTGAACTTGTGTATGTAATAATGAGAGGCTTCTTGAAGTGTATTTATACTTGTTCATGTGAATTATTTCCTTAAATTTAGGGTCGACCTGTAATTTCTTGTTATAACCATTTTATGCTTTAATTAATGACTTGTAACTTCTTTTTGCAACTGTTTGGGGGCTTCTTGACCATTCTTCGAGGCTTTCAGCTTCATGAGGGAATAACTCCTCAACCATGAGGAACCACGTGGCGTACCACCTACCGTTGGAAACGAAATGATGAGGACTATCCATCTATTAGGTTTATATATATACACTTGAAGTATTCTTCAACCTTATTTTCCTCAGTCACGTTCGAGCCTCATGATTACACCTTTGTGTTTCTTATAGAATTATTCAAAGTGTCTTCCTGTGAGGGTCGTGCTTAAAGCTACACCCTAAGGGGACCACTTTGGAGACTTCTTCAATTATACCCATCACATCTATTGACATCAATGACAACAAACTATCCAACAACATCAATGACAACCAACTATTCAACGATCGTGGGCTGATGGAAAACCCTGCCGAAAAGTTGGCCATTAGAAGATTGTTAGAAATTCATAATCCCTTTGTTCTTATATTACAAGAATTTATGATAGGTGCAACATCATTGCCTACTAAAATGAAATTTAAAAACACCCCCATACATATAAAATAACCAAGGGGCAACATGCCCATAATTTAACATGCATCTAACAACGTAATATAAACCCATGAATGCAACAGTTCCAACAAAACAACAAACATATGTCATTCATTAAAACAAATACACAATGAAAATAACATCATAAACATAACATGGAACTTATCTATTTATAAAATAACCAACTAGCTACGTGCGAAGGACATTCCTCCCAACCATAGGCTTGCTATTCATTTTCTCTCAACAAAAAACCACCCCCGAGCTGAGGCTATGAGTCCACAAGGAGGTTTGGCCCTCTTGATTGTTCACTCTCCACATTCAACATCCCAAAACCTAAGTTCCACTCCAACAACATTTCCAATCCACCAAATCTCTTCCCCACAACCTGCACAACCCAAGGAATGGGATCCCCCTTCACTTCACATAGTCCCTTAGGCCTTCCCACTTTCCTCTAGGGCTCCAATGCACTTGGTTGGCTAGGAATCTCATAGTTGGGGACTCTAGGAACTCTCAACTACTCCATGAGTGTTCACAACAACCTTCACAAGGCTCTTGAGCCATTTCCTCAATAGGAAAATACTCCATAGGAACACAACCCATTTTTGCAGACACACAAGCCACATTTCCAGCATAAACATGGCCCAAGAATGGCTACCTTCAAGCACATCATGGTTGGTGCTCTTCCCAACACTCAACTCCTCTCTTTTTGCTCAAAATCGGGATGTAAACAATCTCCTTTTTTTCCATACGAATTTCCTTTTTGCCCAAGCAAAACCAAGTAATTTTCCTCTCACACTCCCCAATGTTGATTGTACTTTAGCCTCATGCTCCCAATAACTATATGAAGCGATCTCACACACCAACTCTCTTACATGAATTCGGTGATTGAGTGACTAACAAGTCAAAGGGGGATTATATGGTAATGGCACATCAACTCAAGAAAAATATGTGGGTTTCCCTTGGATTCCCCTTTATCCCCCTCTCTTATGGAATCATAGCCCCCCATCATTTCCGTCCCTCTCATATCATAGCCAGTGATTATTATTTTATTAATTATTTCAATGTACCATTTAAATAGTTTGACCCTTGGCCATACTAATTAATATGGGCTCGTTTCCCAAACATATTGGCTCACTAGCCTAAATCACATTTATACAATTACATTATAATTTGTGGGGATACAAAACTAGGGATGTTGCATCCCCTCTCCCTTATTTTTGCACTATCCTCAGTACACAACACCATATAGGTGTACATACATATCACAATGCTAGTCTCTCTGGCCTTTAATCAACACATAGGTTCTCCATAGTAATATCACATAGGCATTACAACCCAAACATATAAACATAGGCACTCTCAGGGCCCAGAAAACCATAGATACATAGGCACTTCAACCCCAAAATCCATACATAAGGATTTTACAATTTATAATTCTTGTAGCAATTCCAACCAACAACATCTCCTTCCCCTCATTCTGCATAACCCAAGGAAGTCTACCCCCTTCTCTGCTCTGCACTCGTTCAGGATATACCACTTCCCTTTAGGGCTCCAACATAGACTGATCATGAAGTCTTAGAGATGCGGCTTTAGGAATCCTAGCTGAAACCACTTTCATAATTTTTTAATTTCCACAACAATTCCAACCAACAGGCTCTCATTCCCCTCAACATATGCAACACAAGGAAGTGTACCTCCTTCTCTGCACCGCAGTCCTTCGGGCTGTACCACTTCCCTCCAGGGCTCCAAAATAAGGTCGGACATGAAGTCTTAGAGCTTTGTCTGCAGGAACTCCAACTATGGTAATGTAATCTTCAAAATTTCAAATAGTTGCAAATGTGCTTCTCACATTGCATCTTCATCTCCACTTTACTTCTTTCAAGATACAACAAGTTCACTGAACTTTTATTTTCTCTTCTCGATCTTTTCTTCCTTTTAGTTGTAGTTGTTTTTTCATTACTTTTTCCTTTGGAATACACCGCCTCTTGGTGTTCTTCATTTTTTACTTGTCCCTATAATAGTCACCAAGAAACATACACGTTATATTTATTTTCAAATAGCAATTATATCATTTACAAGAGTTCCCAAATCCACAATGTAAAAATTTGTTCAAAAATTAAGTTTGCAGTCATAATTCAATACTTATTTGTATGGTTGTCTTGTGCTTCACAAAGCCGCCACAAGCAAAAATTCAGCTCATCATTCTTTCCTGGCACACCCTCATGATTTCATCCACCATTCCATATGCATTATTAATTTGCCTTTTCCTTGCTATACTCACCCTCCAGGCTCAGGCATCCCCTTCTCTACTACACAGTCCCTCAAGTGACCGATTAGTTTCCAAGATGTTCTCATGTAAGGAGATTTCCAACTTACTACCAAACTTCCATTGGTAATCTGTAACCTATGGAAATCATAAGGTTCCAATGTCCTAATAGTATCTTTCTTCTCAATCTTTCAATTTCATCAACCATCATCTCATATGTATCACATACATACATACAATCATGAGATATCATCATAACAATTTTTACTTATTAATTTTCAAATTTGTTTCATATAGGAAATCAAGTTTCCCAAGCATGGGATTCCTTCTCAAAAATTTTGGCTCTTGCAACAACATGCATTAGTATTCCTTATAGGCTTATACCATTTCCATATCCAAGACCATTTTCCCTGCATTTTTCTCAACTTTCATTCAACCAAACAAATTGTCAATATTCACACACATTACCATCTCACTGCAACATTTGCAATCATCCCATGAAGTGATTTTAGAATTATATTACTCTGAAAATTCAATCACTTCCAACTATTATTCATGTTAAATGGAATAAAACTATCATTCCTTGCACATGCATTGTCTAACATACCAATAAATATATTTAAGTGCCAATACCCATGGCCACATATACACAATGCATCCTTGCAATGACTCTAGAATAGTGTATATCAATATCATGTATTCCACCATGGTGAGTTGGAAGGTCTAGCCAACACCTCAAAACATCATCCAAACTCTCCCCAATTACTTGTTCGATCTTTTGGATACCTTTCTCTTCAACCCATACACAACACCATGAATATAATCCTTTAGTGCTCTTCAACTTTGGAAAAGAGGTTGCAATCCAAACATCGACTATAACTAGGAAGACCAATTGAGCACTTGTATAGCACTATGGCCCTACCATATCCAACCACATCATGGTCTCACACATTGATAGATCTATCGATAGTCATTTTTATATCATGAATATGTATCTTGACTTGACTTGGTTATGATCTCATAACCAACATAATATGACATGCAATTAAATTTCTCATAATTGAGCATTAAACAACATTTGTATACTCAAGTCCCTTGGAATTTACACCAATTTAATTATGAAATTTAATTCAAGGAATTCTTACCTCAACTCCCTTCAACAATTATGCATCCAAACACATACCTACATGGTTCTTATTACATTACTTGGTGCTACCTTATCAGTTGATATTTTTTTTTTGTAGAAGCTTGTAGGCTCCCTTCACTAACCTCTTGATCAATGTTTCCACCATCATCATTTGTCTTCATATGGATGGATTTCATATACAATGACATCATCAACATCATTTTCAACCATGCTATAAACATTTTTCCTGGATACACCATCCATCATTAATCTTATTCAATTATCATGATATCATTATTTCACATATAACAACAAACTACTCTCAGTCTACAATCATGCCACAAACATGTTCAAGCATGTCCACATGCACAAATGCACATCAATATGCATTAAGCATTCAATTATTCCTATATGCATTTTGCATAATTTGTGCACCATTGTTTCTTGATCTGAACCTTTTCTATCCAAGTTCCACTTGACCATTTTTCACTTCCATCCAATATGCCTTATTGGCCACTACCTCCACTTAGGCAATCATGTTCCAATCTTACATTGTTTGGACCTTCTAGCACATTGGAATGAAGTACTTATATCATTCCATCACCTTGATACTAGAATATCCTCAAACCATCTTAACCATCAACATTATGGAATCCATTGTCATTATCTCCAACTACCCATTGGCTTTCTAAAAAAAAATTGAACACTTTTCTTTACTTCATTGAGTAATTTTCCGTGAAGACCTATATTGTCCACTTAGGACCAATCTTCTCCCTTGAATTCTTTGTACATGTACCCTGTTTCCATTGTGCACTTTAAAAACATAAATGACCTTATTACTATGAATCCTTTTAAACAAAAGTGGCTAATTTTCTGGCTAGGTATTATTTTTCAGGCATTCCTATGCCTTCTCTCAGAGATGACTCACCCATCCCATGACTCACTCACCATCTTTCCTTGATTTTCTTTTGTGGCAAGCTCTTCATCCATCATTACATTTATACCTTCATGGATATGAAGTCTTACCTTGCCTTTTTGTGTTCATTGATAACATTCTTCATATGTTGGCTTCATGTTTTATGTGAGAAAATCTGTTGATTATCCCTTGCAAGTCATCCAGACTCTGTCGCAACTAGATACTAATTTGGCTCTGCTCTTCCTAATTATCCCTTTATCCAATTTCCATTACCTTCTTTGTATCTCTTTATTGTCCTAGCTAACTTCTATAAGTTCAACCCTACTTCCATGTCCATTGGACCCTGGAATTATAATCTACAACATAGTTGCACAATTTGCGTTTAACTCATATGAATCTCTTATTAACAATACCCTGACACAACACTATCTGCTTGAGTGTTTTCCCTGCTTACCAACAATACCTGTTATTTAAAACTCAACACCTTTTTTGTCACCAGGTTGTTTGCATTTCCAAACGTGCCTCTATACTTCTGCATAGGCACTATCATGAGTTTCAATCTTTTTTCTGACCCAATACTCAAGTTTGACATGCACTTCTATCATGTGGGAATGATTTTCCAAAATTAACATTATTTGGAAAACTTCCACTTTAGATAGTTGCATGGTTCATGGAATCCAATTCCACGTTTCTTGCAACTTTATGAAACAACTAGATGATTCCCTAGAGAACTCAATATTTTTTCATGTTTTCCTCCATATTACATTTCTAATGACCATACTCATGCTGCAATCTGATTTATGACCTCAAACTTATGGCTCTCTGAAATCAATAGTTTCACCCATTTTTACACCTATTCCACTGGTTCAAATCATTTTCAGAGGCCAATTTTTGTCACCTATAGAAAAAAATCTGTTAGGAACCATGATTTTTTTTTGGTGAGACACTGATAATATTGATGATAGTGAGTTAATAGAAACTCTCATATTTTTTTTATCTAATGCTCTAGTCAAAATCTGCAACAATTTGGAAATGACAAATTTGTCCTTTTTTTCACCCCCTTTTTCCATACTTACAAATTTTAGCGTTGTTTGAGCATCTGCACACCAAATGATTTTGAATTTTACCAAGAGTCCAAACGGGTATCTCCATGTTTGCGTTTTGATCTATCTATAAAAGTTTCACCTTTATCTAGGATTCAAGCCGATAGTTATGGTCTACAAAAGTTTAGATTGCTTTCTCATTTTATCCCTCTATGCTACATGTGTCTTCTCTTCCATCCTGTACAATTTCAGGTGCCCATAATCCCATTTTATATCCATGGTTGTCTTCTATGGTCCATGATATTTCCAAAAACTGCTCCTATGTTCCAAACTAACTTTAGGGAAAGGCGTTATTCCCTCTAGAAGTAAATCGATACCTAATTTATACCTTGTATTGTTTCAACTATAATTTTCTCATACGAGCTCTATTTTGAACTCAGAATGGCTCATTAGAAAGATCTCATCGAGATCTTTCATTTAAGAAATAAAGACTATGTATATCAAAGGTACAAAGAGTTTTCAAAATTTTGACCCCCTAAAAATGTTATTTAGGGCCCCAAAATACCCCTACAAGATTATGACCCTCAAAATCCCAAAATATTTGTAGAAATTAACTAATTTACTATTGTAACAGTCTGTTAATCCAACCTGTACCTAACCTTGGAAATCTGGTTGACATGGCATGGCACGTCTCTGTTGAATCCATGTGTCATCCCTTGATTTGGCCATGTCATCATCCATCATTCTCTTTGATCGACAATCATTCAAACCTTTCACAGTCTTGTCAGACTCTCCTTTGCGGACTCTTCCCATCAGAATGTTATCTAGCATGTTATAAATATTTTCTCACAACTTTCATTTCTCTCGAGAACATATTTTTGGGTTGTTCTAATAAAAAATTCTCTTTAGCATGTTTTATAACTTTCTCGCAAGCCTATTGGGAACATCTTCATAGATTTTTCCCTATAGAGCGGTGACTCAACCTTGTATCATGATTTTCCTGAATCTTGCAACCCACAAGCCTATCAGGAACATCTTAGCGAAATTTTCACCACAGTGTGGTAAGACATCAAATCTCTTCCCGCGAGCCTTTCTCCACGAATCTTCTTCCCGCAAGTCTTTCTTCGCAAATCTTCTTCCAACAAGTATTTATCCGTGGAGCTTCTTCTCGCAATTACTTCTCTGTAGAGCTTCTTCTTACAAGTCTTTCTTCGAGGAGCTTCTTCCCGCAAGTCTTTTGCTACGACGCTTCTTCCTGCAATTCTTTCTCCATGAATCTTATTTCAAATCCTTCATGTTGGATTTGGATTGTCGACCTTTGAGATCAGAGTGATCTCAACCATTGGTTCACCAAACTACTCCAAACTTTGTCAAGATTCTTCAAACTTGCAAACAAATCTTGGTCGTTGATTCTTAAAATTCAAGTGATCTTGACCAATAATCCATCAAACTTTGTTCCACAACCCCTGCCTTTTGCCACTATGGACACTATCATTCCATATCTTCACTATATATAATTTTTCAAAACTCCCAAAAATTATAAATTTTGAGAACTTTAGAATTTATCTTAAATTTGTCTTTCATGAACTTGGAATTTTTAACCGATCTAGAATGAATCTCGACTATTGATTGCCAAATCAAATGTGATCTGGGCCGTTGATTTTACTAACTCCTCTATGACTACTAAAACACAAAACTCAACCTACTATGCCAAATTCGACTCTACAACTTGAAGATCGATGCCATTGATCATCTCTTCAACCATTATGGGTGTAATTTTGACCTGAATTTGTTCATAAATTTAGGGATTTCACTTTGGTTTCACTATTTTCCTCAAATCCCTCACAGATCCAAAATTTGTAACAACAAATTTCACCAAATTCATGTTGATCCATGTCCCATACAAGTCTAAAGTTGAACCAAAAGCTCTGATACCAGATTGTAACATACTCGCTTGCTAACATGAAATTTAAAAATGCCCCCATACATCTAAAATAACCAAGGGGTGGCAAGCCCATAATTTAACATGCATCTAAAAACATAATATAAACCCATGAATGCAATTGTTCCAACAAAAAAACAAACACACAACATTCAATAAAACAAAGACATAGTGAAAATAACATAATAAACATAACATGGAACTTATTTGTTTATAAAATAACCAAATGGTTGCATACAAACGACATTCCTCCTATCCATAGGCTTGTTGTTCATTTTCTCTCAACAACAAGCCACCCCCGAGTTGAGGCTATGAATCCACAAGGATGTTTGGGCCTCTTGGATGTCCACTCTCCAATTTAGCAAACCAAAACCCAAGTTCTACTCCAACAACAATTTTGATCCACCATCTCCCTTCCCCACAACACACACAACCCAGGGAATGGGATCCCCCTTCACTACACACAGTCGCTCGGGCCTTCCCACTTCTCTCTAGGGTTCCAGTGCACTTGGTTGGCCATGAATATCACAACTGGGGACTCCATGAAATCTCAACAATTCCAAGAGTGTTCACAAGAGCCTTTACAAGGCTCTTGAGCCATTTCCTCAATAGGAAAATGATTCATAAGCACACAACCCATTTTTACAGGCACACATACCACATTTCTAGCATAAACACATCCCAATAAAGGTTTCCTTCAAGCACAACATGGTTGGTGCTCTTCCTAGCACTCAACTCCTCTCTTCCTGCTTAAAATAAGCATATAAAAACTCTCCTTTTTTTCCATGTGAATTTCTCTTTTTCCCAAGCAAAACCAAGCAAGTTGGATCTCACACTTCCCAATGTTGATTGTACTTTAGCCCCATGCTCCCAATAATTCTATGAGGTGATCTAACACACCAAACCTCTTACATGAATTCAATGATTGAGTGACTAAAAATTCAAAGGGGGGATTATATGGTAATGGCACATTAACTCAAGCAAAATACATGGGTTTCCCTTGGATCCCCCTTTATCCCCCTCCCTTGTGGAATCATAGCCCCCCATCATTTCCATCCCTCTTGTATCGTAGCCAACGATTATTATTTTATTAATTATGTCAACTTACCATTTATAGAGTTTGTCCCTTGGCCATATTAATCAATATGGGCTCTTCGCCCAAGCATATCAACTCACCAACCTAAATCACATTTATACAATTACATTATAATTTGTGGGGATTTAAAACTAGGGATGTTACAATAGGTGGTGATAAAGAAATAAAATCCTTCTCTGCATCCTTTCCTAAATGGGAGTTTTTGGCCTTGGATGCCTATGGAAAATCTAGTGGTATTTTGACAGGAGGGAGGAATACGTCGTTAAAATTGATCAACTCCTGGACCATGCCTTTGGTATTGGGAACCCTCTTTCATTCTAATGAGCTCAATGGGAACCCTCTTTCATTCTAATGAGCTCAATGGGAACTCTCTTTCATTCCTCTATATCAATATATATGGGCCCTATTTGCAGAGGAAGGATTTCTGGAACAAGATTTTTCAATCCCCCTTGGCCACATTGGATCAAGTTCTCATAGGGGGTGATTTGAATTTCACTCTAAGGGCATGTGATATTTTGGTTTTACCAGCTCATAGGGACCCTCTAGCAGACTTCTTCTTGCATAAAATGGAGGAATCAGGTCTTTTTGACATTCATCCAATAAAATACTCTCCTACCTGGAGGAACATGTGCTTGGGCACATATAGAATTGAAAAGTGTTTGGACAAATTTCTTCTATTAGATGTCCTTCTTCAAAACAACTTTTGGACTTGAAAATGGGTATCCTCAGGGGGGGTATCAAACCATAATCCAATTCTCTTGGAGAATTCCCCGGGCAAAAAAATACCATCGAGCCCCTTTAAATTCAATCCTTGTGGATCAGTCTTATATCAAGACCATCAAAACCAATTGGACTCCCTACAATACACATCTACCAGAATCTCTCACGATTCAATTCTTGTCTAATATCAAAAGGGAAAAATAAGTATCAATTGCTTGGAATAAGGATATAATAATGAATGAAATCAACACCCTAGCATATATAAAATAGAAATTAAAAGAGTGGCGGGAAAAGGAGGTAGATTACCCTCTCTCTGAAGCACAAAAAGACAAGTTACAGAGCCTTGAACATAGTAGAAGAAAACTTCTTTGGAATAGGGAGAAGGAATGGCGCTTGAAGAGCCAAGCCCTCTAGTTACAAGCACGAGATGAAAATACTAAAAGTTTCCATCATTTTGCAAATGACACAAAGGCTTCCAACACAATTTGGTCCATTGATAGATTGGATGGAGCAAAAGATTCTTCCTTTGAGGACATAGCAGTGGAAGGAACTCCTCATTTTAAAAATATGTTCAAAGCTTACCCAAGAGTCACCATGCAATCTTAATGGAGGAAGTATCCAAGGAAGAATTATGGTAGACACTACAAAGTGTTCAAAAGGATAAGAGTCATGGGCCAGATCGTCTCGCTATAGAATTCCACATCGAATGTTTTGACTTCCTGGGAGAAGATCTATCAAAATTGATGGAATGCTCAAGAACATCGGGACATATACTTACTCCCTTCAATTCCACATTCATTACTCTTATCCCAAAGGTGGATAACCCCCAAACTTTTGATCAGTTCTGGCCTATATCCCTCTGTAATAACATATATAAAATCATCTCAAAGTTGATTGCCTCCAAGATAAAATACCATCTGGGGGGAAATATCTCATCTAAACAATTTGGTTTTCTCAATGGAGGAAAATACACTGGGAAGTCGGATTAGCTCAGGAAGGACTACACTCCATTCACATTGGTAGACAAAGGGTGATTACCTTTAAGGTGGATACATCCAAGGAATTTGACAGGGTCAACTAGCTTTACATCAAACTCCTACTTATTCACCTGGGTTTCACTCACTCCTTTGTAAATTGGATCCTAAACTTCATTAGCATGACCTCGTTTTCTATTCTAATCAATGGATCAACCTCCCTCTTCTTCAAAGAAAAATGTGGCATTGGAACAGGTTGCCTAATTTCCCCTCTTCTCTTCCTGTTGGTGGTCAAGAGCCTCAGTAGACTGATTCACAATGTGGTTTCATCTGCCCTTATGAAAGGTATCCATATCAGTACAAATGTTTTATTATCTCACCTTCATTTTGTTGATGATATCGTTATCTTTTGTGAATGCAAATTATCGTACATAAATTTTTTAAAGGATATTCTTTAAACCTTTTGTATTGCAATTGGCATGCAAGTGAACTTGGAGAAATCTTCTTTATATTCTTGGGGACTGTCAGATCAGGAGAATCAACACATATCCTAGGTTCTTGATCTACAGGTTAAGAATATCAAAGCAAGTATAGAGTATCTAGGGTTCTCCCTAAAAGCCAACAACTATAGTAAAAATGATTGGCTTTGGATACTCGCCAAAGTGAAAACAATTACACTCATGGTGCAATCAATGAATCTCCAGAGTCAGGAGGTTGGTATTCATAAAATTAGTGTTGGAAGCAATCCTGGTCTACTGGTCTTCTCTAGCTTGGGTATTGAAAGGTATCCTAGGAAAAATGAGCCAATTATCATACTGATTTCTATGGTCTGGTTCAGAAGATAGAAAACACCTTATGTTTGCTTTATGGAAATGCCTTGCAGTGCCAAAAAAACTTGGCAGGTGGGGGTTAAAAAATATACATATTTTTTCACAAGCCCTAGCAGCCAAGAATATTTGGGGACTTACAGATGGTTCAAGTCTATAAAGGAGAAATACTTTCCCACAATAAAAATTATTGATTAGATCCCCAGGCCACAAAAATCTACACAAAACGACTCTATTGTCTAGAAAGATGTGGTAAATGCATTCTCCATAATTGTTAAATGGCTCATCTGGAAAGTTGGAAACGTAGAAAATATCCTTATTGGAAAATATCCTTGGATAAAATGCAATGGAAAGCATATTCTCCTTGATCGCCTCGTATGTCATTTAAATCAAGGGGGATTCTTTTAGCTCCCTCAAATTCATAAAAGAGATATGCAATATGGATGTTATCATTGGATAGGATGGAAAGAAGTATGCCTAGAAGAACTACATGGCCCTCTCTGGGTGGACTATCTAAGTACTCTAAAAACTTGCTTGGTACATCCTACGGATCAAGAAGAATCCTTGATATGGTCTTTTAATCCAACAGGGGGATATTCTCCCAAACTTGGATATTCTCCATTAATAGTAGACAATAATGCAGCCCCACCCTCGTGGTGAGGGAAACTACTTTGAAAAAAGAAATGCCCGACAAAATCAAAGTTGTTTATTGGGCTTATACTCTAGAACAAAGCTTCGACCTGGGAGAATCTGGAGAAAAGGAATTTCGTGAGACCTAGTAGATAACCCCTATGTAAACAAGACAAAGAAAATAATACACATTTGTTCATACATTGCCCTTTCTCTTGTTTGGTTTGGGCTGAACTCTACAGGTCTATAGAAAAATCAATTCAGTGGGGAGGAGAGATGATTGATGCAGTTCTGGAGTCTTGGATGGATGACCTAAACTCTTCAAACATCAAAGCAATTATGTCGATTATAGTCTGGAGAATATGGCTATAGTGGAACCATTCTACTTTTCATGGTTTAGAACCATTTCCCTCTCTATGTGCCTCAAATGTTCCAACCATTCTAGATTATTTTCCTCAAAACAAACAAAAATCACATCCTAAAATCCGTCTAGCTCCACCTATTCATAAAATCTCCCCCGGGGCCTTATTTGATGGAGTCGCCAAGGGTACTCCAACAAAAGGGGGAGTTGGGGGAATTATTCATCTTAATGAGGATTCCATAGTTTCCTTTGCAACAAGTTTGTGTGAGGCATAAAACAATTTCAATGAATTCATGGCTATAAAACTATTGATTTTACTTGCCAAGGATAGAGGAATCTCCCAACTAAACATATATGGGGACTCAATGTTAGTTATAAACTACATGAATGACACTCACTCTCTTCACAAATACACACTACATGCATTGATGGATGATATCAAAATATTACTTCCTTACTTCTCACACATCTCATTTACTCATGTTTATAGGATCTAGAACAAGGAAGCGGACCAACTATCAAAAGCTGGACTGGAATTGGACCAAGGTGTATGGAAAGTCTAGGGAAAGGACCCACGTGACTCAAAATTTCTTCACAACTCTTGGCTCACTTTATGATTCAACATCCTTTCTGATTTCTTGACTTTAAGCTAAAATTACCATAAGAAACATGTATTTTTGAGCTCTATATTTTTGGAATTGTTGGTCACTAGATTCGGCTATTTGTAACATCCCCACTATAATTCATAGTTTAGTTAATGCTCAATGTAGATACAATAAGTTGTTACATCCAAGCGATGTAATATGCAAATTTCATTTCTATGTTTTAGTAATAAAATGTGATGCCAACTACTAAGGGGATATGGGCAGAGATGGGGGTTGAATTAATTCACAAGAGAGGGGAGGGTCTAAAAAAATTCCTAAGAAGGGTCGAAGGGGGGGATTACCCATGTATGTTAATTCAACCCATTTTCCTAAATTTGTTATTGGTATATGAGCCTTCTAATTTCTAATTGATTGTTCCCAAAGCCAATCATTGAATACATGTAAGAGGGTGGGTGTGAGAAGTCACATCCATAGTTATTGGGCACATGGGGGCTGAGTACAATCAACTTGGGGAAGTGTGTGAGTCGGGAAGTCAAGCAAAGGGAGGAAATTCATATAGGTTAGGACAACAATATTACACATTCAGTTTTGGTGTATGAGAGGAAGTGGAGAGCAAGAAACAAAGCTGGGAGTTGGAACATCCATGGAAGCTGAATTGGGAGCATGCTAAAGTTGGAGCGTATTTGGAGCTGAAGGCTGAAGAGATAGGTTTCCATGCCCGAAGAGTGAACTTCTGAGTGATTTTCACTAAAACAACAAGTGTTGGTTGTTGGTTGCTAGTATTTTTTCCTAGCAGCAAGTTCCTTTGATTTCCTAATTGAGATATTCCTCCTTATGTGTGCCAGAGAGACCCTGATAAACGAATTGGATTCTCGACAGACTGATTTCAATGAAGGGTTACATTCCTTGGGTTGTTCAGGTCAAAAGGAAGAGAGATGGTGGAAAATTAGAATAGTTGTAGGATAATACCAGTGAGTTGTGGGAATTATGAGCTGTGAGTGGATAGTGAGATACCACCCTCTTTTGTAGATTACTAGCATTAGCTCAGGGGTGACTTGATGTTGAGATTTGGAACAACAAGTCTATGGTTGGATGGAATGTGCATCCCAAGCAACTGGTTGCACAACTATTGTTAAAAGATAAGTGTTTTATCTTGTTATTGTGTTTATTTATATGTTTAAATTGTTGTGCATGAACTTTGTGTAATTGGGAGTGATTTATATGTTGATGTGTTGAAGTATTGAACCACATTCATGTTGTTTTACATGCTTTAGATGCATCAAATTAATTATACCAATTAGTAGTTAAATCTGTGTGAATTTCGTAGCTGTAAGATACATGAATTATTTAGATCGCAGAAATTTTGTTTTTGTGAGTATTTCACACTGTAATGTTCCTTAGTTGGGATGGGGGATGTTACATTATGGTATCAGAGCCACTAGTTCAAACACCGCTTGTATGGGCCAGGAATGAGTGTGAATTGAGTAATTCACTATTGTTGACTTCAATTTATGCGAATTTGGGAAAAAACAAAGAAGTTGGTGTGAAACCCCCAAATTCGTGGGAAAATTTTGAGTTTAATTTCCTTAGAGCATTCAAAGAGATGACCTGGGGCGTAACTCTGCAGGTTGTAGAGTCGAAATTGACCTAGATGGGTCAAAATTCGTGTTCTAATGGTCACTGAAGCGTTGAACATAGTTCAACAAATCGACGACTAAGATCGCTTTTGATCTTGAGATCAACGACTGAGATTCATCATGATAAATCTAAAAATCCATAAGGTTTCAGTCGTTTGGAAGGTTGAGAAAATACACGGCCGAGATTCAATTTCAGTGGTTGGGAAGTTGAAGTAGATCGACAGTCTAGATTAGTTTCGATCATTTGGGAGTTGGAGTTGATCAACGGTTAAGATCATCTTGAGTGAGAGATCGACGACCCAAATTCACCGAGAATTTGATAAAAAATTGCTAAGTTTTGAAGTTCATCGACATAATTCGCCGATGGTAAAATTGATGAGTTTGGTGAAGAGTCATTTTGGCCAAAATACAATCTATAATCGTCGATGACTGATGATCACGAATCGATAGATTTTGGGTGAAGCTTCATGTGTCCAACAGGGATCACGAATGGTCTGTGATCGGGGATCAACAAAAGTTGGAGAGAGGTTTTATTCGACCAAGAGAATTCTCTGGTCGTCGATGCTTGATGATCAGTCATCGGCATATTTAGCAGAGTGTTTAAGTCTTCCAAGATAAGTGGTCGATCATTGATGAAGGAAAATAGGATGATGACGTCGGTGTCCATGTGTCCTGCCACGTTAACATCCACATGGCATGCCATGTCAGCCAAGTTGACACCTCAAGATGATGTGTCATGCCATGTCAATGAAGAGTTGGTCGATTTTCGATGGTCGGGGTTCAACGAGATTTGTGGGTAGATGGTTGTCTAGGGAATTTGTCAATGGTCGATCACCAATGGTTGGGGTTCAGCAAGATTGGTGAGAAAATTAGGTTTTCCAAGAGATAATATTGATCGTTGATGATCAAACATCGGGGAGATTCACAAGCAAAATTGGTTCGCCAAAGAGAATCGTCAATTGTCGATGTAGTGTCGAAAATCAACAGTCGAAATTATTTTAAGTTGCCAATAAACAATGGAAATTGATTTATGGGGTTTGGAAAGGTTTAACATATCAACGGATCAGTTTTAATCCTATTTTGATATCAACAACTTAGATTTAAGGGTTGTTACCATAGTAAAACAATCAATTTTATATGAATTTTTCTTAATTTTGAAGGTCATTAACTTGTGGGGTGTTTTCTAGGCCCTAAATGAAGTTTTATGCAATAAAACCCCACAAGAATAGAGTATACCAAGGTACACTCTATCTCTGCAACTCAAATGAAAGAAATTAGAGAGAGTTATCCAATGAGATATTACGGATGTAAAACAGAGCTCATATGAGAAAGTTACAGCTAAAACATTAAGGGTAAAAGTTTGGCACCGGTTTACTTTCAGAGGGCATAAATCCTTGCTCAAAAGTCTGTTTGGGGCACACGAGAAGTCTATGGAAATATTATGAACGAGACAAAAAAACCATGAATCCAGATTTAGGATATGGATATGTAAACATGTGCAAGAAGAAAAAGAAAACACATGTAGCATACATGGATAAATTGGGTAAAATAACCTAAACTTCTTTGGACCATAACTTTTAGCTTGGAGCTCGAATATGAGAAAACAAATAGTCACTAGAAAGGTCTTGAGGAGTAGAAGACATATGTCTACCTAGTATTTTGAATTGGGCAATAAATTTTCTCATAAATTAATGAAGAGATTTATGTATCAGTAAATGAGTGGAAAATTGCAACATGTTGATGTTGTAACTTTTCTCTCAAAACTTAGATTAAGGCATGGGTACAACCGTTGGAAAGTTGTTTCAGAGAGGAATGTATTTAAGGAATCTAATTTTTTATTTGGTGCATTTTGTCCTTCATAAATTGGGAGAAATAATGACATGTATTCTAATTGATGACATGTTTTATATTATGCATGTTCTAACAATAATTATTACATGCACATTTCTTGCAGAATTGGAGGTACATGAAAGAAAATTTGGTTCTTATATGAGGACTAGAGTTATGGATGATGATCATGGATATTAAAACCATGAGGAAGCGATCAAAGGTCTACATGTTAGCATGGGAAATGTTGAGACAAAGTTCAATGGAAGAAGAGATAAGAAAGAGCATGTAACTATGAGAAGTTTGCATAGAGAAGTGCAATGTTACAAGGCTGACAATGAAAGGATTATGAAAGCTCAAGAAGAGATAATTCAATGCTTGAATATGTTGCATAAGAAAGTTAACAAGGACTCTGACACTAAGCAAGAAACTAGTTCTAGACAAGTGAAAGCATCCATATCCTATAGCAAAAGGGATGATCATGGAAATCATAGGCAATAAAGAAGCATGAGCAGGTGCCATCGTTTTCCAAAGCAGTCCACTAGAAGAAATCATGCAAGTTCAAAGCCAGGGAGCAGCCCAAGTGTGTCTCCTATTTGGAGGAAAAGAAGAAATCCTAAGGTAGACATCTTGCAAGGTGAGCTCAGGAAGATCAAGCCACCAACTTTCAATGGTGATCATAGGAAGGGGGAAGAGGTCGAGGCCTAGCTATTGGAAATGAATAAACATTTCCAGCCGCATGATTACTCATCAAGGATGGAAGCTATAATTGTCACCTGCCACTTGAAAGGAAAGGCATCCATGTGGTGGGATCAACTTAAGCAAGACAATAACCTTGATGAAAAGATGATCTCATGGAGGCAGTTCAAAGGATATTTCGAAGAGAAATATTTTCCCAAGCATTGTTATGAAAGAAAGAAGAAAGAGTTATTTGAACTCAAGTCAGGAAGTATGACAATGGATGAATATGAAAAGAGGTTCTTTGAATTACTAAAGTATGTTGACTTCCTAAAATATGATAAGGTCAAATTCCAAAGTTTTCTAAATGGGTTACCCTCCTTCTACAATGACAAGATTCAATATGATAACCTTAATACCTTGGAGGAAACCATAAGGAGAGCAAGGCATCTTTATGAGCAAAGCAGAGGAAGGCCAATTTTCCAAAAAGCTTGGAATGATAATACGAAGGGTAAAAAGGATTAAATAAAGAAAGGTTTTAAGCCATCATTTTTCAATAACAACTCCCAAGAAAATCAACAAGGTCAGTGAGCCCAAAATCAGCACAAGATTGCAGATTCATTTGGGAAAAGGCCAAGGTAACAACCTGTACAATGTTGGGGGTGTGAGGGAAATCACTTATATAGGGACTACCCTCACAAAGGAGAAATAATGAGGATTGTCCACAACATTCAAGAGGTTGAAATAGTAGAAGACATGGGAGGAAACATGGCAAGGATTTATTCAACCTTGAACAACAAGAAAGCGAAATATCAATCCTCCATGATTGAAGTGGAAGGTAAGATTGATAACCAACCCATAACAATTTTAATTAATTCTAGAGCTAGTCATAGTTACATCAACTCTAACATTGTTGAAAGATTTCACTTGCAAAGGAGTAAGCATAAGAAATCTTGGTTAGTTCAATTAGCCACAGGAGCTCAAAGAAATATCAATGATCTTGTTAAAGATTGCCCGATAGACATGAATGTACTCAACACAAAGGTAGATGTAAAAATCATACCATTGGGTTCATATGGTTGTATAATTGTCATGGATTGGTTGGAAAACACCATGTTGTCATAGAATGTTACAACAAGACAATCACATGTATTGATGAAGAAGGTAAGCAAGGCAAGATTCAATACATTCCAAGAGTTGTAGGTGTTAGAGATATTTCAACTATGCAATTGAAAAAGAGTTTTCGGAAGGGATGCCAGATTTTTGCAGCCCATATGGAATAGGCTACCAAGCATTGAAGACCATCCGGTCTTAAGGGATTTTGAAGATGTTTTTATGGAAATCTTGACATTTCCACCAAAGAGAGATATTGATTTATCTATTGATATGGTGCCAGGAGTTGCCCTAGTGTCCAAGACACCATACAGAAAGGGCACACCAGAATTGAAAGAGTTGCATATGCAACTTGAAGAATTGTTAAATAAGGGGTATATACACCCAAGTGTATCACCTTGGGGAGCCCCAGTTCTTTTTGTGAAGAAAAAAGATGGAACCTTAAGGTCATGTATTGAATTCAAACAACTGAACAAGGTCACCATAAAGAACAAATATCCTTTGCCAAGAATTAATGACTTATTTGATCAGCTGAAAGGTGCAAGAATTTTTTCAAAGAATGAATTAAGATTAGGTTATCATCAAGTGTGGATCAAGGAAGAACACATTAGCAAGACAACATTCAGGACAATATATGAGCATTATGAATTCACAGTAGTGCCATTTGGACTATCAAATACCCTAGATGTTTTTATGTGTCCGATGAATGGAATGTTAAGGGAGTACCTAGAAAAGTTTGTAATTGTGTTCTTAGATGATATACTCATCTACTCTAAGTTAGAAGAGGAACATGAGCAACATTTAAGAATGGTGTTGCAAGTTCTAAGAGAGCATAAATTGTATGTTAAGCTAAGTAATTGCATATTTTACCAAAAGAAAAATCACTACTTGGGGCATATAATTTCAACAAAAGGGATAGAAGTGGATCCTGAGAAGATAGATTCCACTAGAGGATGGCCAACACCAAGAAATGTCACAGAGGTCAGGTCATTCATGGTTCTTGTCGGTTATTATCGAAGATTCATAAAGGGATTTTCCAAAATCATGAGTCCAATCACTTCTTTACAAAAGAAGCGAGTGAAATTTGAATGGACTCCTAAGTGTGAAGATAGCTTTTAGAAGCTGAAAGATATATTGACAAGTGTGCCAATATTGAATATTGTGGACCGGATGAAGATTTTTTTGTGTGCACTGATGCATGCAAGGAAAGGCTTGATGGAGTCCTTAGTCAAAAATATCATGTGGTATGCTATGAGTCCAAAAAATTAAAAGAGCATGAGAAGAATTATGCTACCCACGATCTAAAGTTAGCAACAATTGTACATGCACTAAAAATGTGGAGACATTACCTAATGGGGAATAAATTTGAGCTAAGGCCAAACCACTATGGTCTGAAGCATTTGTTTGGACATCCAGCATTAAATGCCAGACAAACTAGATGGTTGGAATTTCTTAGTATGACTTTGAAACTAAGCATATAAAGGGCAAGGGAAATCAAATGGTTGATGCACTCAGCAGGAGAGCACATGAAGTGCATATTTCAGCCATCAACATGTACATGACTGATTTTAAAGATAAGATTATTGCAACAAAAAATTCAAATCAACATTATCTAAATAAGAGAAACACTACATAAATGAATTTTTCAGCAGAAATTTAATTATTATGAGCTGAAAGAAGATGGAATTCTCATGTACAAAGGAAAAGTGTATGTGTCGAATTCCAATGAAGTGAAAAATGTAGTGCTGAAGGAAATGCATAATGTGTCATACGTTGGGAAAACATGTGTCATCTAGGATATCAAAAAACAATTGTAGTTGTAAGAAGCTAATACTTTTGGCCGGGAATGAAGAAAGAAGTGGCAAATTACATAGACAGGTGTCTAGAATGCCAAAAAGTGAAGACAAAACATAGACATCCAGATGGACTGGTACAACCATTGTCCATTCCAAAATGGAAGTGAGAAGTTTTCACAGTTAATTTTATTACAAAGCCACCCAGAACAGTGAAGAAACATGATTCGATGATGGTGGTGGTGGTGGACAAATTGACTAAGGCAACACATTTTATTCCAGTGAAGACAACACACAAGGCAACAAATATTGCGAAGATTTATATGAAAGAGGTTGCTAGGCTACATGGAGTTCCTAAGGCAATAGTTTCAAATAGAGACCTAAAGTTCACATTCAATTTTTGGAAAGGTTTGTTCAAAGGCTTTGAGACAAATATAAAATTCAATGCAATGTATCACCCAGAGTCAGATGGGAAAACAAAGAGAACTAACAGAGTAATTGAGGACATGCTTAGAATGTATGTGATGGATCAACCATCAAAGTGGGAAGATTATATCCACTTAGTATAATTTGCATACAATAATGGGTATGAAACCTCATTGAAAATGAGTCCATTTGAAGCATTGTATGGCAAAAAGTGTAACACATCCATGAGTTGGAATAATCCAACAAACAGAGTAGTTGTTGGGCCATATTTGTTAAAGAAAATGGAAGAGAATATGGAAAATATCAAGCAATATTAAAGGTTGCCTAGGATAGGAAGAAACGTTATGCAGACAAGAATAAAGTATCTATAGATTTTAAAGTGGGAGAACATGTGTTCTTAAAAGTGAAGGCAAAAAGAAGTTCACTAAGATTAGGAAGTTGGCAGCGAGATATTGTAGGCATTTTGAAATATTAGAAAATATAGGTTCATTTGTATACATGCTAGCATTACCAACATCCATGAGAGTGCATAAAGTATCTCATGTATCATTATTAAAGAAACATGTGCTCGATCCTAACCACATAATTGATTGGAATGTGCATGATCATATAAAGGGAAAGGGAAATCAAATAGTTGATGCACTCAGCAGGAGAGCTCATGAAGTGCATATTGCAGCCATCAACATGTACATGATTGATTTTAAAGATAAGATTATTGCAACAAAAAATTCAAATCAACATTATCTAAATAAGAGAAACATTACATCAAGGAAATTTTCAGCAGAAATTTAATTATTATGAGTTGAAAGAGGATGGAATTCTCATGTACAAAGGAAAAGTGTATGTGTCGAATTCCAATGAAATGACAAATGTAGCGCTAAAGGAAATGCATAATGTGTCATACGTTGAGAAAACATGTGCCATCTAGGATATCAGAAAACAATTGCAGTTGTAATAAGCTAATACTTTTGGCCGAGAATGAAGAAAGAAGTGGAAAATTACATAGCTAGATGTCTAGAATGCCAAAAAGTGAAGACAAAACATAGACATCCAGCTGGACTGTTACAACCATTATCCATTCTGAAATGGAAGTGGGAAGTTGTCACAGTTGATTTTATTACAAAGTTGCCCAGAACAGTGAAGCAACATGATTCGATGATGGTGGTGGTGGACAAATTGACTAAGGCAACACATTTTATTCCAGTGAAGACAACACACAAGGAAACAAATATTGCGGAGGTTTATATGAAAGAGGTTGCTAGGCTACATGGAGTGCCTAAGGCAATAGTTTCAGATAGAGACCCAAAGTTCACATCCAATTTTTGGAAAAGTTTGTTCAAAGGCTTTGAGACAAATCTAAAATTCAGTACAATGTATCACCGAGAGTCAGATGGGAAAACAAAGAGGACTAATAGAATAATTGAGTACATGCTTAGAATGTATGTGATGGATCAACCATCAAAGTGGGAGGATTCTATCCACTTAGTATAATTTTCACACAATAATGGGTATGAAACCTCATTGAAAATGAGTCCATTTGAAGCATTGTATGGCAGAAAGTGTAACACACTCATGAGTTGGAATAATCCAACAAACAGAGTAGTTGTTGGGCCATATTTGTTAAAGAAAATGGAAGAGAATATGACAAATATCAAGCAATATTTAAAGGCTTCCCAAGATAGGAACAAAAGTTATGCAGACAAGAATAGAGTATTTATAGATTTTAAAGTGGGAGAACATGTGTTCTTAAAAGTGAAGGCAAAAATAAGTTCACTAAGAATAGGAAGTTGCCTGAAGTTGGCAGCGAGATATTGTAGGCATTTTGAAATATTAGAAAATATATGGCCAGTTGTATACATGCTATCATTGCCAACATCCATGAGAGTGCATAAAGTATTTCATGTATCATTATTAAAGAAATATGTGCCTGGTCCTAACCACAAAATTGATTGGAATGTGCTCGATCATATAAAGGGCAAGGGAAATCAAATGGTTGATGCACTCAGCAGGAGAGCTCATGAAGTTCATATTGCAACCATCATCATGTACATGACTCATTTTAAAGATAAGATTATTGGAACAAAAACTTCAGATCAACATTATCTGAATAAGAGAAACATTACATCAAGGAAATTTTCAGCAGAAATTTAATTATTATGAGTTGAAAGAAGATGGAATTCTCATGTACAAAGGAAAAGTGTATGTGTCTAATTCCAATGAAATTAAAAATGTAGCACTAAAGGAAATGCATAATGTGTCATACGTTGGGAAAACATGTGTCATCTAGGATATCATAAAACAATTGCAGTTGTAAGAAGCTAATACTTTTGTCTAAGAATGAAGAAAGAAGTGGCAAATTAGATAGCCAGATGTCTAGAATGCCAAAAAGTGACGACAAAACATAGACATCCAGCTAGACTGTTACAGCCATTGTCCATTCCAAAATGGAAGTGGGAAGTTGTCACAGTTGATTTTGTTACAAAGTGCCCACAACAGTGAAGCAACATGATTCGATGATGGTGGTGGTGGACAAATTGACTAAGGCAACACATTTTATTCCAGTGAAGACAACACACAAGGAAACAAATATTGCAAAGATTTATATGAAAGAGGTTTCTAGGCTACATGGAGTGCCTAAGGCAATAGTTTCAAATAGAGACCCAAAGTTCACATCCAATTTTTGGAAAGGTTTGTTCAAAGGCTTTGAGACAAATCTAAAATTCAGTACAATGTATCACCCAGATTCAGATGAGAAAACAAAGAGGAATAATAGAATAATTGAGGACATGCTTAGAATGTATGTGATGGATCAACCATCAAAGTGGGAGGATTATATCCACTTAGTATAATTTGCATACAATAATGGGTATGAAAACTCATTGAAAATGAGTCCATTTGAAACATTGTATGGCAGAAAGTGTAACACACCCATGAGTTGGAATAATCCAACAGACAAAGTAGTTGTTGGGCCATATTTGTTAAAGAAAATGGAAGAGAATATGGAAAATATCCAACAATATTTAAATGCTTCCCATGATAGGAAGAAAAGTTATGCAGACAAGAATAGAGTATTTATAGATTTTAAAGTGGGAGAACATGTGTTATTAAAAGTGAAGGCAAAAAGAAGTTCACTAAGATTAGGAAGTTGCCTGAAGTTGGCAGCGAGATATTGTAGGCATTTTGAAATATTAGAAAATATAGGGGCAGTTGTATACATGATAGCATTACCAACATCCATGAGAGTGCATAAAGTATTCCATGTATCGTCATTAAATAAATATGTGTCCGATCCTAACCACATAATTGATTGGAATGTGATCGAGGTGGAGCACGAAGGGGATTTCCGGGTGAAACCAATATGCATCATGGACCGAAAAGTAAAAGTGATTAGGAACAAGGCCATAGGGTTGGTAAAGGTTCATTGGACCTACTATGGTCCTGAAGATGCTACATGGGAGCATGAAGAAAACATGCATGAAGAATACCCGCAAATTTTTGACAACTTTGAAGAAAATAGAATGCAAAACTCCATTTTGAGCAGTTAGAGTTCTAAAACCACATTTTAGAGTCCTATCCAACCACACTCGAGGCCTTGATAAAAGAATAGCTCATTCCTTAGGTTATCCCTGATAAACGGATGGTACATCCCTTGGGTTAGCTCTGATAAACTAATGGTACATTCCTGAGTTCAATGAGTTGAGAGGAACGAGAGATTATGGTTGGATCTCCTACTGGAGTTGTGAAATTGTAGAATTTATTTTCTAAGTATTGTGATGTAGAATTGCATATATGTATATCACCAGGGTGTGCACTGAGGACAATGCACATTTGTAGGGGAGGGGGAATGTAACATCCTCATTATAATTCACAGTTTAATTAATTCTTAATGTATATATAATATGTGGCTACGACCAAGCGATGCAATATGTGAATTGTATTTATATGCTTTAATAATAAAATGTGATGCTAGTTTCTAAGGGGATATGGATAGAGATGGAGGATGAATTAATCCACAAGAGCGGGGAGGGTCTAAAAAATTGCCTAAGAGGGGTCCAAGAGGGAATTACCCATGTATATTAATTCATCCCATTTTCATAAACTTGCTATTGGTATATGAGCCTTCTAATTTATGATTGAGTGTTCCCAAATCCAATCATTGAATACATGTAAGAGGTTGGGTGTGAGAAGTCACATCCCATAGTTATTGGGCACACAGGGGCTAAGTACAATAAGCTTGGGGACGTGTGTGAGTCAAGAAAGGCAAGCCAAAGGGAGGAAATTTGTATGGGTTGGGACAACAGTTTTACACATTCAGTTTTGGTGCATGAGAGGAAGTAGAGAGCAAGAAAAAAAGGTGGGAGTTGGAACATCCATGGAGGGCGAATTGGGAGCATGATGGAGCGAATTCTAGAGCATATTTGGAGTTGAATATTGAAGAGCCGGGTTGTCAGGCATGAAGAGTGAAATCCTAAGTGAGTTTCACTAAAACAACAAGTGGTTGGTTGCCGATAGTTTTTCCTAACAACAAGTTCCCATGAGTTCTTAGCTGAGAGATTCTTGGTTACCTGTGTCAGAGAGACCCTAATAAACAAATGGGATGCCCGAGGGACTGATATCAGTGAAGGGGTACATTCCTTGGGTTGGGTAGGTCAAGAGGAAGAGATTTGGTGGAAAATTAGGATAGTTGTAGGAGAATACCAGTGGATTGTGGGAATTTTGAGTTGTGAGTGGACAATGAGAGACCACCCTCTTTTGTGGATTACTAGCCTCAACTCGGGGGTGAATTTTTGTTGAGATTTGGAACAACAAGTCTATGGTTGGGTGGAATGTTCATCCCAAGTAGTTGGTTGCACAACTATTGTTAAAAGATAAGTGTTTTATCTTGTTACTGTGTTTATTTATGTGTTAAAATTGTTGTGCATGAACTCTATGTATTTGGGAGTGATTTATATGTTGATGTGTTGAAGTATTGAACTACATTCATGTTGTTTTACATGCTTTAGATGCATCAAATTAATTATATCAATCAGTATTTAAATCTGTGTTAAATTCGTAGTTGTAAATTACATGAATTAATTAGATAGTAGAAATTTTGTTTTGGTGAGTATTTCGCACCGCAATGTTCCTCAGTTGGTCTAGGGGACGCTACACTATTTATCAGCCATGTTTATGTTTTGTTCATTGCTAGTCGATGAATTTGAAAATTCTCTCCTACTCTAATGGAATATGATGAGTTGTATAGTCACAAGAATGCCAAGGCCATTTGCTGATGTAATTTTGTCCTTGTAAAAATAATTACTTACTTTTTTTTTCATCGAAAAAAATAAAAAATATTATATATATGTGTGTGTGTGTGTGTGTGTGTGTTGTAAATGTAGATGCACTCATTACACTGTATTTATATGTTTATATATGGAACATGAAGAGGAGGATTAAAATTGTGCTACTCAACAAAACATTGCAAATAACCCAAGTATAATATCCCCTGTAAGTGATGAAGAAATGAGGGATGCAAGTAGCATGAGAAATGACAACAGTTGAAGACATGAACGGTGATTCATATATTTGAATGTTACAAGTTTTATATTCTAGAATGTTTGTGTGTAAAAATCAATCATTTTTTCTTTTGTGGACATATTATCCTAATTGGTATGATGATGGGTTATTGATAATTGTAACAAGCATTTGTTAACATTTTGATGATCATGAGCCTTTATGTTTTGCCATTATGTATGATGAAAGGTCCCTTATTTATATGTAATAAAATGGGTTTCTTATTGGTCCTTGCCGAAGGCGTAGAGGGACTATAGTGATCGATAATTCGTTGACTTCATATTAATTTGTCCTTTGACTATAAATTTTTGCATAATCTCTATTGTTCGAACTAGAGAACTAAGAACATTATTTTTTATATAATAAAAAAAACCTTATATGTCATCATCTCATTGGAGAATAGATTCGAAGTCTTATTTCGAGCGTCGCTATTCCCAATGTTTTAAATGTTAACATATCCAAAGTTTTGATCATCTACACTCTTTTTGAATTTTTATTGTTTTATTTAAATGTTTACATATCCAAAGTTTTGAGCATCGACACTCATTTTTAAGTACTTAAACATGCCTAACACAATGCATTCTTTTTTAAATGTTTACATAGAGCGAGGCCCTTAAACAGTCCTGACAACCTTAAATGTTTACTTAATAGGTCTGACAACCTTAAATGTTTACTTAATAGGCCTGACAACCTTAAATGTTTACTTAACATGCATGTCACAATACATTTTCCTCCAATTTTTGGATACAATCTTGTATGCAATGAATTTGGGCAATATTTTTGTCCACCGACATTACTGGTTGATTGGTTGTGGCTTGCTCGCTAGTTCGTTGGATGTTGCTTATTGTTGTTTGCTTCAAATTTGAAAAGTTGAGGTCCTACAGTTGCAGTTGGACCTCTTGGTGCTTGCTCATTGGTTTGTTGTTTGTTGCTTTCTCTTGTTTGCTTCAACTTTGCAAGGTTTAAGTCCTGCACCCGTAGTTCAACCTGTTCTTGCACTTTGCAGGGTTGAAATCCTTCGTTCTTGTTTTCTTCAACTTTGCAAGGTTGAGGTCTTGCATCCACAGTTGGACCTGTTGTTGCAGTTTGCAGGGTTGAGATCTTGCACCCCCAATTGGACCTATGATTCTATCGTTCACCATTCACAAGTAAGTTTCAGTACCATGGTTTCATTCCTATTCGTTGTTTGTTGTTTATTATTTATAGTTTGCAGGTAGGAATGTTCAATACTAGGAGGTGCTAAAAGTATAAAAAATATATAAAAAAAAATCTAGAAATAATACCTGAGTGAAAATTCTCTTACAGAACATCCTTAAATGTGACTAATGGGATCAAAGAAATAGGAACGTATTGCTATCCCCAAAAAGTGTTGAACAAGAAAGCTTGTTGCCTTTGCAAAATGCTCTTGTAGATGAAAACTACAGCTAGGTATAGAAGGACTAGCTATGGTACGAAGTTAAGCAGGCTGCAAGAAAATTCGACAACATTGTCGGTCCTTACCCATATTTATCAGTGACATATTTTAGTAGCTTATAAAAAAAAATTCCAAGACCTGAAATGGGAATCCTGGGTAGACGATAAAGATAAAAGGGCAAGTTAAATTCTTAGTGGGAAACAGAGTTTGAACACTGGTTTCTTTGTATATTATGGGATGGTGATCAATAGACTTGTGAGAAACAAGATGTGTAATCACAGGAATAGGGGGATTATCAATAGGTTCGGTAACATCAAGGGATCCTGGAGAATTAGGCTAAGGGTCCACAGGTTTTAGCCAGTACAATATTATTCAATACCTCTTAAAACAACTGATAGGAATTTTTGTTGCATAGATCATACCTTACATCTTCACATGCTCGGTGTTGGCATGGTGTTGGTTTACCCTCTTGTGTGGACATTGAAAGTGGCTCTGTCAACTGAGGGATGGTACTAAATCACTCTCTTGTGCATCCAATGCAAGCCATTATGTTCATTGCATGTGTTTACCAAAGGGTAAACTGTAGGCGTAAAGGGTAGAAAAACGATTCCAGATCAAACCCCGGTGACAAAGGTGTAAAGACAGTTGGCAGTGCATTAGGTAACGAAGAGCTTAGGAAGGTGACAAATGGTTTGCATACATGGCTATATTTGAGGACCTTATCTCTTGCGTAGATGGTTATTATTTATGTGGATGAGAAATGGTTAATCACATGTTAGGGTTTGCAGCATGGTGGACACTTGGCACCGATGAGCTTTAGTTATTGTTTATGTTTTATTAAATTAGTATAGCTAGTTGTCTTTCGGAGTCCCACATGTACAGTAGCCATCCTGCATTTATTGTATGTGTTTGTACTACTCCGGACCTTAATATTTCGGGAGTTGTACAAATTCTGCAATCGGAAACTCCGAAAGTGTCGAATAGCCGAAGTCCTGAAGCCCTTGATAAGGATGGTTAAAGTAATCTTGGGTTAATTAACAATAGTCGTGAGTTAATGACTCCAGGAGAAAGTCACTCCGGGAGACTTTCACGCTTCACATTTAAAAAACTCTCGAGGTCCCAAATTGGCGCCATGCCTAGGTATGGTTAGAAGAATTTCAAAATTTGGCAAATGATAAATATAAAACAATCTAGAAATAATAATTGAGTGAAAATGTTCTTACAAAACATCCTTAAATGTGACTACTGAGATCATAGAAACAAGAATGTATTACTATCCCCGAAAAGTGTTGAACAAGAAAGCTTGTCGCCTTTGCAAAATGTTCTTGTAGAAGAAAACTACAATTAGGTATAGAAGGGCTAGGTATGGTGCAAAGTTAAGCAAGCTGCAAGAAAAATCGACATCATTGTTGGTCCTTATCCATATTTATCAATGACATATTTCAATAAGTTATAAAAAAAAAAGTTGCACGACCTGAAATACAAATCCTGGGTGGAGGATGAAAATAAAACACAAAAACGACCTGACTCCAAACATTAGTTCTTGTTTCTCCTTTGTTGGAAAATAAAATTCTTAGTGGGCAGTGGAGTTTGAACACTGGTTTCTTTGTAGATTATGGGATGGGGATCAGTAAACTTGTGAGAAACAAGATGTGTAATCATAATATTAGGGGGATTATCAATAGGTTCGAGAAAATCAAGGGATCCTAGAGGATTAGGCTAAGGGTCCACATGTTTTAATCAATGCTATTCAATACTTCTTAAAACAACTGACATGAATTTTTGTTGCATAGATCATACATTACATCTTCACATACTCGAAGATGGGATGGTGTTGGTTTACCCTCTTGTGCAGACATTGCAAGCCACTCTTTCAACTGGAGGATGGTACTAAATCACCCTCTTGTGCAGCCATTGCAAGCCATTTTGTTCACTGCCTATGTTTACCAAAGGGATAAAATGTAGGCGTAAAGGGTAGAAAAATGATTCCAGATCGGAGCCCAGTGACAAAGGTGTAAAGACAGATGGTAGTGCATAAGCTAACGAAGAGATTAGGAATGTGACAAATGGCTTGTAGATGTGGGCAGATTTGAGGACCTTATTTCTTGCGTAGATAGTTATTATTTGCGCAAATGAGACATGGTTAACCACATGTCAGGGTTTGCAGCATGCTGTACACTTGGCACCGACGAGCTTTGGTTATTGTTTCTGTTTAATTTAATTAGTCTAGCTAATTGTCTTTCAGGGTCCCTCATGCACGGTGGCCAACTTGCAATTATTGCACGTGTCTATACTACTCTGGGCCTGTACTGCTCCGGGAGTCATACAAATTCTACATTCAGAAACTCCGGAAGTGTCCAATATTTGAAGTCCCGAAGTCCTTAATAAGGATGGTTAAAATAATCTTAGGTTAATTAACAAGAGGCGCTATGTTTAGGAAACAAATATACTCAATTATTTATTTTATACCATGGTAAATATGTTGATGTCATGTACAACACATGCTTTTTAGTTAACAAGAAGTATCAGCGAGTACAAGTGAAACTCCCAACATAGTGCAAGGTCCAGAGACTAAGAGGTATGGTTACAAAAATCCAACCTGCATACTTTATCCAAATTGTGCATCTACTTGTACATTGATGCAAAAAAAAAAAAAGATATACAGATTGCCATTCACATTACTTTTCCTATTCAAAAAAATGTCACCAGGTCTAAACTTATACCACCCAATATACTACCAATAGAAGGCTTGAACAACCGTCGAACTGGACAACTGTTCATCAGAGACATAATGGTCATGTATAGCACCTACTTAGACAAAGCAAACAAAAGTAGATGCATTATGCGTGCAGACATGACAGACAACAAAGCCATGATGCCAATTACACTGAATATACCTACACAACTTGTCCAGAAACATGCAGAGAAGATCTTACCAGATAATGGGATATCCATTACAAATTTTAGTATAATACCGAAAACAGTATATGATTGTGGTGATTGTGATCGGATTATATTTCTCAATGAAACAAGTGTTGTCGAAAAATTTCTCGTTGTTTTCTCGGAATATCATTTTGTACTGGACACAACAATCGGCCAATTTGCATAAAACATTGACATTTACCCAATTGGAACCATTGGTGTAGCTGTCACATTTGCAAGAAAAGTTGGCTCACAACATATTCTCCATATAAAAGATGGAAACTCGGACAATGACAAGGAAATGGTATTATTTTCCATACCCATTTTTGTTGTCCTTTTCTTTCACATGCACATATATCTTAGACATCTTACACAACTATTAAATTGTTCCATGGTGCAGCTACAATTGTTCGACACTTATGCAAGTTTATTTTCCTCAATGGAACAACAATTACATAAAGGGAAATTTCCAATTATGTTGTTAAAAAATATAATGAAGAAAAGAGATGTTAAAGAAATGATATTTCGCACAACCCAAGCAACATTTGTAACATAATTGTGAACACACATAATACAGGATCTCAAGAAACTAACTAGCTCCACAACTGTTGTATGTATACATATACACCTCCACCAACAATTTGCTAAAAAAAAATGCCTTCGACAGTTTTGTGCAACTTTTTTGTTGTACACATGTATATTGTATTGTTCAATATATTAACTACTATGCTCATGTGTGCAGGTTGAGGGTGTTCTAGTTGTAGAAAATGCCTACCCGACCCCCTTCAAGCATGTATGTGCCAATTGAAATTCTCTTGCTTCTGCCTCTGTGTTCATAAATGATGGCACAATTGATTGTCTACGATGTGAAGCAAAATGCCATTACATATATAGTCATTATGTCAACGTTGTCATCTGAACCCTCAACAACACAATTGTACATTGTACAATTAGAAAACATGTGTTACAAGATGTGCTTCCTGGGTTGACATAATTGCCATATGAAATATACCTGCAGAAAAAGGAAAATATTGTCTACATGCTACATGACTTCCGCGTCCATAGCAAATTTACCTTAAATGAGGAAAATGCCATACTGCATATCGACTGAACCAAAAAAAAAATCCATATCATGCGTTGACAAGAAACGAAATAGTACGATCTATCTCTATCCATGTTACCCAATCAAGATATGAATAAAGTTTTGCACTACCATGGCAAAGTGAACTGGAGACGCATAAGATTGTTGAGTCCAAGAATGATAAGCATGAGGAAAGACCTCATACAAAGTACCCAATTGTGAATAAATCAGTTCCATCGTTTGAGGTGTTAAAATGGCTTGCTCCTCTGAACAGAGCCATCAAGCATTTTCAATAATATTGCAAATTTTGGATTGTTCAAACTCCATTAAGTTAAACGCTGACAATCTTTTCCAGAACTAGTAATGTTAGAACATTGTCAGGTCAACGTGATCTTGGTTCATAGTAATATCAGAAGCAAATGTTCAGAGTGATCTTGGTTCATAGTAATATAGAAATCGACGAATTTCTTGGTGCCCATTTGGGAATTTGATTATAGAGGGGATACAATGCCCAATCTTTGCTGATTTTTTCTTGTGTTGTGTTTGCCAAAATTTTGATCATGTGCTTTGGTGTTGTAGTTCAAGGTTCTCATGGGCCTGGTTTTTGGATTATGATTGGATAATAGATTCAAGATCTTAGCGGTTTTTCTATGATCTTAAGGAATATACAACACCTGATTTTCCTTTTAATGCAGCCTCTGTGGAGCAAATATAATATGTAGTTCATTTAACCTGTTTTACTTGATTAATGAAATTACCAAAATTCTTCTTTGGAAATATTTTGAAAAAAAAAAGATATATGCTAGCTGAAGCCAAATGAAAATATGTTATCAACCACACAAAATTAAAATTCAATTTCATCGTTGTTATACTTACGCTCAAATTGATAGTACAATAACTTTATTTCAACAACCCTCCATTGATTTCTGTTTAGATTTTCGATGCTTCTCTTATGAAAACACATCCTGAAAACTATAAGTATGATTCACTTTCTATATTCTTTGATTGAAGTGCCTGTAGAGATGTCTAAATAACTTCATAGCTATTGTTGGTCCTAAAGTCTGCACCTTACTACTAAAGGGCAGAGCTAGGCCACCATAAGTTTGGAATGCTCGTTCTTTTCAATTTGTTGATCAGTTAGAGGGTTGGTTCACTGAGACAAGAGAATGGTGAGATTGGCAAGATAATATGGATGAGGGTTATCCTTGGCTAATGTTGCACCAATGACAGACAAGTGACATAATAAAGGTAAAAACGGAGGGAAACAACAAACCATTCAATGAATAATCTGTTCCAAGAAGTTTAATACTTAAAATAATATTTCAACGCATTAAACAATGTATTAAAAACACAATTGCTCTCACAGGTTGCAAAAAAAACAAATCTTCATCAAAACATTAGCTTTTCTCACAGGTACCCCAGATGCACCCCAGTCACCCAAAGCGACCTATAGTTCAATCTACCAAATTGTGGGCCCTTGACCAAGTTTTGGGAGAACCTTGGTCGTGTTTGACCATTTTTGGCACTTCGAAAGGCTGGTCGAAGATGGAGCACCAAGGCAAAGCGGAGATCATGGGATCTCGCCATTTTTGTGGGATTTTTGGGTTTTAGGGTTTATGTAATGGGTATGGGATGCCAACCCATGGGTTTACCCATGTTTAGGCCCCTTTTGTAATGTATAAATAAGTAACCAGGCGATGTAAGTGTGTGGTGAGACCTAGTAAGTCGATGGCTTAGTGCAAATGTTAGAGTTTTGAAAGACGGTGTGTTAAAGCTTGCAGAGCTAAGTGCGAGTGTTTTGTAAGTGCTTTGTGCACAGATTGTGTAAAGGCTTTGTGCTGTGCCAAACTCAGGGAAGGAGGATCTGGCGAGGTACGTGCAGATCTCCTCTCCTTGCAGAGTTGGATCTGTGGCTTATGGCATGTAAGAATATCGGAAGAAGCTAATAAGAAGACAAGAAGAGTTGGTGGACGTAGCCCCACATTGGGGTGAACCACGTATATCATGTGTCGATGTGCTTTGTGCTATGTTGATTCATGTTGTTTATGTGTTCAGTTGCTTAGTGCACTATTCTTGATGTATGGTAGATAGATCTATGAATGCTTAGTGATTATTATATGAAGGAACGTTAGATCCAAGAATATGTTAAGTGCTTAGAGTGTTTGATCTATTAATACTACGCAGTTTTGTAATTAGGGTTTTAACCTGCGATGTGAATAAGGGTTAAAGACTAATGAATGTTAAGTGTCAAGTTCTTTGTTAAGTATTGTGATCATAGATATGTGTCCCAACTAGGTTGTAGACACTTGAGTCCTTCAACCCCCCCTACCTCTACCTTGGGTGAGACTTCATCTGCTTCGCAGGTGTTGCCTAAAGGGTCGGTAGTTAAGGTTTTGTTGGTGCGTTATTCAAGCGTTGAACCCTGGGTCTGCCCCTATTCTAACAAATGGTTCCGTTGGCGGGACTTGAAACTGTGATTTCTTGGAACTGAAGAAAAGAGAAAAGCTATGTGCGTAGATCTGTTGATGTAGTGTGCAGTATTATACTTGGCTTATGAAGCTTTGTGCTAAGAAGGGAACCGGATCTGAAGAAAAGAGGTAAGATCTTAAAGCTTTGTGCTCTGGAAAAGGTAAGATAAGTGGAAATTTTTGTTTCAAAAGTATGAATTTAGGTATGTTTGATAGATTTTGTCCTAATATGAAAACTAGGGCACAACTAGAAGAAACAAGATTTGATCTGAATAAATTTGATAAAGATAGTGAAAAGTATGTTATTCCTATGCATAGAAAGAATTTTTGGACTAAGAAGTGGATGGAGGATCCTAGAAAGAATTTTTTGCAGGTCCAGCACTGTGATCCCAGTGCACAGTACATAAAAGGTTGGGGATCGTTTAAAAGAAAGAGAGGCTTGACACTTTGTTATAGTTGCAGAAGATTAGGACATCTTGCTAAGGAATGCCCTGGTATAGGTCCTATTTGTCTTTGTTGTAAAGCCAATGATCATGAGGTTTTGGATTTCCCTAGAATAATTGCTAAAGTTGAAAAGATGAACATGAGACAAGAAAACCATGAGGAAGGTCAAGAGACTAAGAATATGCTAGAACACTAAAAAGAATCAGAGACTATATTATTGCAGATGAAAGAAACATTGAGTAATAACAGAGACATCAGTTTACCAAAGATATTAAAAGAGAAGGAGTGCATAGAAACAAGAATAGGAGACTTCAACATAGACTGTGTACTGGATGAAGAAACACAGGTGAATCTTATGCCAGAGAGTACTTGGGAAATTTTGGGAAAGCGAGCTAAGGTTCCTTCATTGGGAAGGATAGGATTGTTTAAAGGAAAGATGATAACCCTATGTGGAAAACTTACTCGGGTACCTATGATTTCCCATGGCAAGTCGATTGAAGAAGAATTTGAGGTCATTGAGTTTGTTGAGAACAAGGTTCCTTTTGCACTTTTGTTAGGAACGACCTGGATTGAGAAAGATCATATCCAAAGGAAAGAAGACGAAGAAGCTACAGAACAGAAAAAGAAAGAATTAAGGGACTTCATAGCTTGAAAAATAACGAGACTAATACAAGAACATAAATACAAGTCGAAGCAGCAGAAGGCTGTCGAAGTTGAAAGAACACGAGAAGGCTTAAGGAACCTGTCCATGCAGGAGAAAAGATTACCTACCCCAAAAGTAATAAGAGAAGAGGTATTACACTCGAACCCTTTGAAAGACCCTCAGCAGTGCGAAGTTACTATGCTAAGAGCAGATAAGAATAAAAATGGAAAGAGGACTCCAGAGACTCAGATCACAGGAAAGAAGGCTAGAAACCTCAGTAAGAAGAAATCAAAGTTAGAAAAATTGCAGGAAGCTCTAGAGAGAACTTGGCAGAAGGAAGGCTGGTAGAACTTGAACCTCGTCGGAATAGCAGAATAGCGTAGAAGAGAGCTTCGACTTGGTGAAGCTATGTGACCATTGGAGGCGTCCTGACCGTTAGAATAACGCTCCGGAACGGCTAGAAACGTAGTTATTGCCGGAAAGATCGCCATTGGACCGTTCAAACTGTACCACAACGGATGGAATCGTATTGATTGAGGCATTCCTGCCCATTGGAGGAGTCTGTTACGACATTGCTTATTTAATCCGTCGAATGCCTCACCAGGGACACTTTTGCAAACTGGGATATTTGAGTCCACAGAGAACTGATTGTTATCGCGATGTGCTTTTGAAACCTCATCACCTGTTTTTCTACGTTGAGAACCTGTTCGCCTACCCGAGATATTTGACCATGAGCGTGTATGTCAGGTGAACGCAACACAATAGAAAAGTCCATAGAAGAAATCTTGATCGACCTTATGGCTGAGAATATCATGTTCGCAGGAGTACATGCCCCATCGACAAGAGGATTGCAAGCATCCCCCTCGACTGGCCATTGATCTGGGCCATCCTGAACCGCGATGGAGAAAAGAAGCAAGCACCGAGATGACCTGGCGAACGTGAAGCTAATCCCATCGATCTTTCTTGACTACATCCCACCTCTGGATGGCATGGTTAGTCGTGACTCTTAGTACACACTCATCACTACATACTTCCAAAAGGGGATACGCGCAGTTGGACCGCAGCTGGGACTGATCCTGGATCTTAAGATCAGTGATTTCAACCTAGGAGACAGGAAGAATTATGCGATGCTTGCACTTCATCGCTACCTGACGAAGATGACTGGAAGGAAGCTGAAGATGGTTCCCCATCCATGGACTAAAGAGATTGCATGGTCGACGATTTTAAACATCATGAAGATCCCCCACTTCGGTAGACATCAGGAGGTTAACGTGTGCGTTAAAATACTCCCGTCATGCTACCATGGAGGATATCTATGGTTAGATAGGCACGTGAGTATGGATCCGATGTTGATCCACATGATCGTTGGACTGAGCATGCAGGGACCAAACCCTCACCAATTCTACCCAAGGAAGGTTGCAGATCGCTCCCTGGCACAGTGAACAAAGGAGACCTATGGCAATGTGGAGAAGGTGAAGCGAGGCTATAAGGTAGCCTCCATCCAAGATGTCGCAGTGCACCTAGCTTGTCAGTTAATAGCAGACAAGCTCATCAGGAAGAACAGACCGACGCAATTCACGGGGTTTGTCGTCGACCTCGCAGGGAAGTGTGTCAAAGGGATGCAGATGAATTGGGCGAGCTACCTCGTCAACGAGTTGGAGAAGGACTGTTGTGAAGCGTAGGACCAAAGCTACAAGTTCCACTTTAGTTGGTTTCTTATCCTAATTGCATTTGTCGCTTGGGAGATGCCAGAGGGAGAGACATTCCCTGAAGTCCAGCCATCAAAACCATTGGTCGTGAGGTTCACCACCTTGTGGTATTCGAGCGACATGGAGAAGCAGTGGTAGTCAAATGTGGTGTTCCACACTTACTACCTACAACTCACGCGTGCCATTGAGTCATTCCCCTGAATGACTCTGAACACCCTGCATACTTACAAGCCACTAACGAAATTCCGTGCAAACCAACACTTCATCTACATAACTGCACGTCGGGACAAAAGCAAGGAGGAGTTGCAGTCCTACTACAAATTGACTGATGAAGACATGGAGGAGATAACCAAGGAATGATCAGTTGAATTCCTTGTACCAGTCGAGCAGACAGAGCTCTCTGACCCCGACATCATAGGAAGTCCTTTGGTCACCCGAGAAGAGTATGATGGACCAAGCAGCACCAAGAAGAAGAAGAAGGAAGAAGTGCAGGAGATAAACAACGCATCGGCGGAAACTACGTCTGATTCACCTGGAGGAGGAAGAGGCAATGAAGTAAACCAAGAGGAGGAAGGGGAAGAAGACAAGCAAGAAAAGGGAGAGGTAACACCACTGAAGGATCCCCTTACAGAAGCCGAGACATCAAATAAAAGGAAGGTATCTCCAAAGAAACCCTCGGCATGAAAGAAATCTTGAGCCAATAAACCTCATTCACAGAACGTACTGATGGTGGATGACATTGACCTCATCATCGTCGTTGTAGCAGATACTTCGAAGGATATCTTGCAGTGAAACGAAGCAAAGCAGGAAACGCTGTATGACAGAATCGAGGAAGAACTAAAGGGAGTACAACAAGCTCTCTATTTGAGTCGCGTAATGTCTATTGTGCCATTGTCATCAGAAGGTGTAGAATTGGGGGATGAGCTTTCCCAACTACACAGATTAGCAGATGCGACAGAGGCTCACCTTCGACGAGTACAGGAAGAAAAGGATCGGGCCACAGAGGCCTTGAAGCAAGCACATGAGGAAGACTTAGAGCAACTTCGAGTTGCACAACAAGAGAAAGATGACCTCTGGGTGAAGTTCGAAGTGGACAGAGAACAAATCTAGAAAGATAAAGATCAGCTGCTCATGGAGCAGATTGGAGTTAAAGAGGCAGTGACTAGAGCACTCCTCTCTATGTCAGGCTTGGTCCAGAGGGAAGAAGTGACAACTGAGAGCTAAGTGGGGAAACTCGTTGAATCCATTCAACAGCTTCAAGCAAGAGTAGCAGAGTTGGAACTACAAGCAGTGTCGAGCACTCTGCAGGAAGTGCGGGATCAGAGAGAAGAAATGGCCAGGAGTGCAATCGAAAGAATCAAGGCATTGGCTTCAACATGTAAGCAACTCAGTAGCCGAAGTGTGCAGACCTATGAGCGCCTTTCAGAAGACCCAGAGCTGAGAATATTGGAAGCACAGCTTCAGGAGGTGAAGAAACAGGCATCGACAGTGCAAGCGTAGTTGAAGCTACTTTCAGCGGTAGAGAAGATGAAAAGGTCATAGGAGCACTGCGCAATTCAGCAGCAAGTCACCTCCATCCAAAGTAGAGTCATGGAAGTGACCCAGAAACTCCATCCGGTGCAGGATGAATCCTGCACACTTTTTGAAGAGATCGAGGGACAAGGTGCACAGCTGGAATAAGTGGTCACCATAGTAGAAAAACACCTCGAAGGGCCTTTCACCGAGCAAGTCATTCATGTGTTTGTCGAGCAGGAGGCTCTAGCGAAGCAGCAAGTCGAGGCAACTCAAGCTAAGCTCGAGGCCTTCGAATCAACATTTCCTAGATAAGAGTGACTCGGGACGAGTCACAGGTGAGTTTTTGGGGCATGTTGGGCCTTGACCAATTTTTGGGAGAACCTTGGTCATGTTTGACCATTTTTGGCACTTCAATAGGCTGGTCAAAGACGGAGCGCCAAGGCGAAGCGAAGATTGCGGGATCTCACCCTTTTTGCGGGCTTTTTGGGTTTTAGGTTTTATGTAACGGGTATGGGATGTCGGCCCATGGGTTTACCCATGTTTAGTCCCCTTTTTAAATGTATAAATAAGTAACCAAGCGATGTAAGTGTGTGGTGAGACCTAGTAAGTCGATGGCTTAGTGCAAATGTTAGCCATGTGCAAGACGGTGTGTTAAAGCTTGCAAAGCTAAGTGCGAGTGTTTTGTAAGTTCTTTGTTCACAGATTGTGTAATGGCTTTGTGTTGTGCCAAACTCAGGGAAGGAGGATCTAGCGAGGTACGCGCAGATCTCTTGTCCTTGCAGAGTTGGATATGTGGCTTGGTGCATGTAAGCATATTGGAAGAAGCTAATAAGAAGAGAAGAAGAGTTGGTGGACGTAGCCCCACACTGGGGTGAACCACGTATATCATGTGTCGATGTTCTTTGTGTTATGTTTATTCATGTTGTTTATGTGTCCAGTTGCTTAGTGCACTATTCTTGATGTATGGTAGATAGATCTATGAATGCTTAGTGCTTATTATGTGAACGAATGTTAGATCCAAGATTATGCTAAGTGCTTAGAGTGTTTGATCTGTTAATAATGTGTTGTTCTGTAATTATGGTTTTAACCTGTGATGTGAATAAGGGTTAAATACTAATGGATGTTAAGTGCTAAGTGCTTTGTTAAGTATTGTGATCACATATCTGTGTCCCAGCTAGGTTGTAGACACTTGATTCTTGCAACCCCCCCTGCCTCTAACTCGGGTGAGACTTCATTTGCTTTGCAGGTATTTTCGAAAGGGCCAGTAGTTAGGGTTTTGTTGGTGCATTGTTGAAGCGTTGAACCCTGGGTCTGCCCCTGGGCCAACACAAATCAACCTCCCTGTTATCAAATTGACAGAGGTGAATATTACGGGATCAGGATTTTTTTTTGTGGATATTGAATTAGGAAAAATTGTTGGTTGTTTTAGTTTTTTTAAGGCATTATCATAGTAAGAATGCAAAATTATGCTAACCCACTGTTATATACAAAGGCCAAACATCAATAAGGCCTATAAATCAACTATACATAGTTACAGCCAAAAATCAAGTCATAGTTTGTATTTGCATTTGCTCACACTCTTTTTAATGATACAAACACAATACAAATGTGTATGTGGATAAAATGTTGGACTAGAAAATGATGATTTGGCAGCAAGTGAAAATTCTAACCCACAATTAATTTCCAATGCCAAAGATCAATGACACTTGTAAATACATCTGCAAGAATATCCGCAGAAATAAAAACCTTCAAAAAAAAATTATCGTTGCCAAAAACAATCAACTAGATAGACATGTTACAAATACTTTAGGTTGTACTATACTGAACTGTCATCTAACAGTTCCTCTTCCCGGAGTGAAACTGCAGATAAACCTCTGCAAAGTGGGCTTGCTACTCACGGACAAAACTTTCATGAAAACAACATCTTCCTATGTCTCAACACCTTGTTCTAACACAGTTTAAATTAGTTTCAAATAGTTGAAAACTCATGAAAATAAACAATCATATTAGGTGTGTGTTGATATATATAAAAAACTAGCAAACACAAAGGTCACAAAAAGGACATCAAAGAATCTTTGATAGTAAACACATTTTCAAAGAAAATTATATCGGTTTTTTTTGGCACTACATATAACTTTATCTATCGCAACACATATACAAACAAACAAGCCAAACGATCTATCTTATAGAATGAAATGGATATTACTTACTTGGGATGAAAGTCACTTGGAAGTTTACAAAGATCATTAAAAATGAATTCCATAAATAGATTAAAGAGATAAAACATGCAACATAGGAAGGGAAATTTCCAAAGATGGCAAGTCAGACTCCAACAATATATCAAGTTACAAGTGATGGGAATATTTGTGCTTTTTTTAGTAGCTATTTGTTGCACTACTCATAGTAGGAAAAAAATATAGAATGTTAACCTGAGATTAATATAATATTATCATTAACTAATTCGGGATTTCGCGACTCCGGCTCTTCAGGGCTCCGCGCTTCCACAAAACTGTGTTTGTTATGGATGGAAAAACTCTCGGAGTGGCATGTCATGATCTAGACGAGAGCCACATGCGGAGTGATACATGCCCAAAGTGACGTGGCACTTCGAGCATTCGGATCTATGGCACTTCGTCTATTTGCGGTCAAAATGTTGGAGTGTCACATAAAGAATATGTGCCATGTGTCACTTGAAACAGTATAGATGACGAATAGAAAATATGCTTTAAACGAGTGCCATGTGTCATGGTCTATATGAGCGCCACGTCCCTGACTAATGGATGCCATGTATTTGCGACAGTTTGATGATACGTGTCGGCGATGGATTGATGCCATGTCTCTCTGGTACTTAGGGCTTCGAAGGTTTCTGAATGCAGAGCTTGTATATCTCCCGGAGTAGTATAGGGCCAGACTGATGTGGTCGCCTCGCGTTGCATGATGTCACGTATCTTTACTGATTGATGCCACATGTTCATCATGGACGACTACCACGTGCCTCTAGCACTTCTCCCTTCTGGAGTTTTTGTATGCAGAGTTTGTATAACTCCCAGACTGGTACGGGCCCAGAGTCATTAACCATGTTTATTTCCAATTAACCCAAGATTAAATTTGTTTTAACCTCTTAAAAATAAAAATTCACCAAAAAAACTTAGGGGATTTCTTTTCAATAAAATAAATCCATGATCATTATGTATTAAGGACTAATAAGGTGCTTACAATATCATATGTTGATGAATTCCATTAAATTTGATCAAACGGCTCTCGTTTTCTCCACATTATAAACCTACTCGAATTATAAAAGAAAACCTTCAACGGTCACTTCGGGACTTTGTGCTTCAGGAGTTTCAAGGCATCTAAACAACAAAAACCTTGAATCTATGAAGTTCCAAAGTCCCAAAGACAGTTCCTTGCAATAATATTTAAAAGGGTCTACAAATGAGTTATATAGGAAACATTAAAAGTCTGACATGTCACATAAAGAATATGTGTCATGCGTCACTTGAAACAGTACAAATGACAAACACAAAATATGCTTTAAACGAGTGCCACGTGTCATGGTCTATATGAGTGCCACGTCCCCTGACTGATGAATGCCACGTAATTGCGACAGGTTTATGACACGTGTCGACAACGGATTGATGCCATGTCTCTCTGGTACTTAGGGCTTCGGAGGTTTCTGAATGCGGAGCTTGTATAACTCCCAGAGTAGTACGGGCATGGACTGATGTGGCCACCTCGCGTCACATGATGCCACGTGTGTTTACTGATTGATGCCACGTGTCCTTCGTGGATGATTGCCACGTGCCTCTGGCACTTCACCCTTCGAGAGTTTCTCTATGCAGAGTTTGTATAACTCCTGGACTGGTACGGACCCGGAGTCATTAACCATGTTTATTTCCAATTAACCCAAGATTAATGTATCTCATCATTAAGTATCTCGGGATTTATTGACTCTGACTCTTCTGCGTTCGATGATTTCGACTTGTTATGGATTGAAAACTCCCGGAGTGGTACAGGCCCAAAGTGACATGGCACTTCGTGCATTCGGATCTGTGACACTTCAGCTATTTGGGGCTTCACAAGTTGTCACTTGTTCTTAAAATATGCGTGATTTTGAAACTCCAAATGCACATGTGTCATTGATTTGAACCCACATATAGGTGTTAGTTTTATGCTGAACTGTGGGTTTTCCAAAGCATCTTCCATCACCATCTCCACATCTAGACCTATCTTGTAAAAATGATTCTTTGTAACCTAAATGGACAGTTGAATGATATGTCTAAGGATGACACCTCGAGTGCCCAATCTTAGAATATCTTCTTCATCTTGTAAGATAATTGAAGTTGTTAGAACACTTTAGGATTTTAAACTTTTAAATTTTAAAATCTTTTGTTTTTACCTCTTAAAAATAAAATTTCACCAAAAAAACTTAGGGAATTTATTTTCAATTAAATAAATCCATGATCGTTATGTATKAATATTAATAAGGCGCTTACAATATCATCCATTGATGAATTCCATTAAATTTGATCAAACGACTCTCGTGTTCTCCGTGTTATAAACCTGCCCAAATTTTAAAAGAAAACCTTCAATGATCACTTTGSGACTTCGCGCTTCGGGAGTTTCAAGGCATCTAAAAAACAAAAACCCTGAATCTGCGAAGTTATGAAGTCCCGAAGATAGTTCCTTGCGATAATCTTTAAAAGGGTCTAAAAATGAGTTATAGAACATGTGTCATTAAAAAAWTTCTTGGGTTGGCACCTGGCACTTGCTTTAAACATTTGTGTTAGCTTATTCACACATTTTCAGGTGAATTGTGACATCCATATTTCTTGACACGTCACTAAAAATCGCGTCATCACTGCCACATCACTCTGGGAGATTTCCCTTCGGAAAATAAAACAAAGAATGCTTTCCGAACCACCGAGGGTTCCAAATCTTCGGGGTTTCGAAGCCCCGAAATACCTATAACCGTTCGAATGTTTACTCCGAGAATTCTGCCTTCGGAGGATTTCTATCATCCTTCATTCAAAACCCCCGAATACCGAAGTTCCAAAGTACTTAAGTCTAAAGGCTTTTTAAAGCATGATTAATTAAAATATAAAAGTGATTAGTTAATGATTAGTTGCTCCCACAATTTTGCCTTCCCCAGATTTGTCTCATCTTACATTCAAAACATGTGAACGATGAACCTCCAAAGTATTAATGGCATTTATAACTCGCTAAGGTTAAATGTTTTCGCAATCGCCAATTAATAAATTCCATAGATTTTTAATAATCACCTTGTCAGTATATCAATATGAATATTGATAGACTTTATGAATAAACACATTTCGAATCTCAAGTCATTCTACCATTTGCAATTAGAGTTTTCCATTCAGTAATTGAGAGCTCATAGGCTTCTCTTATCACAGTAAGGTTAATTTCATTTCTCTGAGAATTATGGCACCACACAAACCAGGGAAGAAGAAAGATGCGTCAAAAGAAGATTCCAACCCAAACACAGATATTCTCTCCGACACCACTTCGCGAATTATAGATGTCATCAAGTCTTGGAAACAGGTCTACGATATCTTGGAACATGAGATTCTTCTCTATCCGGACGATTCAACGGCAGAAGAAGATGAGTCGTTCTCAGCCAAGATCAGGTTGGTAGCTCAGTCTAAACTGCACAAGATTGTTTCTCAACCAAAGATAATACCCTACAATGACATGATAAGCTGGGCTCTGAAGAACGTTGACATTTAAACCAGAATCATTATCAGTTACCAGAACACCTCAGTTGGCTCCTTTCGTTCGGAGGACATACAATTAATGTATAAACTATCTTATGCACCCAAATACACATATAATGCAACATTTATTCTTGATTTTGAAAGGAAAGAATGCACTCAATATGGAAGAATTGGTCATGACATAATCAAGACCTGGTGGGGAAATCCAGCCAAGTTTAAATCCGACACTCATGGTATATATTCCACAACATCTTTAGATGCTCAAATTTTATACATTTCCATGATGCTCTGCCAGCTATTTGGAAGGAAAAACCATGCACATTTCACAGTTGAATGGGTGTCTATAATCAATGAAGTGGTCGAAGGCTATACTTTCAACTGGGCCAAAAAAAATTCGGATAACCTAGCTAAGGAGGTTTCCCAGTACAAATTGTTGAAATCAAGAGGCCAACATGCTCCTTTTTACATGTCCACCTACATCATGGATTCCATTTGCTTCATGACTCCATTTCCCCTAATGAACTGGAGCTGGACCCCGGCTAGTTCCGAGCCTATACATTTCTACCACTCCAAACTATGGGAAGAAAATGATAAAGATTTATTTTATGAGATCTGTCACAATGTAGTGGTACCCATTAATGTAGCTATCTATGGTCACCCTCCGCCCAGGATTTCAGAGCACATTATGGGGAACTTAGGAACAATTGCATATTGGTACATTGAACATAACTTCTCTTACATCAGAGTGTTTGGCTGCTTCATTTATCCCCATGCCCTTCCAAAATTCTTGCTTGATAGGCTGGTCTACAGAGAAGTGGCATACCAAACAGTCTCAAGAGGAATTTCCAAAGACTTGAAAGTGGCTCAGAAAAAGGTATGGCCATCTTTTCCCATACAAGTTGGCATGTTTACATTGTTATATTTTAGTCATTCAAAAGTTGAGGCTATAGCCTTAGAAGATGTCAAATTAGTTGACATTGACTTCAAAAAACATGATCCTCATAGAATAGTATAGAATCATTTGGCCCAATTCAACATGAAAATATATATACATGAAGACTCCCCTTATGACAATGTTTTATGAGGAGGTAGATCCTATGAAGAAGTCGAAAACAAATTTCAGTCTCTGCCTCCTAACCAAAAAGCTGCTTTCCTTAGATTTCAAACCCACAGAAGGAACAACTTGCCTAAGATTTTTCAAGGAGAGTCAAATCCCATTCCATNATGAGGAGGTAGATCCTATGAAGAAGTCGAAAACAAATTTCAGTCTCTGCCTCCTAACCAAAAAGCTGCTTTCCTTAGATTTCAAACCCACAGAAGGAACAACTTGCCTAAGATTTTTCAAGGAGAGTCAAATCCCATTCCATATTCACATGAAACTAGATCCACGAAACCCCAGCGAAGTAGCTCCACTGAGAACAAAACTGAACAAGTATTGAACAATAAAGATGCATTATTTAAACATATAAAAGAATCAATGCCAGGCCTAAATGATCAAGAGTTATTAGCTTCCCTTGAATCCTTCATGAAAGACAATCATGCTTCTCCCCCTTCATCACCAGTTATTACCACTGCTACTCTCAGTCTTACTAGTGCGGAAAATTCTTCTGCACCTATTTCCCCTATTCCCTCAGTAACTGCTTTATCAACCAGTTTTGAGGTTCCTAGTTACGAATTCATCCATCTAGATGAACTCACTCCCATCTCGTCTAAAGAGATGGCCCCATCCAATTTATTTTTCAATAAGAATAGAAAATCTATCATCAGAAAAGAATCTCACCAGAAGGGAGGAGTGACCACCAAGAAACACATAATAGTATATGATGGACATGAAAAAAATGATCATGAATTTGCCAAAGAGGTTGTGGATTCACTAGGAGCATTTTCCACTNATAGAAAATCTATCATCAGAAAAGAATCTCACCAGAAGGGAGGAGTGACCACCAAGAAACACATAATAGTATATGATGGACATGAAAAAAATGATCATGAATTTGCCAAAGAGGTTGTGGATTCACTAGGAGCATTTTCCACTGCCAACCAATGGTCAGTCGACAATCTTTCAAAGCAACTGCAAGAAAAATCTTTCTTGGTTGAACAGTTGAAGAATTAAATGCATAGCACAGAAGAGGTTATCACGAGTAGAATGAATTATGGCATAGAGAAAATTAGGTTGGCTTATAAACAACAGATGAAGTAGCTACAGGAAAAAATGGAGATGACTGTCCAGAATAGTAATTCCATAATTGCTCAGCGAGACAGTTCAATACAATAGTTGCAGACCAAAATAACTTCATTGGAAAAGACAAACACAGATAATACTTCATTCCAAAAACAAGCATCTGAAATTAACGAAAAGCTGCAAGTTGTCAATCAAGATCTATATCAAAAAATGGATGTTATTCAGAAATACTATAAGGCAATAAATAATTCTCTGAAAAGTATTTATGAGAAAGAAAACGATGCATGTATGGACATATCCAAATTTTAGGAATTCATTGTATGCAGGCAGAAAGCCAATATTCCTGGTCTCGGCCCTTTTTCACAATATGAACAAGTGAAAGTTGAAATGTCCTTGAAAGTTTGGGAGACAAACCTACCAGAAAGCAAGAAGATTTCTAGGGAGGCAAAGGACACTTGTTTGGATACCTTGTATGTTGTAGAGACCGAATTGGTTGAATTCAAAGGTAATAATATCTCTAAGACACTCGAGCAACTTGACATAGAAAAGAATAAAGAAAGCTCCAGAAAGAATAAGGAAAGTATACAATATATCATCCAACAGATGAACCAGATTAATTTTCTCAAGATCAACGAGTTGTTTCTAAAACCTAGTTTGCAACACCAAATTATAGCCTAGACAGTAATGAAGATCCGAGACAAGCTACCACTAGTACAGAAGAAGGTATTTGTCTTCAAATTGAACGAGAACATTGAACCTTCGAGATTTGTCATAACATTGATGGAAATGTGTACCTAGTTCAATGAAAAGTCGAAAGAAAGCACATCTGAGACCAAATAAAGGAGCTTATGAAGCGTAAGCACATAAAGCCATAACTTAACAAAATATGCCTTATGTTTTTCAATTTAGATTGAATTCTATATTTACAACAGATATTATGGAAAGTCTAACTACTTCTAGTTAAGACAATTTTTATATAAATACATAGATCTTACATCTTTTCCAGACTTCTTTTGGCTTAATGTAAAACAGAGAACTTATTAAATATTAATACAAGAGAAGACAAAGATTCCATGTCTCCTTTGATTTTAGTTATGTGTTTTCCCTGTGTTTTCCATTCAGTTACGATTTTTTCCTCTGTTCCTACTGTGAGTAAAAACAAGACCTCTGATTTGTGTAAATTGTTGCATTCTTAATCATTTGTCAAGGTCACATATTCATTTTTTTCTACCACTGCAAATGAGTGTAATTCATACCTTGCTTTATTTTAACAATTTTGTCAATCATTTCTACATCCCTTAAAATTAAATTTACGACTCAACTAACAAGATATTGCCTATGTATTATATTATCATAAATTTCACTTAAAGTTACATCTTAGAAGCACTGTAAAAATGCACACATTACACAAGACTCTGCCATTGAATTGGTCAGTCCAGGCCATGCCAACGCAAAATAACTAGACAGTCATTAAAGTCGTTAAAACCCACCTCATCAACCCTACCATCTCGACACTTTCATATCAGAATTGGAAGCTAAAACCCCAATTATTAAGAACCCCTTAATATGCTGAGAGAAATTCGATAAAATTGGCGAAGGAAATCAGAATCAAAGAATATATCAACTTGCCTCATGACAAATCTCTCGAACTGTCGAATCGACAAATTTTGGGTATGTTATGGCGATCAACGGTTCCCGCTATCTTTCAAGATCAACGACTCACGGTTATTTTGAGCCTCCATACTTCTGCATTTATTCCAAATTCAACCCGACAGGGACTACACTTCCATGCAACACTTGTTCTATTATAGTCTCAAGTGTTGTAAAATGTTACATCGCATTAATTTACATATGGATGATTTACATTATTACAATGAATAAAGGTGTCATCACCTAGTGTCTTTGTTTAAATGATATAATACATTAATGCAATGACTATATCCAAACATCTTAATTAAAATATAAAAATCAATATTATTATAAAAGTATTTGATTTTTTATGAGTAATTGAAATTTTATAATAAGAAAAAACAAGAAGTTGCATTTGCATATCGGGAACATGACATCAATTATGTTTAGCTCAAGTGGTTGTGTGATGGAGTGTTATCCTCCCCACCCAAGTTATATTCCTCTAAGTGATATAGCAAAGCTTTGAGCTTCTACAAAATCCAATTTACTCTGGGTCCCATCCTCAAAATGAGGGGAACTGCCTAGTGGGTTTCCTTAGTAAATGCATTGTGCAAAAAACAATATATACACAGTTAAATTCAAAATAGAAACATATCATATGGGTGCATTGTATTCAATTAAACAAAATGATGTATTGTATCCATATTTACAGATTGGTTCATTTTAATTAGTATTACACACTAATGCATTTAAATGATTGTTTCACATTAATACGATATGCATGTATTAACACATCAATGCTTATAATTGTAATACACGCTCTAGTGTTCTAAACTACAACAACAACACCATTCCTTCCAACAATATGTTACTAGTGTCGTTATTAGTCTCTGTCGAAGACCATGACTCTAGCGATCGATTCATCATTGACCTTCAATTACTTTCCCTTTGACCACAAATATTTTGTGCTTCTCAAAGTTGTACATAGGAAGAGTGAAATATTTATTTTTTTATGATATTTTATTTTCTCTTATCAAACATACTATTGGCCAATAAGTTGGTACTCTTATTGTCGAATTCTTTTTATCAATGTTTAAATATCCTAAGTCTTTAGTCTATAATATATTCATTGACACTCTTTTTGAGGTCCATGAATAAGCCCTGACACAATGCATTTTTCCAATTTTGTATAACTTAAATTTGTTTTTTATAACCTAATTTTGTTAAAGCTATTTCTAGGGACGACGATGATGGAAGCTATTTCTAAGGACGATGACAATGCCTTTGCATATATTAATTGATATCATTAAATTCATGTCCAGTCTACTGCCAGACCTGAAAGGGTAAGTCAGAAAATCAATGAAGGGAAAGTCACTCGATCTGCATTTCAATATCAAGTTAACAAATGCGGCCACAGTTTCCACCGCCTTCACAAGAGGGATTCAACAAACCCATATCGCCCTGTACCACCCTGCAGAGGAGAATCAATGTAAATAAAAGGGGAAGGGAATAGAACTTTATGAATCATCAACCTGCAATTCAGTTATGTTTGGCTAGGAAAGGTAGTGGTGGCTACTAGCAAGCTGGATGGACGAGATGCAGCCTTTGTTTATGCATGTTGTGGCTATTGTTGTTTCCTATTGTAGCTACTATGACCTGTGGTTGCGTCTTGGTCAAGAGAACCAAACCAAACTAGCTTTATCCAATGATCCACCAATATATTCTTCAACAGTTGTTTTTTCATTTCAATGATCCATAAGTTTCAGCAACAACTTAAGAAGCACCATCAATTGAAGCCATTGAATTTGATTGAGTAAAATTAGCTTCAATTGTTTATTGCATTGAGTAAAGTAGCTTCAGTAGTTTATTGTTGTTTATTATGTTGATGAAGCAAGTAGATGGCTAGTTACTACTGATAATCATGATGTTGATTCATATGTTAGTGATAGTGGTCCAGAACCTCAGCCAGTTGCTCGTGATTCAGGTGCTCAAGAGTACAAAATCCAATGCTTTGGCGCAGATGGTGATGGATCCAATTTTTGTAAATGACATCGTGGACTACCTTATGGGTGTAAGGTCCAGAGGCTTTAAATCCACCTAAGTCACAGATACAGAGACTATACAACTATGCCAAGCCTGCAAATATTTTTTTTTGTCACAGGCCAATCTATTAGAGCCTGAAGCACCCATCAAAATCTGTGGTATGTTTTTAGATATAATTTTATTTTTCATTGCAAGGAGCCAATCGCTAATTTGGAGAAATTATGTAGACCCCCACCTCCTCCTAGGGCCCACTCGACCTCCTGGCCTAGGATCATTCATCTTCATAACTGAATCGGCTCTTGGATCCCTGCTGGATCCTCAAATTACTTTACACATGTCCTTTACCTTCCTTCCCACAAGAAAATTTGATTTTTGGGGGACCAAATACCCCAGCGGAGCCTTCCACACGACCCTGGACCAAACCGTGGGATAAATGTCAATAGGCAAGAATATTTTGGGACTTTTGAGCTCCTGGGCTTCGTGAGTCTCAACAAAACTACACAATGTTCCTCCTGAACGTCGAAGTGGCGGAGCGTCGAATAGAAACGAAGATCAATGGTTTGTAACACCCAGCAAGATCTATGGCTCATAGAAGACTTCCGGACTCTGGGCTTTAGAGATTCTAACAACCACAACTCACAATTCTCTTAAACACGCGAAGTCGCAGACCCTCGAACAATGGCAAGGATTAATGATCCACAAGTCGCACGAAGATCAATGGTTCGTGTGCTCTCCGGGCTCCGGGCTTCGAAGCCTCTCAATACTCAAACTATACTTCCTCCTGAACAATTGAACTAATGGACCTTCGAAGGACCCCAGATCAATAGTCCTTCGTTCTTCAGCAACCAACAGCTCTAATTGGCTTCGGAACTATGAACTACGGAGCTTTCCACAGTGCCACACCTCAATTTCCCTGGAGTGTCGAATTGGCGAACCTCTGAAGGACGATGAATCAACAGCTCACACCCCTCCAACAACTGACGGCTATGATCTTGCTTTAGAATCCTGGGCTTCCGGAGTTCTGAGATGTGCACACATGCAAGTTCCCATATCACCGAACTACGAACCCTCGCAATCCACAGACACATGTCCCTAATGATGGACGACCTAGATCAACTCCGGGCTTCGAGAGTTTGGGTGTTTCTGCAACACAACCTTTTACCACCTCCAAACCCTGAACTAGCAGAGGTTGGATCTTCCCTCCACGTGTCCTTCTCCAATCAACGGTTGAGATTAAATATGGCCTTCGAGAGTTCTCAACCCACCGCTCTTTATACCTCTGGTCTTCTGGAGTACCAAATCTCTAAATTGCACAATCTGGCGCCACACATCTCTCCTATCGACGATGAGGATTCTCTCCATTCTTCAGAGCTTCGGGAGGCTGACAAACTTTCACCACTACACCCCCTTTCTTCCAGATGACTAGTCTTCTGGACTGCATGATCCGCTGACACATGTCCTCCTCTCTAATAAGCAGTGAGGATCTACTCTGAGACTTCAGAACTTCGGGAGTTTCTCCTCCTATTTGCACGACGACTCAAATCTGTCGAAGTGCCACGCTCCCTAATTGGGATATCTACTGACACTTGGCCTCACATCCAACGAACCAAACACCCTTTGGGCTTCAGAACTTAGGGAGACTTGTCTCCTCTGCGACCAAACATGAAATACCTCCAAACTTCCGAAGTTCGAAGGACCTCCAGGGTTAAACCCCACGCAACTTTCCTGGATCTGACGATTGTTGTAGCTTGCGCTTGGATCCTGCGGTTGGGATATTTCCTCCTTTTTGCGTGCTCCTCCTTCAGTCTGGACTTAGATCTAACGGTCCAGATTTATTTCTGACCACTGATCTGACGGTTGTTGTAACTTCTCCTCCTTTGCTCCACTTCTCTTCCTTTCGAAGAAGGAATTTCTCAAGGTTTTCCAAAGGCTTGGCCTTTGACTCTTCCTCTGCAAGCTTGACTGCTTGGTCTCTTCCTGTGTTATACCTCCTGAGATTTCGACTCTTTTCGAGGTTTCCAAAGGGACTCAGCCTTTTCTCTTCTTTGGGAATACCTTTTGTCCCCCTGGCAACATAAGGTTCTTTCTCCTGAGCTTTCGACACTTTAAAATCCTTGGTCATTGGCGCACTCCTTGGGCTTTCTTTCTTCAGCTTGACCAACACTTGACAAAGCGTTGTTGTCATGCACTCCTTGCACCTCCTCTCAGAGTATTCAGTAAGTCTGATGTGCCCACCTGGCAATCTCCTCACAGAACTCAAAGCAGAGTTCGCGTGCACTCCTTGTGCTTGCGGAATTCACTCCTTGCATAGCCTCCTCCTTGAAGTTTCTAGGCTCCAAAGACTTCCCTGCGCCCTCCTTGCGTCAATTTCAGAGTGTTTAGTAACTCCAATGTGCAGACTTTGCATTATTCCTTCTGAGCTTTAGTAATTGTTTTGGTGTGCCCACCTAGAACTCTCTCTTTTGAACTCGAAACAGAGTTCAAGTGCACTCCTTGCACTGGTTTCTTAGAGTTTTTCAATTACTCTGGTGTGCACTCCTTGCACAAGCCTAAAGATTACAAAACACTCAGAAAACTACAGATAGGGAAATCTATCTAATCCTCCAAAGGGAATATAACATACTCACAACATTCATAGCATGCATGAATAAAACACAGTAAACACATTCAAAGACATTCAGAAAACTCATTTAAAACACACAATAAATCATATGCAAGGAAATATGTGTTTTGTATTAATATCTAAATGCTTATGTACAATGTTTACAAAGTTGGATTGCAATAGAGTCTTGAACTCTTTCTCCTCTCCTCTCTTTTGCCCTCCTTAGCAGCTAACTCTCCTACTCTAATAAATTTTCGATACAAAAGATCTTTTTACAAAGGAGGGGCTTCTCACGCCTTCCTCCACCTACCTCATTAAATTACATTTAATTTCCATCTAGTCTGAATCAGATCTAGATCCTCCTATCTGTCAGCCATCAAAGGCGACTCTACACTTGGCCTGTACAAAGACACTGGCTTGGATTTCCTTGAGACTACAAACATTTAATACATTAAATTACACTTAAATTTTAAATTTAAGTTCAAAATGAGAGGGTCGGGGCCTCTCTTCCCTTGGAATTTGTTCCTCCTAGTGTGTTGATGCGTTGGCTTGCTGATGCATGGTTGAGGTGGAGCGATGCTCTTGCATCAAAAAATGGGTTGACTGGAATGTTCTTCATATTCAAAAACATGGCAATTGATAACCAGAGGTTGTGGGTTTAGTTATAATAGAGATGAAATGAAATTTCATTCTTTGATATCCATCTAGGCTAGTTGGGTTATAAGACTTTAGTAAATTTTCAAGTTTCCAGATAAATAAAGAATTTTCATGTGAATATTTATACCTTTGGTTGGTTTGTATAACCTTCTTTTATAAAATCCATTTTTGCTTGATTGTTTTAGCTTCACCTTCTTCTTCTTCTTCTTCTGGATAAAAGTGTTCCAATGGTTCTTGATATTGTTATCAGTCCCGACGACCTTGCTCCAATTTGAGACCACATATAAAGTGTATTCAATCATGTCATTTGTTTCCCATGTTAATGGATAGACAAGCAGGGAATACAATGCTTTAAATATATGTTCAAATAAAAGAAAGAAATTAGCAAAGAGATGGAAATTTGTATCAAGAATGGATTGCAAATGTATAACGAGTTGTTCTTCTCGACGCGAAAATAGTTAATCCATCTTAGCTTATCTATAGACCTGTACAAATATATGTGGATTAGCATCTATGAACCCTACAATCCTAATTCTCCAATTTTCTTTATGTTTCTCGCGGCTAGTCTTTCTAGAATCTAGCATTTGGATTAATTAGTATGTGTAATCCATATAATCCTACACAAACATTAGCATTCCACTGAAGAGAAGACATGAACATGTTATGGAAGCAAAGGATCAATGCTTGTGTAATTAAAAAAACCAAATATGCCAACAATTATTGAACTCTTTGTATGTTACTTGTATCCTTCATGATACTCCTATTCCTAAAAGAAATCTAATTAACCCTATATTCATAATTCTCTAGTTTTATCATTGCATCTTGCTTGCAATTGGTCTAGATAGTGTTATGGTTTTTCTACCTTTTGATTGAATTACTATGTAATCCATATTGTCCCACACAAACATTAACATTCTCGATGTACAGAGAAGAGATAGAGAACAACTTCTTGTTGCCTCGATTATTATCATGGGCTTATAGTGGAAGCATAACCAGACCTTATAGTGGAAAAATCAAGGAACAAAGCTAAGGAATCATGAAACTCTTTGTAATGAGAAACCAAAATTCTGAGTGAAGAACATGACTCCTTTATTTGCATGATGTAATTCATATAATCGATAAGGTTGGATTGAAAACATAGGGTTTAGGGCACCATCCACCATGGCTACCCTTGCCAAGATAAGAGACCAACCAATCTCTCCATATAAACAATAGAAAATTCAACCAAAGAACCATATTTATATACTTAATTTCACCCTTATTTGTTAATGAGAATGATGTCTCTCCAATTAACTGCTAGTAAATGTTATCTCCCGCTAAGATGTCTCCTACGACGATATTGTTCCCTTGACTTTCTCATGCTAAGCTATCTCCTACAACAGTACTGCCCCCTTGACTTATACTTTTGCTAGTACTAGTGATCTTGGGGCTTGTTGTGGGCTTGATTATTCTGGGATGGTACCCTCATGTACCTAGTCCCGAGCTAGATTAACATAGGAAAATATGTCAAACAGGGAGTGGGGTTCACCTACCTGGGACTAGACCCTGTTGTTTTCCCATCAGCAGGGCGAGAACAAAAGCAAGGATAAAGGTATAAGTTTAAGGACCACTATCCCAAGGTAAGTGGGAGAAAAATGTTGAGTGGGATCGATCTGTATGGTTGTGCAATGTTCTATCTCTTCAAAATCTGTATGATGACCAGGTACTTGTATAAAACACTATTAAAAATAAAATCAAATAAACATTACAGTGACTTCAAATGCATACATACTGCAAGTATAGAAAATTCCAATGGATAATTCAAGGAGCCCACGACCCAAGCATGCAACTGATGGACAAGTTAGTGGACACCCTCTAGGACAAAGTGAAACTACTACAGGTAGAAGCTTAAAGAACCTTGGATTTAGCAGTTCAAAAATTGAAGCATGATGGCAATGACCTAGTTGTATTGAACACTATTAAAAATAAAATAAAATAAATATTATAGTAAATTCAAATGCATCCATATTGCAAGTATAAAAAATGCCCATGAATCATGGTAATGCATTCAAACCTCGGTGATGATAATGAAAAATGTTGGGACGAATTCAAGGATGATGATACCCAAGCATGCAACTGGTGGACAAATCATTGCAGGAGAAAGTGAAACTACCACAAGTTGACGCTAAAACAACCTCGGGACAAAGTGAAACTACTACAGGTTGAAGTTGAAACAACCTTGGATCCAACAGTTCAAAAATTGAAGCAGGATGATAGTTACCTAGTTGTGTTGGAGACAATGAAGAACAAATCTATCGAATACAATTACCACTTACATGAACCAACTTTTCCATAGAAGACAACTCTTCAACAATGAAGTTTGCACTCAAGATCCAGTGAGCAACCAAGGGCATTCCACCATCCAAGCCTGCATGTCGTAGTTTAAGGCATACAACCACGTAGCCGAGACACTGGCATGCAATGTGTTCATTTTGTTGTTTTCAAACATTATATGTGTGATAACTCACTTACATTGCAATAATCACATTTTTTCATTCACAATGGTTTGTGAAGTTTTGATGGATTTGGGATCATGCACAACAGTGGATTATGCCACAACAGACTATTGGAAAAGTGACTGAATTCTTATTTTTATTCTTTTGGCATTGAACAAAGTAAAATGCTCATATTTCAAGTTTCCATTGAATTTTTTTTAAATAAAATAAAACAACAGTTTTCATAAAAATTAATTGGTGTTTCTCATCCACATGGGTGATGCTTGTGATTCGAGTCAAAATGGGTAGAGAAGCCCAGAGGAGTGAGCTTGTTTCTTCTTTTCCACCCATATTCTACTCTAAGAAAATCATTCAAATATTGGGCGGGCACTCATATCAACATAAGAACCTAATTTATGCTCATATATTAATACCTTAATATATAATTAATTTTTAAAAATAATACTTATTATAAGCATATCATGACGATACCACCCCAATCCTTTGCGTGCACTTGGTGGGAGCTACTTCATTCTGAGAAATTATGCACACATGAATTGATCGAACTGGAGTGAATATGGTCGAACCTTGTTATTCAAATGGTCCCAAGAGCAATATCAAATAAGTGAGAAAAAAAAGCAGGGTCATAGTCAGTAGTCGACCAAGAGGTATTGATTTGGTTGAAGAATCAGTTTACTTAACACTCTATAAATATTTTGTACTTTAGTTCAAAAGTCAAAATGTTAAATTTTCGACTTACAAGCTCTGAAGTATGTAGAGAAATTTGGTGGTGAAACATGCACCAACTAGCATTTGCTCTACAATATTATTACATAACAAGGCCACCTTAAAATGTTATTAATTTACGGTACGGTGGTGCTTATTGACAAGGTATTCCAAGTTGAAAATCCAACAGAGAAAAGGAAAGGGACAACCAGATTACTGAGATAAAGATGAAAGAGGAGCGAAGGAAGAAGATTAAGCATGAAAGGGAAGAGAGAGATAAAGATGAGATAAAGAAAAAGAGAGAAAAAAGGGGGAAGGTTTAATTAATGTAATGATGTAGATATAAATATGTAAAGTAGGAAATAAGTGTATGATAATACATGCCGACTATGGTAAAAGGAAGTTAAGGGGAAGGTTGGTTGGCTAGAAATAAGGAAGATGAAAGAATAAAGGAAAGAGGAGGGAAGAAAGAAGATTAAGTGTGAAAGGGAAGAGAGAGATAAAGAAAAAGAGAGAAAAAAGGGGTAAGGTTTAAGAGAGAGGGAAATAAAGTAAGAGGATGGGTGGGCGTGAAAATAGAAGGGCAATATTAGGGTTTGAGAGGACGTAGGGAGTTAATATTACAAGAGAGATTAATTATCGGGGCCCAAGATTGGCTAAGGTGAAGGTCATCTTCTTTATTAATAGTGTTAAGTTGCTTCTCTATTTATATGGCTTCCCTATTAAGGCGGGTAGAATGATCATGGTATCTGGCTAGGATTTTGATCTGGTCAAAATAAATAAGATGTTTGGTGTTGAGGGATTGTTCTAATTATAGGAGAGCAGACAACTCAAGTAAGGCCACATGATTCTAGCAATAACATAGCACATAGTAATCCTCCTCTAGATTTAATGGATATAATCGCAAAATCAAGTTAGGGGAGTGACCAACTTCAAAAAAGTAAGGCATGCATTTGCCAATGGAAAAACCACATTTTTGCATTCATAATATTTTTACTTACTTTGATTGGAGGTGCATCATGAAATTATGTTAAAGAAAACAATATTAAACATAGTTAGTTATTTTTTTGAGTGTTTCGATAGATGAAAAGTGCATGAAAAGTTTGATTGGTGTCTTTCTCATATTTAGATCAAAAGTTTAAAAGAGATGCACCAAGTGTAAGAGACGTGCAGCTTGCACACTTCGTAGACTAGGAATACAAACTCGAAATTGGGCAAATGAGGGATCACTAAAAAGACCATCTTTTGTACTACAAGGTATAGCCACTATATTTTTTAAAAATTCATTAGAATCCACTCTACATTCTATGCCAGACTTGGCTCACATGGATCTCACCTAGTGACCAATTAAATGAGTCATCGTTGAAATTTTTAAAAACTATGCATACATTCTATGACATCTTACTTGGTCATTCTAGACATGTACTTTGCTTATATGGGAGGGTTTTAAACTTAAAAATAAGTCGGGGATGGCCTCCCCAAAGGCCAAAAGATAGGGATCTTGAACAAGCCAAAGAAGGATGGATTGAATATGATTGTGTGTGGACACGATCTTGTTGGGAAATGTGTCCTTAATGGCTACCATTAATGGATGAAATGTTTTACTTGTCAGTTCAGTCTTTGTGTTGTTTGGTTGAAGGAGAGGGCACATGCCAAGTACACCTATGTTGTCAAAATAAGTGTAACAATTTTGAGCTTTGTAGGTGATGGGAAAGAAAGAAAAAAATTGCAAATTGAAAGAGCACCTAGATAATGATACCCAAATGAAAGAGATAATCTATATACTTAAACAAAGTATTAAAGAATAGTTGTGCTTATATGAAAGTTCCTCGAGGCTCTAATCAAATGTCAAATTTCATTTATCAGCTGGTGTTACCTTGCTTTATTTCATAGTTGGGAAAGCCCCATTCCTAGGCACCAACATTGAGTAGTATGTACTAGTTTTAAATTATTTGTTGAAACATTAGTTTCTAACCAAGAAAGATAGAAAAACAATGCAATTGTTTACTTAGTTCTAAATTCTATTTTTTCGGTTTTGACAAACCCACAGTCTTGTTGGATTATAGAGCTATCAAAGAAAATGTGAAAATGCATGAGCATGGAAGAAGTGTGGGAGATGACTAAGCTTCATTATTGGGAGAGTTATTTGCTTTTGGTATGAATTTCTAGTTTATCAATAATTTAAGGAGTTACTAATTAAGCATCCAAAGATGCTTTAATTTTCTATTTCTCTTCATCACTTTTAATAATTATTATTTTCCATAATGAAGTTTTATGGATTTCCAATGAATTTGTCATGAAAGTTTGGGCACTCATTGCAGGGGTTGTATGCAATTACATTTAAAAATGGTGTCTCGATAGAAAAGTGGCACGTGCAAAATACTGAAAGGCTTGTGTTTCTTGAGATCATTCTCCCAACTCCTTAGTAATATCTTATAGCAAGGAATGTGCTTTAATTGATTTATTTGGCCGAGCATCCAACGATACTACTTGAAGAAGATGGTGAAGCCATTGTTCTTTTAAGCTACAATATTTATGAATATGATACTTCCAAAGGGTATCTCTTGTAGTTGAAGGTATTTTCCAGGGATTTTGTTTTAGTATTTATTATGATTTTGGAAATGTAGTGTTGTATTGTACATTGGTTGGATTAATTTCTTTACATTTTTTTGACTTGTATTATAACTTTTGTATTGTTACTACTTTGTCCACCAAGGGCAGAAATTATATTTTGTGTTCATAAGTCCATAATCTTAATGAATATTGTGTTATTCAGATATAGAAAATCTTGTTCTTATTGTCTGATCTTATAATCTTGATTCTTGCAACCATGGTGGAGATTCTTAGCCCCAACGTATAGCAACAACAAAAAAATGGAGTTGTTAATACTATTCTTGGGATGGTTTTACATATGTTAGAGGCTTCTATTCTCATCGAGGGGATCTATGACATATCAGGTTTCTAACACAACAAAGTGATTCAAGACCTCATACACTTTTTTATCGACGAATACAACATGCAACAAGTGTGTTCATGCATATATATACAATTTCTAGTTTAGATTATGCAATAGCAAGAGTTCATTAATGCCTATGCAGATTGGTGTTGTTTGAAGACATTCTAGAAGCAACAACAATGGTTCTAATTACCACATTTAACAACATGGATAACACAATGGGAGTGAACTAGTTGAGAATATAAGCAACCATCCACATCCTAGGTAGAGCTTCCACAAATGTCCCCAAAGTTATTTATAGTCTACAATATGCAAATTGTAAGAAAATAAAACCTTTCTTGCCTTGGCTTCTAGATCCCACAACTCCCCTCTTGGTCAACCAAAAACAAAAACATAGGTATAACTTGATCCAATCCTTACTACATGAATTATAATAACAACTATGAGCCATTATATATCTATGATGAGACCATGATTTTTATGGCCTCTGTTGATACTGAGAGGGGGGTGAATCATTTTCAAGTACAATTTAAAACCTTTTTCAACTTATACTTAAACCATTCAACTATATCCAATGAGAAATGAACAATAGTATAAGAGTTACACCAATACACCACAATACACCATGCACAATATATGAGAAATAAGAGTTACACCAATACACCACAATACACTGCATGCACAATATATGAGAGCCAAATCATTAGTTATTGTTCAAGAAGTAATGACTTCCAAAGATAGTTACCTAAATGTAAGGAGGGATAAACTCCGAGGAGAAGATACAAACCTCCGAATAATGTAAGAGAGAGTTTAAATTTCCATCCTTTCCCCTTCCTTCCACCTAAGAATATATGAGAGAGATAATAAAACTTCAAGATTAAATCATCACCATCAACCAATCATCACATAGAACCCTATAATGCTTCCTGAGATCTCTTCAATTCTTGGAGTACTCGATCCTATATATAATATTACTCAATGTATTCTCTAAAACCTCTCCAAGTTTCACTCCTTGAATCCTCCCCAAAAGAAGTTATAGAAATAATGATAGACATTATTCAATTTTGGTTTATTCAAAAGACCAAACTTGTACAACATGCCCCACGCCAATATTTAACATAAGATTCTAAAAACTCACACACAAGAAACTAAAAAACTGTAAATTTCCTGAAATTTGTCCTATCGTCATTGGATTCTTCTATGAAGAATTCTATGACTGTGTTACCCTAACACTTGTTTAACTAGCTTCGTGGACTGGTCACAAACCCTATCTTCCACAGAGTGTATCTCCTGCGTAATTATAGTAATCAAGAGATGAAATTTTTACCGAGGTACCTTGATATGTCTTCAATACCATATAGCTATTTCACCATCTGAACTGTTCGCTATAAAAAATTTTATAGCAAAATGGTAAGATGACCTCAAAATAACATACCTTAGAACACATCACCAAAAGACTTTATCCTCCCTTGAACTGGGCTCTTTACTTTATTTCCTCCTAAAATTTAATTTGTATCAAATGAATGTATAATGATTTTATGTATACCATTTATGTCACTTCCTTTAACATTAATAGGGGCCGACTTGATACCTTCTTACTTGTAATTCTTTCACCTCATCTTCAGGGCCTACATACTTCCTTCTTCAATTCACTTGTCATCTTCTTTGCACCATTTCTCCTCAACCATGAGGATCCACGCAGATATTTTCACATACCACTAGGAAACAACAATGGACGGTACTATCCATTCATGGTGTTGTATATGCATGTGCATTGTCCTTCATGTCCAAATATCTTTATCAATCTTTAAGGCCCACCCATGACTAGGGTTGACATCAATGAGATACCAACCAATCTTCCAACAATCTCCCCTTTGTCATTGATGGCAACACTCATGCTACCCTTTATACCTATGATCCCACTTCTCTCCCCTTTGACATCAATGGAAAAGGTTGGGGTTTCTCCCGAGTTTAATGGGAAAAATGTAACTCTCTTATTTAGGGTTGCTCTCCCCAACATGTGGCACTCAATAATACTCTTCATCCTTGTTTCTTGGTCTTTGTGGGACTTTTTCTTCCTCTTTAGAAATCTTTGTGTGGGTTTTATCTCTCTTCATGTCTAGGATGACATGTTGTTCACTTCCTCCTTTCTTAAGCTGCAGCTTGCAAACCAATCTTCCTCGGAAGTTTTTTCTCTGATTTTGCATTTTCTCGAATCAAACATAAGAGTGTATCCTGATCACATTTTACTAACACCGAAAGTAGATTATGATTCAAAGCCCCCAAACTAATAGAAATACTCTTTTCTATTGCATTTTTCTTCCAAGCTCACTACACCTTCTCCAAGCATTTTGGCAGATGAGGCTTTCATCTCCCAAATGCAACATTGCCACCTCTTTTCTTCAGTCGGGATGAATTTTTCTTGATCTCTGGTCATGTGTGAAGAAAATATCCATTGCTCCGCACCATTCATCTTCTTCTTTGCATTTTTTCAGCCGTCAATGCTATTCAACAATCTCTTCAAATATTTGGAATCTCTTCCTTCCATAATCGTATTGGTATAGTGGACATCTTCTCATTCATATATCTCAATCTCGCAGCTTTTGTGACCAAGATTAATTACATTTGTAGCATGCAATATTTTTGTCCATCAATGGGAAATAGAATTATAACTTCTCGCTGTTGACAAATCCATGATTATTTCCATATCTTCTATTTACAACATTCGTGTTTCTTGTGTATGTGTTCCTTTTCATTGATTCTGTACTAATTGCCTGCGTCCAAAAATTTTGCAAGTGTATAACAATGACCAAGAAAGAACTCTTTGATACCTTGGAGTAAGTGGGCTTCCTTTTGATGTGTGGAAACCAACCTGCCCATGGATCTATTCCTCCTTCCTCAGAAGTTCATTCTAAACTCACAGTTTCTTTGGATTCTTGAGAGTAGGGAGGTCTCTTTGGATATTCATCTCTTTTGTAATCATTCCTCTTTCCTAAAAGATCTTGGTCCACTTCTCATCAACTGCCTCAGGTAGCCTTTCTTCAACCTTCTTGTTGGTATTTGCATCTTCTTTTGTATGAAGTTTCACCCATGCATCCAAGATGTTTCCATATTTTGCCAATTTGAGAGTTTCTTAAGCTCTTCCTCGAGACAGACAACTTCTTGTTCAAGTTTCTCACAATCTCTCTTCTTCATTTGGACATTCCTTACTTCTCTTATTCTCCTTCTTCTCTCCCAGTAGAGTTTTCAAGGAAATGGTTTCCTTCTCTTGGTTTTCAGCATTCTAATTGTTTCTTAAAAGATTACAACTCAGTTCTCTTTCACAACCACCCAATTCACTTCTTAGTTTTCGTTATGTGTCTTTGAGCTTGCTATTTCAATCTCAACATGCTTTAATTTTTAAGATTCTCATCTCTTGTTGAAAAATTTTTTATTGGTGATTTTCTCTTCATTGGAATTGTCTTCGCTGTCATTTCTTTCAATCCTTGATGAGGACATTCAAATTCAACATGACCTACCCCTTCACAATTAAAGCAAAAAGAATTGACCTCTATTTTCTTCTTTGAACTGAATTTGCTTCAACTTCTTTCTCTTCTTCTTCTTCTATGTCTTCCCTTACATAAAGGTCTTGTAGCTTGTCCCAAATATCTTTTGATACGCACATGATCCCACCTTGGATTTCATCAATTCCATTTCAATCCATCTAGGATGGTATACATTGCCAATTTGTTGTTCCTTTTGCTCTGAAAGGTGCCTTTGGTTTTTTTTTCAAAGCATTGTATCCTTAAGCAACCGAGAACCAAACATTTGCCCCAAGAGATTTAAAGTAAGTTTCCATTGTATTTTTTCCATGATTCAAAATTGCTTCCATCAAATGAACTCTTGAATTTTGGTTCTCCCATTTCTTCTTAGGATTTTCCTTCCAATGGTAAAACTATTCCGAAGGCAACCTGCTCCGAAACCAATTGTTAGATTACTGAAATGGGGGGTGAATCAATAATAAAAAAAAAAAACCTTTTTCAACTTATACTTTTAAACCATTCTAACTATATGCACAAGTAATGAACAGTTAGTATAAGAGTTACACCAATACAATTTTCATGTACTGTAATATATGAGAAATAATCAATGGTTTTTTTTTTTTTTTTTTTTTTTTTTTTTATATTGGAGGATTGTATTTTCCAAATGTAAAGGGAGGGATAAAACCTCCAAGAGGAAGATACAACCTCCAATATCAAGAGAGAGTTGAACTACCCATCCTTGCCCCTTCCTTCCAAACAAGAATTATATGGAGAGATAATGAAACTCTTTACATTAAATCATATCACCATCAACCAATCATCACATATAGAACCCGGGATAATGCTTCCCAGACTTCTTCAATTTATGCAATTCTTCAATTCTTGAGTAATATTTGATCCTGTATAATATTACTCAATGTATTAACTGAAACTCCTCCAATTTTCACATTCTTTTGAATCCTCCCTCAAAAGAAGGGGCAGGAAAAGAATGGTAGACTTTATTCACCTCTCTTGGTCTATTCAGGAGACCTAATCCAGGCCGTAATGCCTCAAGGCTTTCAATATTTAACATCCCATTCTCAAACTCGCATTTTCACAAGAAAAATACAACTGTACTCTTTCCAAATGAAATTTGTCCTATGTTATTTGGGTTCTATGAAGAAGTTACAGGACTCAGCTACCTTGAACACTTGTTTATTAACTAGCTTCGTGGATCGGTCACAAACCCTATCTTCCACAGAGTGTATCTCCATAATTGTAGAATCAAGAGCTCAATTCTTACCGAGGTACCTTTTTGATATGTTTTATCAATACCATAGTGATTTCACCATCTGAATCGTTCCCATAAAAAAAGTTATAGCAAAATGGTAAGATGACCCTAAAAATAACATACCTTAGAACACATCACCAAAAGACTTCATCCTCCCTTGAAATCTGGCCTTCTTTACTTCTTATTTCCTCTAAAATTCGACTTGTATTAAATGAATGTATAATGGTGTTTATTTATACCATTTATGTCACTTCCTTTTAACATTAGGGCCGACCTGACACTTTCTTATTTTGTAATTCTTTTCTTTAATTATCTTCAAGGCCTACATGTACTTCCTTCTTCAATTCACTTTGTCATCTTTAAAAATTCATTTCTCCTCAACCATGAGGATCCACGTGACGTGCCACATACCACCGGAAACAACATGATGTATACTATCCATTCATGGGTTTTGTGTATGCATGTGGATTGTCCTTCATGTCCAAATACCTTTATCAATCTTGCGGTCCAAAACCCATGACTAGGGTTGACATCAATGGCAACAACCAATCTTCCAACAGCCTCCACTTTTGATTTCATTTCTTCTACCAATTTTGCCTTTGTTTTGTCTTCTTCTTCTACTACATTATCTGCCATTTTCTCTTCTTCTTGTTGGTTTTCAGACTTAGCCACCTCCTAAACCTTATCCGTATATAAACTAAAGGTGTTTTTTCTATATTGTAGAGATGGATTTCTTCTAAGTTCCATGTTGGTGTGGTTTTTTTGACACATTATTAAAGGCCTAGCTCACATGTAGCCCACCTAGTGACCAATGAAAGGGTCGACGTTGGATTTTTTGCAAACTATGCTCATCTATGAGGAATTATGATCTAATCAACCTGGACATGTACTTTGATGTTGTGGGAGGATTTTCAAACTAAAAAATAATTCTAGGATGGCCTCCCTAAAGGCCAGAAACATTGGGAGTGTGAAACAAGCTAAACAAGGTTGAATTTCTCTATTATTATCCATCACCATGGGAGTCCCAAAACTCTTTGAGAACCTCTTAGTTTGGATGTGAAATTTATACCAAATATGTAGGATACAATTCCATTGCTACAAGAATGTGATCGATGTTGAGTAAAGTCTATTTTTTTTAATTTCATATCTAGCTAGGATGAAAAAATAGCTATTCATGAGTTGGATCACAAAGAAACTTAGATGCTTTCATCCATTTGTAGTTTTAATGTAGTGAATCCCAAGTTTCCTTCATTTAGTTAGAGAAGTGTTTCAACCTCTATTATTCAAAATCCACTCATCTTTAGTAGGAGAGAGATCTCGAACAATTTCATATTGAAATCCCTAATTGAAGCTACAAATGTGACCAATGTCTCAAAAAGAACAAGACAAGCTTATATGAAGCCATTAAGTACTATAGTGCACTCAAAAAGAGGAGAATAAACATCTCAAGTGAGGTCACATGATTCCAATAATAATAGAGCACACAATAATCATCCTCTAGATTTAATTGATAATCAAGTTAAGGGAGTGAGTAAGTGCAAAAATATCAAGTATGCACTTTTTAATGGCAAAATTTGTCAAGTTGATCTCTTAGTTTTAAGGATAGTGAAATTGCTAATGTAATCTCCCTCAAAAGACACAACATGTGCACAAACACCTTCAAAGCATAATAGAAGGGAGCCCTCGCCCAACCAAGGTAGGAAAGAGTTCCTCAACTTGTGTATGAAAGGCCTTGGAAGAAGTTGCTCAACTTGTTGCATGTACTGCATTATTTGGCACCTATATGTTATCTTTAATGTTAAATGTTGTTATCTCAATTATATGGAGATCAGCCCACATAATATGGATGGAGACAATTAGGAAGAGAACAATAGTGATGGGGGCAATAAGGATGGGGGAAATAAAGAAAAGGGGAGAAGAAGGAAGGTGGCGGCGGTGGTGGTGGTGATAAGAAGGATGTTGGTGGGGTGAAGAAGGACATTGAAGAAAAAAAAAAGGGAGGAGGGGATGATGACAAGAAGGGTGGTGATGAATCAAAAGGTAATGATGAAGACAATAAGGGTGAAGGAAAGAAAAATAAGTCCCTATTCCTGGATACATCATTGAGTATGTTCATCCTCCTCGACTCTTCAATGATGAAAACTCAAACACCCACTTTATAATGTAACTCTCTTAGGGTACTATTAGCATATATGTGTTTTGGGCAGGCCTAAATCTTTGGGGAATTGGAAGGTTGTGATTTGAGGATATGAAGGTTTTATCAAGCCCTCCAAAATCAAATAAGTTGGTAGGGAAGAGTTCTTTAGCATGAATTAAGACTATGTGGTATATCACATTACTAGGTACTTAGTAATTACTTAAATGATGGTTGTTTTTATTCTTCATTGTAGTGTATTAGCTTGAACTTTGAAGAGAAGAGATGAGTTACAGGGAGGACATGTGATTTCCTAATTGCTCAACTATAATTTTGTTTCACAGAGTAGTAGCACACCATATTTTCATAGAAATGCATGTATTATCCCCTGACGTAATGCACTTGGTGCATGGAGTGTGATGCATTTTGACTATATCAAATTGTAAAAGATATGGTATTATTATTTCCTCTTAATCTTCCCCTCCCTGGTTTATTTGTTTTCTCTCCTCACCCCCCAAACCTTCACAAAGACCTTATGATTCTTCACATTAAAGGTTCTATCATTCCCTTAAAAGTTACCTTATAATTCCTCACATCAAGTTATGCATATTGCACTCTTGTCAATGATTACTTGGAACTCCCTAGAAGAATGTCATTCAAATTGTGTGCAAATATGACAAAAATGTCATAAAACAACATTTTTATAGCAGACCTCATGACAATGCTATATGACTATGAATGATACAATGATTTGATGCTAAATGATGCCAAAATGATGCAAGAGATGTATAATCTATTTATGTGATGCATGAGTGATTCCAAGTTGATGCAAGGATGATGCAAAATAGAAGATCATTTTTTATAAATATTTTGAGCATTGTGATTACAATGCAAAGTTGACGCAAAAACACAACGTGAAAATATAATACATGCTAGCAAAAAAACTCAACCAATACAATTTATTAGGGATAAGCAATGCAAATCAACAACCCTAGAACCCCATATCGTAGTAGTGATGTCTTCTTACATGGCAACTTTCTTTCTTTGTCATAAGCACAAGAGTGCAATCTTACAAACTTATAACATAACTAAATACAAAAAAAAACCATTCAAACTATGTTGAAACCTCTAAGGGGATAAAAGTTGGCCTTCCCAATATAACATAGTCAGATTGGTATAAGATCCCAAAACCGTATTTCTTTGTTCCTCTCACTCTCTTAAATCCTTTTGGATTTCCTTCCTCTTGTGAGAGGCGTTGAGACAAAATGATAGATAATATTTTTCTTGGTTTCCTCCATCTTAGGAGGCTTTCTTCCGACAAAAATTGCAAATTCTAGTGCAATTATTATGTCCAAATTCATTTGTGAATGCTTGGTCTCGTGATTTGTGTGGGACTCTGGTTGTAACTCTTTTTTGCCTTCATCAATATCAAAATAATCTATCACATGGGCTTCCCTTTAAAGGTCTTTGGAGAAGGTAGTTCACTTATTTGTATCGGTTTCCACATTTTGTTTGAATACCTCTCCTATTGGATCCTTTCTTTTTTTCTTTTCCTCTTTAAAATTTAATCTGGTAGAAGATTGGGTTTCAACCTCTTTTTCTCAAGGCTCTTTGTATTCCAATTGAAATTATGTTTCCTTCTTGGGTTGGGATTCTTATCTTTTCCATAGTATGGATTTGATTGAAGGAGATTTGTCCTTTTACCTTTAGAGATTTTTGGAATCCTTCCTCCTTTTCCTTGAAAATGAAATAAGTCCTCTTCGAACAATATTTGAAAAAAGAGTTACACACATGACAATCATTACATTTAAAGAGGTATTACTTATAATCCAAATCTTGCACATGGATCCAATTATCTATCTATAGCTCAATTGCCTCTAGGAGGACAACTACATGATCCACTTCCACACCAATTTGAGTGCATAAAAACATGTTAGATTTTTTTATTAGACTTGTTTATAAATTTTCCTACTTTATTCAATATGGCTTCATCTCTCCATTCTAGAAAATGAAGGGGAGATGAGAAACTATACCCAAACCAACAATTATGGTACGTCTTCAAAAGTGTCAAATTCAAGGGACCATTTATCAATATATAAACCATGTCAACCAAATAACCACGATCCACTTATGACGATGACATATCTATCCCCTTTAAATTGAAAATGAAAGGCATAAAACCTTTGTCATGCAAGTAAAATTGGAGCTTACGTTTTAAAATGAGGGGATTGGTTCTTTGAATCCAATCTTCAACGATTTTATGGTTTGGGCAGAAAAACAACTAAAAAATATTTGTCACTTTATATTCAACGTAAGAAAAATAACTAGAAAATACCATCTAATGGTTTGGGCATGCTCCCAAGAAAAATAACTAAAATATAATTGTCACTTTACCTTCAACGTAAGAAAAATAACTAGAAAATACCATCTTATGAAGAATGCAAACACACATCTTCCCTTGAGCTTAAAGTTTTTACTGTTGCATTCCTCCAAGGTTTTGTTTTTAGGACCAAAACTCTATAGATCATTTTGTTTCCTTGTATCTTAAAGATGCTTCTTTCCATAGTTATTAAGCCCGTAACAATATCTAAACTGTTTTGGAATTTCCATAGACAACATTTTTTTTTTATAGGCGAAAGAGATTGTCTTTTTAAGAAGTTCTTGAAAAGTTTAAAATATGCTATATTGAATGATTGTTGTTTGAGCATGCCAACCTTTCTCTCTAAGGGATACACAAGGACTCCTGACTCCTTCCTTACTTGCAATGTCATTTCATGTAAGGGCTTTGGTTTGTTGGCACCATTATAAACAAAATCATGAGTCATTGAATCATGATGTTCAAAAATTCTTAAGCAATCAACATGGATGTCCCAAAACGTGGTGAGAACGTGAATGCCATAAAGTTATATTTGAACCTTAAGATTAGCCTACTCAAACCAAAATTATTACACATATAATACGATCTTGTCAAAAAAATAACCCTAACTACTCCACTTGTGAATCTTTACATATCCTTCTTTCCACCACAAAGATTATTATGTTTACACCCTCTATCCAAGGCATATTTCAAATATACACTTTCAAAATTAGTGAGACTTGTCCTTAGTATCTTCACTAACTATATTGCTTAAAAAATTCACATTGTGACCTAATGTGATTCCGTAATTTTATTGTCATTTTTTTCACATAGTTGTGTTGTATATATTTCCATGGGGATGTGTGGTTGGGAGATTTTTCACATAGTGCATTGAGAATTGAGTTTGGATTATGTTGAGAACCAAATATCAATATAGCATAGAAAAATCTCAGAAAAAGTACTCAACGTCTTGAAAAAGAGATAATTTCAGATAATAAGCCTCTTCGAGGGGGAAACCTCCTTTTACCCCACTTAAATGTTCAAGTACAAGATGATTCAAAATGAAAATGTCTCCTTGGTTTATATAGGAGACTAGGAGGTATAATTACAACTTCAGATAATAAGCCTCCTTCAGTGGGAAACCTCCTTATACACCACCTCAAATGTTCAAGTACACATTGATTCAAATGAAAATGTCTCCCTGGTAAATATAGGAGACTAGGAAGTACAAATACAACTAACGGACCCAACCCTAAATAGTGGCACATTAACCCTTAATTAGGGAATATTACTAATATAATATGCCTAAATTAAGGGTAATGAGCCAATATTAGCTTAACATGCCCTCCCCACATTGCGTTGTCCACAAACGCTGAGTAACCTCCGATGTTTTGTATAAAAGACTCATCTTCCCAAGTGGAATCTTTAGTTTGGGAGTTCAATTTAATGAGATACTCAAATGGATCTATTCCTCAACCTGCGAATTCTTGTGTCGCTGATGGCTTCCAGTTCAAATGTGATTTTTCCCTCCCCGCCGTTCGCACATAGTTTGAATTGGGATCTTGTCAAATATAACCTTATTTAAGCATGAAACATGGAAAAGGGTGTACTCGTGAAGATGCAGTAACTCCAATTTGTATGCCATAGTACCACCTTTTGAAACACCTTATAGCCATAAGATTTCTTGGTGATAATTATCCCTTCCTTGGCTTGCTTGAGACATATGTTTGTATGGTTGTAGTCTTAAAAATAGCCAATCCCCTACTTCAAAACTTCTTTCACTACAATGTTGATTGCTTGTTGTTTCAAGGTGATTCTCAAGTGCCATGGTCAAGTTGTCCTTAAGATTTGGAGAACTTGTTGATTCTCAATGTGATCTTCCACTACTTGAACCTTTAGATTTTCCTTTTAGAGAAGAAGTGATGAAGTTGAGGGTGGTATCCATAAAGTGCCATAAATGGTGTCATTTTTGTTGCAAGATGAAAGGAAGTGGTATACCACCATTCGCCAAGGGTAATCTCATTTGAACAATTGTGTTTGTTTATCGTGAGACAAAGCAACGAAGGTAGCTCTCTAGACATTTGTTCACTATCTCTTTGGCTTGTCCATCGATTGAGGATGATAGGATGAGCTATGAGCCAATTGAGTACCCAAACAAGAAAATAATTATGTCCAAAAAATGTCTAGTGAAGATGGGATCTCTGCCACTTACACTAATCTCCTCTGGCCGCCATGTAGCTTTTGAACCGTCACCATGAATGCTATGGGTAACTGTACTGGCTTTTAAAGGATGTGAGAGTGCACAAAAGTGTGTGCGTGACTTGGTCGGGCCTATCAACAATCACCATGATGACACTCTTTTCCTTCAGACTGTAACCTTGTATGAAATCCATGGAAACCTCCCAATGTCGACTTGGGATGGATAATGGTTGTAAAAAGACCCGGGTCTTAATTGTTTTCACCTTATTTTGTTGGCAAACCAAACATTCTCCCACAAACCTTTGAACATCGCTTTTAAGGCCATCCCAAAAAATCTTCACTCTATGGTAGGTTTTCAAAAATCATGAGTGCCTTCCTAATCGGAGAGGTGTGCAATTCAATAGTACCTTTTGTTTGAGTTGGGAGTTCTTACATAAATATAAGCAATATTTGTACCATAGTGAATCATTTTTTCCATGTAAATGTATCTCATGCACTTGAATCCCACAGAACCTTTGAATGAGAGTCCACTTTTTCGCTATTCTTCCATTCATCCCTTTGCTTCTATTATCCAATCTGTTGGATGATCGAGATAGCACATAGAAAGGCTTCAACATATTCATCCCTTCTTTGAGAGTGCATCCGCCACAACATTTTTCTTCCCTCTTTATAGACAATTTCAAATCATAACCCAATATCTTGGTTACCCATTTTGTTGTTCTTTTCCTCAAGATAGTCTTGTTCCAAGAAGTATTTAAGACTATCATGATTTGTTTTGACCTGAAGTGCCTTACCCATAGGTAAGGATGCCATTTCTTCAATGCATGTAGTATTTCCATCATTGCTTTCATAAATGGGTTTGTGTAAGTCATTCTTTAAGTGGTCGTAATTTTCAAAAGCTAGGCCTTCTTCTCGTGACAGGGATGATCCAATTCCATTTCCTGAGGCATCACATTCCACAATAAAAGGTTTTTGTGAAGTCCTGGAGGGTCAAGATAGGAGCTTTTACACATCACCTCTTTAAGCCGCTCAAAATTAGTTGCCCTCCTCGAGTCCATGAAAATGCATCCTTCTTAGTTAGTGTCATGAAAGGTGTTTATTCTTCCATAGTTCTCAACAAATCCTATGTAGTAACCTCAATAAACCCAAAATCCCTTCTAAGATTCTTTTAATATGGGAATCAGCCAATCCATCATGGCCTTAATCTTATTAGGGTCTACCTTTACACCCTAAGGATACAATATGACCTAAATACTCTACTTCCTTTTCACTCCAAAGAAACATTTGATGGTTTTACATATAGTTGTTGCTCCTTTTAAGAAGTTGTAGCACCTCATTAACATGTCACACATGATCCTCCCAAGACTTGTTATAGATTAGTATATCATCAAAAAATAATTAACACAAATTTTCAAAGGAAGGGCTTGAAAATGGAATTAATAACCCTTGAATGGAAGGTATTTGTAAGGCCAAAAGGCATGACCAAAAATTCATAAATGGCCTTCATGAGTTCTAATGTTGTTTTTAGATATCTTCCTTCATTTTGATCTGATGATACCTTGAACGAGATCCAATTTTGTGAAATAGATTGCTCCATGTAGTTCATCTTAAAATTCATCAATGACTCCGAATGGGAAAATTGTCTTAATAAGCAATTTGTTGGAGCTCTCTAATCTCGACAATAATGCCATGAGCTATCTTTCTTGAATACCATTACCATTGGTGCAGAGTAAGAACTTCATAGGTCTAATAATGCCAACCTCTAACATTTCTTCAACCATACTAATTTCACTCTTCTCAAGTATAAGGGTATCCTCAGAGGGTTTGGATGTTAGGAGGAACACTCCTGTGAATTAAGTGAATTTCATGATCAAGGATTTCCTGAGTGGGTGGAAGACCTTTGGGAATATCTTCAAATACTTTTGAATTTTATCAATGATCCCTTTGGAGATCTTGGAGGAATAGAAGGCTTAGATGTTTGAACATCTAGTGATCATACAGCACAACCATGCCCCTCTCTTTTCAATAATTTTGTCATGCCGCTAGAGCTTATCACTTTACCGTGTTTCCGTGTGATACCTATTAACTCAATTCTATTTTCCTTCCAATGAAAATTCTATGAAAAGTTCTTAAAATTAAAAGCTATCGTTCCTAATGATTGTAAACTACATCGATTCTAGTACAACATCTCTGCACTACACCCATGGGTATATAAATCTCATCGACTATTCATTACATACCTCTCATAGTAGACGACCTACTGTATTTTCCTGTTAATTGATAGTTCCTCCATCCAGAATCATTACTTGAACCTGCTACTGGATATACAAAGCAATTGAGATCTTGACTAATTTATACACAAAATTAAGAGTAATGCCATAACTAATTAGGACTATTACCTTTTTCTTTTGATGTATCCTTCGATCTTGAGGCTTGAGGAGTGCTAATTCCATCCAATGCATTACACGATATCTGGGAGTCGGACCTTCGCATCTAAATTGCTTCAATGCTTTCATCTTGAGATGGTTTGTGTTCTTGTTCTTCTTCCCTTCACAATCTATGTAGAATAATTTTCCTACCCACACTTATGTCCCTTACTGATAATTCTTGCTATCACAATTAAAGCATAAACCTTTTGGCTTCTTTTCTTTCCTCCAATTGTTGGAGGTGTCAACCCTTGTAGGTTGAGGTGTTTTAGAAGAAGGAGCATTGTTCTCTATAGATGTTAGGATTGGTCCTTCTAGTAGCCATAGCCATATTTTACTTTCTCAACATTTCTCTTGCCACCTTAAATGCATTCTCCAATGTATTTGGTTCCAAAGGTAACCCTCATGTTGAATGTTATCCTTTAAAGTTCTATGAATACATCAATCAAGTGCTCATCTAGAATATTGGTTACCTCTTTATATTCAATCTTTGGAAGTTCTCAATGTGACGGTGAACTAAACCTTTTGCTTGAGATTTTATCAATCACAAAGAAGGTATTGCCTCAGATCCCTCATAGTGTGCTATCATTTCTTCCGGTGAAATTGTCCAAGTGGGACGAGTGATTTGGCGTAGAACAAAAGCCATCGCATACCATATACAAATTGATTAGGTTCTAAATATAAAAGAAGCAATTGCATCTTTTTTTGTATGTGGCACATTATGGTATCAAAGAATTGCTCCATCCTAAGTATCCATGATTGGGTCCTTGCCATCAAACTTCTCATATCAATCTTAGAACGGGTTGGTCTTCAAACCAAAGTTGGAGTTTCTCCATTCTCGATTCGCCTTCCTTGTGTCCTCACCATGAATTTCATGGGATGACTTCACTTTCAGGTGTCTTCTCTGTTCTTAAATTTTTCAATACTTCCATGATCTCCTTTAAACCATCAATCTTAGTATCCAACTTAGCTTCCATTGAATCCATCTTCTTTGTAGTTCATTTTATGTACTCCACGCATTTCTTCACCTTCATCAAGAGTCCAAGTAGGATTTTCTGGAGGCTTATTTGGTGTAGAAGTTCCCTTTTTTGGTGGCATGTTGGCCAAGTATCACTTTTGAACCTTGATTTTGAGGTGGTTCTGCTAAACAATATTTCTTCTGTTGTATCTCCCAAATTTCGGCCCTTCTGGGTATGAGAATTTCTTTTATGTAGTTCTCTGATATTTCTTCTCTGCAATGCCACAGGTCTGATCAAAATTGGATGTGCCAAGTGGAATTTACATTAAATTCCCCACAACTTGTCGATTTTTTGCCTTTCCAGGAGATCTCACTTGTATAGCGTGCCCCCACACAAAATAATTGATATAAAATTTTGAAACTCACACCATAAATACTACAGACTGTCCAAAATCCAATGAAACTAGCCCCACTCAATTTGGATACTCTAGGAAGAAGTTGTGATTGTTTTACCTGGAACACCTTCTTGAGACTAATCAATAGGACTAGTCAAATACCCTATCTTACATAGGGTGTATCTACAAATTTAAAATGACCCAGAAGCTGAACTTATTACCACAGATACCTTACTAATTTCTATAAATAGCCTCCAGATTTTAGGGTCTGAAACATTACAGAAAAGTTTTTATAGCAAAAATTCCGCAATGACTCAGTTCATGATTATTCCAGAACCCTATCTTGTATAGGATGTATCTTTGAAAGTATAAGGCCTCGGGAGATGAATTTTGAACCCAATGTACCTTGATCCGTCTACTAAATATCCTCCAAGCTGTTCCTTCTAAAACGTTGTAGAAAAAAAGTTATAACGAAAATGCCAAGGTGTCTCAGATGTAGCAGCGAAACCCCAAGACCTTGAGCTTTGATACCATATGTTAAGAACCAAATATCAATATGGCATAGAAAAACCTTAGAAAAAGTACTCAACGCCTTGAAAAAGAGATAATTTCAGATAATAAGCCTCTTCGATGGGGCAACCTCCTTTTACCCCACTTAAATGTTTAAGTACAAGATGATTCAAAATGAAAATGTCTCATTGGTATATATAGGAGACTAGGAGGTATAATTACAACTAATGGCCTAAAGCCAACATAAATAAAATAACATTACTAATATAATATGCCCCAATTAAGGGGTAATGAGCCAATATTAGCGCTTAACAGATTAGTTGTGATAATTTTTCATCAGTTTATTAATAAATTATAATTTAATGAGTTGATCAATGAGGATGTGTAATTTAAACATCCTTCATAATCCAATTGATCATCAAATTACAATCTTTGAGAAAACGTAAAAGATGATTTGAATTCCTAATCATTTTTGGAATTTGCCTTGCAACTTTATATTTCATTTTTTTTAAACATTTTGAGTTTCTACATCCCATCACAAAGCATTTTGTCCAAAAAAGTGTACTTCAAGAATGAAGTTTTGTTAAACATTCATGTCTCAATAATGACATTTTTGTTAAATACATCTCATTGATCGTATTATGGCCTAGATCACACATGCTCAACAAAACGACTATGTCTAAATTGGAATAAGAAATTCATGGTGTTCAAGCAAATGTATATTTTGAAAGTCAAATAAACAATACCACATATAGGTATTTTACAAACTTGACTGCATGTGATATCTTTGTACCAATTTAGTTATTACTAAATGCTCCCAACAATATGCACATTATGACTAATAATAAACATTTCTCCACTTGTAATGATAATTGTTAAGTGTCCAGTAAATATAACAATGCCCTTCAAATTACAGAAGTCCATTCTTTATAAAGGTTTGCTCCACATAAGATCAAGATGTAAGTATTACCCAACTTACCTATAAAAAAGGTGTTTTTTCTTCTTCTTGATTTATATTTCTTTCAAAACTTATCATTTTTTCATTTCTTCCAACATGTTCATAATTTTTGGAAACTTTCTAAAAGCCCAAAACCACCCAAAACCAAACTCATCCTGAATGCATTAAAAACTTACTCAAAGTTATTAGACAAACCCATTCTTATGGAAAACTTATTATAACCTTATATTAATTGGTTAAAATCTCATATAACTCACATGCAACGTATGTAATATTATTTAAAAATAATAATTTTCATGAAACAAAAATCTAAAAAAAAAAAACAATAAAATTACAATGTAATGCTATTTACATATATCACAATACAAAAATCTATTTCTATGAAAATCCAACACATGAAACACTATCATAACATTAAATGTAGTGCATAAATATAGAAATCATTTAATTAAAGGAAGCACATTTTTTTTTCCTAAAAAAAATCGCACTTTCTATTAAGATATAGAATATACATTCAAAAGGCACTACTTGTGCAAACTAACATTGGATCTACCAATATGTTCAATAAGTTTTTTCACAAATATAAAGTTGAAACAAAGGTTCACTGAAAAATCATCTATTGATAGGTTCCCAATACACAAAACTAACAATTCCAACTCAAAAGAATTTTTCTTCTACCCTAGAGATCAAAATCCCATCCATGGACTATTCCCACTGGATCACTTTCTCATTCAATGAAAGAGCCTCTTTTGATAGTGATTCTACCTTTATATTTAATTCTCCGAAAATATGCTTGAAGAGAATATCTCGAAACTGTCTCAAGATATTTTTCAATTTCTGGCCAAGCAAGAGTAAGTCCACTTGAGAAATTTGTGGCACATCCAACATCCAATCTATGGATAATTTTGAATCCCCAATGATCTAAAATTCCAATACCTCCTTTTTGACCATTGGTCCTAATAAAGAAAATAAAGAAAAAAGTTCAGCCAAATTGTTGGATCATAATCCTATATTGGCTTTCCCATGAAAATAATGTGTTTGAGAAAGATGTAAAATGATTCCCAAACCACAAGTCATAGTTGGGCCCTAACAAGCCCCGTCAAAGAAACCCCATGGACTGGATTTGTTTATTTCCACCCTCTTTAGCATCCTAGGGATATTTATAGTTGGATTAATCTTTTACAATTGGAGCAGGGCAAGTGCATGTTGAGAAATTTTGATGGAAGGATATGCCTTATTCTCGAAAATTCCCGCATTTTGGGCCAACCACAACCCCCATGAAACAAGTATAGGCAACACCTTCCATGAAGAAAACCTTTGATTTGAAAAATATAATTTAAAACAATCTTGTATGTTTCCTTTTTACCACAAATTAGTAATCCCCAACTGAGAACTGACCTCTCTCCATACATGTTGGGAAAATGAACACTCTAAGAACATATTGTTATTGGTTTCCTCGAAATTCTTACACAAATAACAAATCCCCGACCCATGTTGTCCACACTTTTGGAGACAGTCCCAAGTAAGGACCACACCTTAAAGTATTAAATAGAAGAATATCACTCCTTTCTGAGGTCCTCTTGTCTTCCACAATTGATTATACCACCATTGAATATTTCCTTCACTCACATTCAACATCACAAGGTAACCCACCCAATTTCACAGTGTAGTGACCACCAGACTAATTAACAATCCAAGCTAGTTCATCAATTGAGTGCAACAAATGTATATGTGCCCTTTGTAGTTCTGTAATATATACAAACTAGTCATGTGACCATATTACCTCCAACTCCAGATCCTTTGTTGAATACCAACCTTGCGCCCAAATTTAGGTCACCTCCTAATTTGCTATATGATCCAATGTACAAAAACCTTTCAACCTTAAGGAGTTTGTCAACACTTCTGCAAGAAAAAATCCTTCACCATGCCCCACTATAGCATCAGAACCTATTCTCATGTGTGCACCATTCCCAACATTCCACGCTAGAGAATTACCTATCACAAGAAAAGCATGAGACAACGCCCTCCATTGTGTTGAGGCATTTGAAAATAATTTGTTTCTTTGTCAAATCCAATCCACCATTGAGAGAGGGGTTGTATACTTGCCTACAATAATTTGTCTCCACATACTCTCTTGAGTCAAGAACACCCAAAGCGACTGAGCTGTCAATGCTTGACCAAACAATACCCCATCATTTAAACCCCATCCACCCAAACATTTAGTCTTGGAAAGGCTTTGCCAATTTGCAAGGTGAGACCCTTTGTATTCCAAGCTACCTTTCCAGAGATAATTGAAATAGACCTTTCTGATTCGGGTTCGAATACCTTTTGGTATCATGGTCATAAGATGTCGGTACACTCGTATTGCCTCCATAACTATCTTGATGAGCACTAATCTGCCTCTCATGAATATCCATCGATTACACCAATGGTTGACTTTCCGCTCCACCTTTGAAACAAGCCATGGCTAATAAATTATACCATACTTGTTTGGCTTGATGGTAAACCCAAGATATTTTAATCCTTCACCTATCTCTTTAATATCAAAAGGAAACATGCTTGAGATTAGATCCCTTAACTCTTCCTTGTCAAATGGTAAATATATAGTTGATTTAATCCCATTAATTATCATACTTATAATTGCATTGAAAAGGGTCAGTATATTTTTTAAAACAATACAATCTACAACTACACATTGGAAAAACATCAAAACATCATCTACAAATAAAAGGTGGGTGAGTCTACCAAACTTCCAAAATTAATACCCTAAAATGACATAGTTCTTCTAGCCTCTGCCATGGCCCGGTTAAGGCCTTCCACCAACAACAAAAGTAAATAAGGAAACAAGGGGCATCCTTGTCTAAGCCCCCGACCTGCTTTGAAAAAAGAGGACCTTGCACCATTAATCAAGATAGCAAAGGAGATTGTAGTTACATAATCCATAATCCACTTAACTAGTTGCAACTCAAAACCAATATGCGAAAGCAAGAGCCCGAGATATAACCACGAGACTCTATCATAAGCTTCTGATAGATCAATTTTACAACCAACACCTCTTTCCTTTGATTTTTAATGGAGTGGATACCCTCCTGCGTTGATTCAATAGCTTCATGAATAAGTCTATCTTTCAAGAATCCAAATTGTTCCTATGAAATGTAATTGGACAGCAATGGTTTTAGCCTCATCACTACAATATTGGCTAAGATTTTATAAAGACAATTACATAGCACTAGGTTTGAAGTCATTATTGGCACCCAAATTTTTTGGATAAGGATTGTGTCCGTGCACAAACAAAATTGTGTGTGCTACTGTTTTGTGCGCACACCAACAATTGTGCAATGGATGACATGAGGCGCATGTGCTAGTCTAAGTTCTACTATGTGCACTAGTATGAGTTCTACAATGCGTGCCATAAATAACGAAGATATCGCATGCATGCTGGAATCAAGAAAATAATCTTTAGGATATTTTCCCAAATGATTACTTCATGTAGCACAAGATATCATGGATCAGTTAAGGGATGAGTTGGCAAGGTAGTTAAGACTATCACGAGTCCAAATAGGCTACGTGGACTACATGCGGGTAGTAGAAGTGTGTGGGACTGGTAGTCAACAGAGCGAGTGGAGAAAAAATAAAAGTTCCAGAGTGCCAGAGTAGAGAAGGAAATAAAAGGGACCAACAACAACATAAAAGGGTTTCTTGATTAGTCAGTTGTTGATTGTTGTTGTTGGGATCACTACTTCTATGGTTGATGTTTTTGGGTTAGCTCTGAGCTCTCTCAGTTAAGAGACGAGATTGACTATGTTTTGTAAAGAGTCTAGTTGTGAGTCTAGTTATGTAATACATGCAGAGTCTGAGACAAAGCGCATGGCACCATGTAATGAACCACTATGAGAATGTATGAGAGTACATGGTGATGTTTCTTATAATTGATGAGTCCCTTAGTATATGTATGTGACTGGTTGAATGCATATAATAAAAGCTACAATGATTCATGTCCTTTGATGTGTTGATTATGCGTCCGATGAATTTATGTGTTATTGTTACATGTTGTCAGTATTTAAACATATTGCAATGGAATGTATGAATGTAAACTTGAATGAACTCCTTGTGTAATTAACCCCTCATCACATACACAAGACCAGGTGGTCTTTGTGATTCTCATGGCATCGTGGGTGAGACCTTCTTCAGTCTTTGGATAAGGATTGATATGTTGACGCCTCGGGTTTTCTTTAGTCAACTTTGGACGAATCCTGGGTCATCAAACCCCTGACATTAAGAAGGATGTGCGCAAGCGAGCCAACAAATGGTGTCGTTGTTGGGACTTGAAGGTTTTGTATTGAATGATGAAGGCAGAGAATGAAAATTGGTTGACTGCGAAGGAAGATGAGTTTTCTAGGCGAAAAACTCAAGGTCTGATTGCCAATGTGGAACGATGGAAGAATAGGTTATCTACACTTATATCCATGAAATTTTCTTTGTTGAATTTCCATGTTTATTGTATGAATGGTTGAAGAGGAAGATTGCTACTAATACTGCTTTGAGGCCTCAAGAACCATTGGTATGGGATCAAATCACCCTTGATATGCTGAAGGAATGGGCTAATAAATGGACTTGAGTCATTGATTTATGGTTTTCTCGGGTGAAGGAAGGTTATATTATTGATTTTGTTGTAGAATACACTGATTCTTTCAGTGAAGTTGAAAGGCAGTTTGTGGAAGGTCCTCGAAAAAGGCTGCTAGAAGAGATCCCACTCTGGATCAACATGTTCTTTGTGGAGAAAGGGATGATGTGCATGGAGCCTGATAGGATGGCTGAGTAGACTCCCCTAGCACTATGGGGGATGAAAAGAATGGGGAAAAAAGAGAGAGTATATGGATCCACTGAGGAGGATCTAGAAGTTGTTGATATGAGGTGAGGAATAAAATAGATCTAGAAGAGAAGAGAAGAGAAAAGAGACAAAAGAAGTGCAAGAAGATTTCAGTTAAGAAGGAAAGAAAAACAGAGGAGGAGAAAGAAGATAGCAAGGGGTGTGAGGTGAGGGGTCGGGCCCAGAATGAAGAGGAAGGAGACTGCACTAGGAGGAAGTGATGAAGGTCCCTTAAGAGGAGGGAAAGAGGAGTTAACGATAGTGGATGGTCTTGTGCGGTTGCAGGTAGGAAACTCTATGGGTTCCCTCATAAGAATTGTTGGAAGAAGATGCAGTTTCCACTCTTTGAACCACCACCCTTGCACATTTGTAACCAAGAAGAAAGAATAATAGACGATGTGATGATTGGAGTAGAAGCAAGAGTAGGAGAAGAAAGAAGAGAATCAACGAGTGAAGAAGAGGACAAAGTCAACAATACTTTGCAAGGAATAATATTAGTACCAAGATCCCTGACAACAAGCAGTCAGTCAGGAGGATACAGTCTGAGATTGAGGATGGAAAATTAGGATAACACTCTGAGGATACCTGTGTTCCATGGGATAGGTAAGGACAATGAAGAACAACATTGGTTTACATGTGAGGTGATATGGTTTGTCAAGAGTATTACAAATGAAGCACCAAAGGTTGTGCAGCTAAAGACCACTTTCAGGGGTAGAGCCTTAACGTGGTACATGAAGTACAAGGCCATTATGATAGTAGGACAGACGAGGTACCTAACAGAGATCAAGAAATATCTACTTAAGGAGTTCTAGAAGTCTAAGTCAAAATCTCAATGCATTACGAAAATTAAGGAGATCAAGTAGAAACTGGGAGAAATCGTGTGGGATTATGACCAACGGTTCAAGATCTTGTTAGACAAGCTGAAGCTTCAAATTCAGGACATGCAACATAGAGAATGGTTCACTATGGGGTTACTTCCCCATATATGAGTTTTGCTTACCCAACAAAATTTGACAACTCAAGATGAGCAGTGAAGATTGTGATGCACATGGAGGCTACAACAGGGGGAGGAGAAACATCGGCAGATTTAGTGTAGGTGTAGTCATAGCTTTCCAACCTGATGATGCAATTGTAAGATATGGAAAAAGTAAAGGTGGTGCACGAGCACATATGGTGTACAATGTGTCGATCAGAGGATCATTGAAGAGATGAGTGTCCTACGTTGGGAAATTATATGGCGACAGGTGCGATGAATCCATTTCCTACTGGGCCTCAGAAGAAATGGTGCAAGATTTTTAGGTAGACACTGGATAAATATTAGAAGATGCATCATACTCCATTCTGTGAATTCTACAAATCCATGGGGCATGATGTGAATAAATGTCGATCACTTCAGTTGATGCAAGACCACACCCATAATGTCTTCCTAGTCCAGGAGGAGCAGAAGGGTGGTATTCGTGGTGACGTTGAGAGAGGTGGATATCAAGGAGGTCCCAGAGGTGGATTTGAACGAGGCCAAGGACAAGGATGTGGAGGAAGTGGAGGAAGACCCCCCCACTTGTTTTAATTATGGTGAGATAGGCCATGTGTTTATATTTTGTACCAAACCATGCAATTTTTGTGGGTATTGTTATAGTCCCGAGCATGTCATAGAGGACTATCCTGACTTACTAAAGAAGTGGGAAGAGAAGAAGGAACACTGCAACATGGTGACTGCAGAGTCGTGCGAGAACCAAAAGAAGGGTGCAGAAGTTGATGTGTGGGTGATAACCCAAGGTAGAGAAAAGATGAGAATGGACTTTGGGAATGGATAAAACTCGGGTCAAATATCAGAGGAGAAGATAAGAAAGGGAGAGCAACCCCCTCCTAAGTTTGATGTTGTCCAGAAGAAGCAATTTCTACACGACACGCAGAGGACCCTAGAGGAGGAAAGAGCGTGAGAAGAGCTACAACACGTGACACAAAGGTCATTTGAAGAGGCATGGGTCTGCGAGGAGGTACAACATGCAACACATCGATCACTAGAGGAAGCTTGAGCACACAAAGAATTGCAGCGCACCACATACAATTCTTTAGAAGAAGCTCGTGTGCGCGACGAAATACAACGCACGATGCAAATGTCGTTGGAAGAAGCTCGTAGATAAGAAGAATTGCAATGAGCTGAATAAATGTCAATAGAGGAACACGTGCATGAAGAGTTGAAGCCTATGACGTGAGAAGAAGCATTGTGTGATATGGGTCGTGAAGCAGAAACTGAAGACCAAGTAAGTAATTTCTCGTGTTGTTGTTTAAAATTGTTAAGTGATCCTCATGTTGGGTGAAATTTGACACATATGTTAGCAACCTGCATGAGGGAAGAAGGGGGAGATAGAGCTATATCAACCCCCCTACCAGAAAAGGATGTGTGCCAGGTCAGTAAACAGAAGCGCACAGTGAGAGAGTTCAAGATGATAGATGAACTTAGAAGTTATGAGATGAATGGTGTCATGTTGGATCTAGGATCTGATGTGAACATATTGTCAATGAAGTCATGGGATTTGATGGGTAAACAAAATTTGGTATGGTCACCCATTCAGCTTCGGTTAGATAATGAATACAAAATATACCCTATAGGTAGACTAGAGCAAGTCGAAGTGAACACAGAGGGGGTGAACACGAAGGCCAATTTTGAAGTGATAGAGATCATGGTTGAATCTGATCCATACCTTGCCCTACTTGGCATTTATTGGGTCTTTGACAATAATGTTGTGTTGAATATGAAGAAGAGATAGATGTTGTTTGAGATAGACACCCTGCACGTAATTGCACCATTAGATCTAAATGAAGGTGGAAGGTACAACGAGCCCATGAATGAGGATATGCATAGTTCCATTATTGAAAATATTTACCATATCACGGGTCATAGGGAAGATTATTACAGGGCACAGGGAATATTATATCAATCCCACTACAAATGGGGAATTGATTTGGTAGAGCATGAAGTCACATGATATTGATTCAAACGACACCATGGAAAGGTGGCAGCATAATATTTATGAAATCTCTACAAGGAGATGCACTCGGATTACCATTGAAGTGCACGAAGAGGAATTCAAGTCCTACTGGTCCAATGGGACGAATCTGGTGAATACCTTCATTGTCTAGATGCAATATATTCTCATACTCCAATGGGTATGCACCCTCAATACAGTGTTAATATGGATACCTACGCAATGGTGGGAAACAATCGAGAGCATCTCCGTGAATGGGTAGATGTGGAAGATTTGATAAGATAAAGGTTCAGGATGGGGGTAGATATCCATCAATACATGTGTTCTAATTAAAGGCGTTGGATAGCCAAGCAGTGGCGGGGTGCATGAAGTAGATATATAAAATCCCAATGTACTTTGATGGGAATACATTTCGTCTATTTGGTTCCTCGCATTCCTAGAGGACGAGTGGGTGAGCCGCATGAGAGAACGATAGATATGAACACTCAATATGTTATAATAGAGAACACATCTGCCCATTCAGTCCCTCTAACCCCTATTGAGAAAATAAACGAGTTGTGCAGGAGTAAGGAAACAATAGTTAGTCAACAGATGCCACCAGATCTAGTCGACACCAGTGCAGATCCTCCATGGTGGAAACTGATAATTTGGATCTGCGTAAAAAAGCATCTTCACCCACTAGGGGTCACCATGAAAAATTAACACTTGGTGAACCGATGCAAGGGTGTGTAGGAGTCATGCGCAAAACGCCCCAAAGAATAAGACTCACACAAGTGCAGAGTCGTCCACATGATACTAAAAGATTCAACGGCGAAAAAATATTTGTGGTAATAACGGTGGATGTGACATGTAGTTACATGGGTAGATTTCCTCCAATTTCAAAAAGATAGTCATTAATGCAACTGATAGGAGGTCAATTTTCTCGATTTAGAATGAATAGGGATTTAATTATGGTGGATGGTGGAAAGCACGACATTAAAACTACAACGATCGATCTACATCCGGTCAGGCAACTTCGACAAGAATGATGGAAGGGGCTACCATCCAACTAACAAAAAGGAATGGACAGTAACTCCAATGCTCGTTGAACGATAAGAAACATTATTATTACAATATTTCTGGGTGAGCAGAGTGTTCTGGATCATTGATTCTCCCCTCTATATACCACAACTAGACTTCTAGAGTGTTCTTTCATTTGTATCCTCGCACTAGCAAGCGAACATAGACACTTATTCTCTAAACCACGGAGTCGCTTTGCACTTGTAGACGCACTGTAAGAAACCACATGCGTCAATGGCATTTTTGAGCAAACCCCATGCCAACGCAAAGCCCAAAAGCGATGAAAGAACATTTAGTTCCTGATCCAGTTATGCCGTTCAGAGTCGAGTTTCAAGGACCCAAGCTAGGGAAAGTTTTGTTGCTCAAGTATGTCGATCATAATGTGCGTGACCCAATTCAATTCTTTGAACTCCAATTTGAAAAGTATACATGTGTTATCCAGAAAGAAGATGGTACAAAGAAGGTGGTTACTCATAAGTAGGCAAGGCCCTTGTGGAAATATCACTTCCAACAATTCATGCATGTGTCCACTTCCTCCTCACCAAACTACATGGCGGTTACCTATGGCCAAACAATACTTACCCCATTAACAATGAGATGATGCACAAGGTTTCAAGTCTTCCCACTACTAGTGAGGATCCAGTTGTTACCATCAAGGCGAAAGATGTAGCACTAGAGAAAGTCTACGCTAGGTTTGGGACATGTAGGGGAAAGCGTAACCTTGTAATCCTCGAAATTAACGATTCAACTGTGAGATTTGCAACACAATTATTGTCATGCAAACTCATACGAAAGTGCCAAAAGGATTAATGCACCCTTGGTGTCTTCATCACCGCCTAACGATGTGCTAGAGGAGTGAAGATGGCCTAGGCTAAGTACTTGTTGAACATGTTTGTCAATGACTTCTTGGATGCTCACAACAGGGGCAAAGAGTTTCATTACAACTGAGACGTCCTCTTGCTTGGAATGATTTTGTGAAATCCACCACCAGGGCATGAATTGGACGTGGTGGGCACCCCACTTTTCACTGCCCCATGCTTCCTTACTCTCCAATACTCCAAGGACCCAACAATTCAAGAAGACATCACTAAGGCTTTCCAAAAATAGTTCATAGACTTGATCATTTCCTCCGATGCGGGGGTTTGTATCCCGGACCAACTTCTGACAAGGTACATTGATTACCTTGAATTTACATGTGATTTCCATAACATTTTTATTTATCCTCACGTACTAATGACAAGGTCAAGGCTAAGATCCTATTTTGCATTATTGAAAAGGATATCTTAGAGGGATTCGCAAAGTGGCCAACCAACTACCAACCTCCATTTTATGAAGTACAAACCCATTTAGAGGTAAGAACAAAGGATTCATAGGAATGGAGATGGGCTGTAGTTGTTGCTCAACATCGAGACAAAGCTACTAAATCCAAGATGCAAAAACCTAGTTCCAAGAACCAGGAATCACCAAATTCGAAGGAGAAAACACCGAGCGTAGAAGGGTCTAAAGTAGAGGAAGATGGGGTCACGAAACGAAAACAATCTTCCAAAGGTTAGGGGCCTCCCCCTATTAACCTGGACCCCTGCATGGAGGAAGACCGTACACCCTCACCACTTACCACTTGGATTGAAGAAGAAGTCCTAGCACCTTCTGCCCAGCTAAATGTTCACCTTGATTAGGGTTCTGGGAAGCATCGGTGAAAAAGTGTTATGAAACAGTCATATGCTATATATTCAACACTGTAGGTTGGCCAACAGGTGGCCAAATTAGTCAAATATCTTCACACTCAGTTGTCCCGACAAAACATTTTCCCAAACGATATGGCAGGGAAGTTTGATTCCTTATGTCAACAATTATATTTACCCTTACCACCAGAGTCTCCTCCTCATGACCCATAGTCTACCGAGGCTCTGAGCACGAGCTAGAGAAGAGTTTTGAGTGTCATCCCACTGGTTGTGGTCCCAATTGACTTGACTAAGATAGAGCTCGATCTTACACAATTCCCTACTTCCAATCTACAGGGTTTTGTCACTACCATACTCCACGAGCTTTGGGAGAGGAACCAAACTCACACATGAGTGCATTACCAACTGCACCTTCAATTTGACTAGTAAGTCACAAGTCATGTGGATACCAAGTCTGAGTCGCAACAAGAAATATGCACAAACCATGAGATTGAAGTTGCCCGACGAGATCTCCAGACATTGCACCTTGTTGAGGTCACTGCGCACAAGGATACCAAGGCCCAACATGAGGCTACCTTGGCTAGCAATGTCGAACTATTCACTACAATGGAAGAAGCATATTCACGGGTTTGTCTTGTCGAACAAGCACAACCATAGATCCCAACACCACAGAAACTCAAAGCGGTCACTAAGCACATTCAAATGTTGGAATCACAAAAAACAACACTCCACGTGCGGCTTCAACAGACAATACCAGAGGAGATGGAGAGCGAGCAGCACAACCAATAACAAGTCATTCAGCATGGAACGAAACCAACATGGCCAACAGAAAGTCGCTTATACATTGCAATGGCTGAAGAAGTCGTCTGGGATGGCTATGAAAGATTGAAGGATTTTTCAGGAGTGATCTAATACAATTTCACCCTGTGGAACCATCTACAGAATCCCCTAGAATTGAGTTCTATTGATGACAGAGTTTGTGTGGTAGAAGCTAAGATTGCACAATAAAAGAGTAGTTTGGCTTCTCTACCTCTGGGCAAGCGCCAAGTTGTGATGATAACCATCACGACAAAGACTAAGGATATTAGTGCAGCACGGGAAAAGCAACAAACCATTTCAGTGTTATCCACTAATGTGCTTGATAAGGCCCTAATCTTTTATACTCGGTTGATGGTCGCATAGCTCGTCATCGCCCCTTTGATCAAGAAGATGGAAGTGATGGACTTAGAAACTCCTCAAGTTACGACGACCGATGTAGATGAGGTCGTTCATCTCACCCAGGAACTTCTTGATACCCTTATTGAATATGATAATCAATTTAAGGAGTTCCTTCAGGAACTCATGAAGACGGTTCCTTCCATCACGTCAGTCACTCCATGAGACCATTGGCTCGAGGGCGAGCCAAATAATAGTGGTGGGGTTTTGTTGGTACCCATAATTTTTGGATAAGGATTGTGCACATGCACAAAAACAATTGTGCATGCACTACAATTTTGTGTGCACACTAACAATTATGCAATGGATGACATGAGGTGTGCATGCTAGTGCGAGTTCTACTAGGCGTGCTAGTCTGAATTCTATTATGAGGGCAAAAAATCAAGAATATATCACATGCACACTGGAATCAAGAAAATAATCTTTTGTAAATCTTTCAGAATGATTGCTTCATGCAACATGAGAGATCGTGGAGTAGTTGAGGGATGAGATGGCAAGGTAGTTAAGGCTGCCACGACTCCAAAGAGGCTATGTGGACTGCATGTGGGTGGAAAAAGCATGTGATATTGGTAGTCAACAAAGTGAGTGGAGCAGAAATGAAAGTGCCAGACTGCCAAAGCAGAGAAGGAAACAAAGGGAGCAACGACGACGGAGACGGGGATTATTCGGTTATTGATTGTTGTTGTTTGAATCGTCATTGTTGCGGTTGATGTTTGTGGGTTAGCTCTGAGCTCTCTCGGTTGAGAGATGAGTCTAGTTTTGTTTTGTAAAGAGTCTGGTTGTGAATCTGGTTTTTTAATACATGTAGATTTTGAGAGCAAGTGTGTGGCACTATGCAATGAAATACTATGAGAATGTATGACAGTGCAAGACATTGTTTCTTATAATTGATGAGTCTCTTGGTATATGTATGTGATTGGTTGAATGAATATAATAAAATCTCGAGCGATTCATGTCCATTGATGTGTTGATCATGTGTCCAATGAATGTATGTGTTATTGTTACATGGTGTTAGTATTTACACATATTGCAATGGAATGTATGAATGTCAACCTTCATCACCAACACAAAACCAGATGGTATATGTGATTCTCATGGTGTCTCAAGTGAGACCTTCTTTAGTCTTTGGTTGAGAATTGATATGTCGACGCCTTGTGGTTTTTGTTGGTCAACTCTAGAAGAACCCTGGGTCATCAACCCCCCAGTGTTAAGAAGGATGTACGCAAGCAATCCAACAGTCATCAAATGACGATGGATAATCTTACTTTGGTATCAAGGCTAGAAACATGGCATTGATATTATATGTAAGCTTCCCCTCAACCCTTATTTCTTTTCTTACACCAAGAATATTCTCCCCCACATAGTCAAAGAAATACATGTAAAATTCCATCATCCAGGCATCAAGACCTAGGCTCTTATCCTTCTTAAATGGTTCCAAAATTCTACATAGTTCCTCTTTTGTTACCTCTCTGAAGAAATATCTATTGTCGACTTGGTCTACCATCCTTGGAAATAAAGAAACTAAATTCAACACATACCCTACTTTTTCTTGTTTTACTTCAATGAATAGATGATTAAAGTGGGCCACCCCTAGCTTAGCTAACTCATCAAAACCCCTTTTCTTGTCCCAAAAGAATCTTCTAATTCCCATATGGAGTTGAAGTTTTTTTGGTGATTTGCAAATATTTGAAAAAAAAATGAATTCTAATCTCCCGCCTCTATCCATAATGCTCGACTCTTTAGCCTCCATGTATGTTCATTTTCCAGCAAGATTGAACATTGTTTTGTCTCTAGAGCTTTGCATTATTCCCTCTCATCTAAAGTAACCAAACCACCTTCCTTCACCGAATCATTTAACTCTTATAATTCTTTTTCCACCATTTTTAAATCTATTTCATTTTATTGACAACGAGTCCTGGCCCAGGTTGTGACCTCCTTCTTTAACTTCTAAAGGTTTTGAACAAAATGCTCACTGGTTTTCAAACCCTTATTTGCATTGAAGGGGACCCAAGTAGAGAGAACTAGTGTCTTGAACTCCTCAATGTTTTCCCATCTAGAATTATATTTAAAGGGAGAACTTGGTTACCCCTTTGATCGCCCTAGTTCCAGGAATATAAGCTAATTATAAGAACACCATATTGACCCCACCCAGGACCGGTAGTCACCAACCTCTTGTATCGGACTTTCTTGAATGAAAAAACCATCTAGTCTTTTGTGAATACCTTCATCCCCAGTTCTATTATTATACAATGTCATCCTTTTCAAGTTTTGTTCCACATCAACCAATTTCTTGGTTTCCATCTTATCAACAAAGTAGTTTGAAATTTTTTCCTCGTGTCTCATCTTACCCCATACTTTATCCTTATTTATTGTGAAGTTTAAGTCGCCCCCAATAATTATACTGTCAAAAAAAATAAAGTTGGAACCAAACAATTTGTCTAAGAACTCCACCTTCCCGACATAAGGTCCGTATACATTGAGAAATTTCAACGAACGATTTAATTCATTGCAAAAGATCTTTGTGAAAAATCCAGAATCAATGGAAAAATAATTATTGACTCTAGAAATTGGAGACATACCAATTATGAGGCCACCAGAGAGACCATAAGAGTTAATTCCAATAAAACTCCAGCTAGGGAAGAGTCTTTCAAGATAAAACACAAAGGAATCAAAATACCCATAGATTATTGAATGAGAAGAATATATGGTTTGGATGAATCACACAGACTACAAAGGGATAGGTTTTTGGATTTCCCACCCAATTCATGGATATGGACAGACATAATAATCTTGTGTTAACCTTTCTCAAGGTCATCCCTACTCTAAGGACCCCAGTAATAAGTTTTTGCTTCCCCTATAACACTTCTCTTGACACACGCTCCTGTGCATGTTTTATGGCCGACTTACGACCAACTTTCGGATGAACCAACTCTTTATTTCCATATAGACCTAAACCCCGAGATAAAAAAACATCCTTGACCACGAGGACGAAGTAGATACAACACATGTCCAGAATAAATGGAATGGGATCCCGAAAAAATGATGTCAGGATAGGAAGGGGAGTCCTTGGCAATGTAAGTAGCCTCACGTGGAGGATCAACAATACCCCCTTCCACAATCGACCTCACATAATCAACTGGCAAGGACTCATCCCTTATCGACACATAAGTAGATGCCACCTCGTTCCGCTCTATCAAATCATTACTCGAATTAGAAGAATTGCTTACAAAGGAAAAATGTAATAATGAATTTGACTTACCAATAACATGTGCATCTGGTACACATGAATCCCAAACGATTTCCAACTTTCTATGTCGAGGAGAAGATAGGCCCATATCATTGGTCAACTTATTCAATATAGATGCCACCTCAACACCCAGCTCAACCTGCTTGGAAGTCACTACAGGGATTTCTTCCTGAGCTTTTGATAGGGAGTCGTCCTTAATATTCTTTGGGACCCCACCCATAACACCACCTAAACTGAAAGAGGCCACCTTCGAAGGGGACTTCTCCTCAGCTCGCCATAAGCTTGAATTACGGATCCCCCGAACCTACATGTTCCCCAAGATTCCCCCAAGATGACCCAACCTCAGAAACTCAAATCGCATTCAACATGCAAGTGGTTGACATGATGACAACGAGAACAACGAAACAACACATTCAAATAATCAAGTTGTCGAGTATAAAATTTGTCACCCATTACTATATCTAGGGACTCAAATAATCCAAGTCTTGAATCAATATCCACAAGAACTTAAGCCATTGAACGGTAGCTTGAAGACTTGTATTGCTTATCAACATTAATGTATGAACCTAGAATCTCACCAGTAGCTTTAAACTCCTCTTATTACCAAGACTTAAGGGGTAAATTTGGAAGTTTGATCCAAATTGGAAAACTGGTGATACACTCTTCCTTGGCATCGAATAATGGATGCCACTACTTAGGAGAAAAAGAAGTGACGGTCCCAATAGCATTTTCCACCTAAAATAACCTTTACATTCGTCTTCAACATGGAAATCATCCCTATCCAACCACATGAAAGGAGGTGACAAATAGGGTTGTAGCCCAATAGTGGAGTTTATTCCTTTTCCATCGATGCAGTAACAATTTTCACTGCCATCCTTCTACCCACAAACTTATCGACTATGGAACGACCTTCCAACTCTGTAATTTGTGTGACTTTTAAATCATCCCCTACCACAAGCGCCACATTTCCAACCCGAAATTTGATAGTTTTCTTTCGTTTCTTATCAGAGCTCCTCTGGCTCCCTGCACCAACACCTTCTCTCCGCACTAAGGAAGGCGAGTTAACAGATAGATCAACCCCATCTATAGGATTGTCATGGCACATTGAACGCCACTTCGACTTTACCACCTTGTTCAATGCCAAAGCATGTGGCGTCAGAGAGTTACTTGAATCGCCCAAGGAAATCCACTGACTTATCTCCACATGAACTCAATTCATGCCAATTGTACCTACAATGTTTGCATGGTGAGGAGGGAAGAGCTCCTAACTACCATCTGACAAGGGGGCCCTCAGGTCGCACCTTAACCCATGTGAATCTCCCTCGTCAACTATGTGATGTACACCATGGTTGATTGATAGGTTTGAGAAGATCTCTGACTGTAACAAGAAACCCTCAGAGTAATCAACCAAAGGATTGTAACTGTCCATATTGCTTAGGCTATGACCCCAAATTGTGA